>CM055098.1:45431359-45833178 GCA_029204225.1 Diphasiastrum complanatum | reverse complement strand
AAGAGTTAGCACCTTGTACAAGACTCAAGACATCACCCCTGAACTACCTGAAGTTACCTTACATCTCACCAATCCATTAAGTGAGCAAGGAAACATTAAACATGGGGGATCGGGAGTCAATATCATATCCACGTCCTTAATGAAAGAATGGAAACTACAAGATCACTTGAATAGGCCTAATTGTCAGCTTCGAATGGCCGATGAAAGTGCTGTTCAACCACAAGGTGTGATACCAAGCGTATTGGTCAAAATCGTCGGGTTGAAATTTACACTTGATCTGGTTGTTTTGGACATTGCCAACAATAATGCCTACTTCTACGAACTTTTGCTTGGTCACCCTTGGCTTTCTAATGCCCGCGTAGTGCACGACTGGAATAAGGGCCAGGTAACATTTAGTAATCGAGACTAGTCATTCACCATTGATTCAGTTGGGAAGATCAAACCAGCACATGTCATAGATGATGGATCTTCCACTACTGAGTCCCTATTAGAACCATAGTATGAAACTCAAGAAATGGGACACTACACGCATTATACAGATATTATCAACTGGAGCCATGGTTTAGAAGCAATTGATTGTGTTAACGACAAATACTGCGACCTAAATACTAGTAGCTCAGATCACAAAAAGGGACCGGGTGAATCATCAATCACTTTAGATACACCTATCTTTAATGTTCGATATGTTGAAATTCTTCCACACAATGATGAGTTGCTAAACGTTGCTTGGCTACCGACTAATGAATCTGTTTTGTTGTATGTAGATGATGAAAGCGTTTTACAATTTCATCCACCCCATGACTTGGAGGAAATTTTTGACATGGCAATTTTAGAATATATGGGAGCACTTCCAAAACGTCTCATTCCGAAATCTCCTAAGCCGTTATCCCCATTAGAAACAATAAGCAAGATCAGGACCGAGGTAAGACTTACCATGTTAAAAGACCTACTGTCCAGTGGGATATCCATGAGACTGAGACTCTTTTCGCGATAGATGAGTCTCTCCTACATGACATACCTGACGCTAGACCCCCTTTGCAAAAAGCCCAACCATCTTTTTCTGCTAACGCCTTGAAACGCAAGCTGGCTATGAAAGAGAAAATGAAACGTCCTATTGTAATGGAACCACCCAAAGATTGGACACAGGTACGTGATGATGAGCCTTCTGGACCAACATCTCCACCATCTGCTACCAAACTCTCTACTTCCAAGTCTGCGAGGAAAATCAAACCTAAAGTGTCGTATGCACCAGAGGGGACCGATATGCCACAATACTTCAAGGACTATACGATTGAGGATGTTACTATCCAGTTGCCTCAAGCCCAACGAGAACCTCAAGGGGGTGGGCCTTATAATGGACTAGCCTAGACGGTCACATTAAATCTAAAAAACCCTCATGAAAATGAGGATCGAATTGTCCATATTGGAGCTCACCTTAATCGAGAGCAATGTGGAG
This sequence comes from Diphasiastrum complanatum, assembly GCA_029204225.1. Taxonomy (NCBI): domain Eukaryota; kingdom Viridiplantae; phylum Streptophyta; class Lycopodiopsida; order Lycopodiales; family Lycopodiaceae; genus Diphasiastrum; species Diphasiastrum complanatum. The sequence continues at coordinate 45,831,722 of CM055098.1, read as the reverse complement.
CCATAGAGAAACTGCATCGATGGTATCGCCATGTTTTTGCATGGTCATATAGAGACATGAAAGGAGTGAGTCCCATGGTTTTCGTACATCCCATACCTCTAACAGCTGATGCTACCTTGGTAGCTAGTCAGCTGACCCTATAGATGCAATCCCTATAGATGCAATCCCATGCAAACATCAAAGAAGAGTTACAATGCCTAATAGAGGCTGGGTTCATCTATGAGGTCGAACATACGGAATGGGTGTCGCCTATTGTAATTGTACCCAAGAAAAACGGGAAGCTTTGTATCTGTGTCGACTTCAAGAAACTTAATGTTGTAACCAAATGTGACCATTTTCCTATTCCATTTGGAGAAGCCATATTAGAAATTCTAGCTGGAGATGAGGCCTATTCCTTCTTAGACGGCTTTAGCGGTTACAATATGATAGAAATCGCACTTGAAGATCAACACAAAACTGCCTTTGCCATGGCATGGAGGACATTTTGTTGGAAGGTGATGCCCTTTGGACTATGTAATGCTCCTAGTGAGTCGTGGGCAAGTTGGTGTGAAGAGGTGCGGTCAAGAGCTGAGCAGGCAAGGGGCTCGATGGCGAAGAGGAAGGACTAGAGCGAGTTCAAGGAGAAGCATGAAGGAGCGTTAAGGAGAGGCTGAAGCAAGGCGACTCTGTTGAAATGGCGATGGAGGATAGCATTCAAATGTAGGTGTAAGCGGATTTGAATAGGTATGTGGAGCGTTTGCAGGAGGAGAATGACCAGGCAACAACTATTGAAACTCCAATTAATCTACAACATTATCAAAAACCAAACAAGAAAACAAGAAGCTAATCTACAGCATTCTAGAAGTCCAATAATTCAAAAACAACTAGTCTTTTGATTATTGGACATCCCAAGAACATCTAGAATGTCAAGAATCTGCAAGATTTACACCACATTTCTAGCCTCTATAGTTTACCTGAATGTTGGAATCTACATTAATCATACAAGCAAGAAAGGAAATCTAATCCACTCTAGGAAAGCAAGAAAACTATTCCACTCTACTATCCACAACCACATACAAAAGAGGAAAGGGTAAGATCATAAATGCATCACTCAAGAAACAAGCATGATCAAGGAACTCAATGGATGCACCAACTCATGGAGGCTCTTCTCATTTCAGCATGGAGTAGATACAATACACAAAAAGCTCATCTTCTCAAAGAGGTAGTCTCTTAAATAAGCAAGAGAGCTCCTTAGGTGGCATCCTAGTGGCATTTCCACATTTCACAAATTACAAGTGGAATAATGCTCTCCACTAGAGGTCACCATCAAGAGGTGGCTCACTCTACTTTCTTTAAGAGGGGTCTACTTGCATTTATTACATTTGCCTAGAAATACTAGTTCCTACATGGTCATTCCATCTTTCAGGATTCACCATGAGGCTTACACAGTTTTTGCTTGTCATTCCTAACTAGCATTCCTTGGCTCTCATACTCGGCTCTCAGTCTTCGTTCGTCTCATCTTCTCAGAGACCTCCTCGGTCTAAGGTGAGAGGTGCTCTTGGGTAGCTCTGGCCGAGTATCTTGGGGATACGTCAAAATCAGCCAGCACAATTCCATTCTTGGACTTTGTGGACTTTCCCAAACACTGACGATAAGAATTCTCATAGAGTTAAACATCTAATGCCTAAAGCCTAACCCTAATTATTTATGTCTAAAGCCTAACACACACACACACATACATGCCTAAAGCCTAACCCTAAAGCATAATGTCTAAGCTTAATGCCTAATGCCTAAAACCTAAAGCCTAACCCTAATTATTAATGTCTACAACCTAACTCTAATGCCTAATTCCTAAAGCCTAATATCTTATGTCTAATGCCTAAAGCCTAACCCTAATGATTAATGTCTAAAGCCTAACACACACACACCTAAACCCACACACACACCTACACCTAATGCCTAAACCTTAACACACACACACACACACACACACACACAACCTAAGCCTAAAACCTAAAGCTATAGCCTAGCGCCTAATGCCTAAGGCCTAAAGCCCAAAGCCCAATACTTAATGCCTAATGCCTAAGGCCTAAAGCCCAAAGCCCAATGTCTAATGCCTAATGCCTAATGCCTAACCTTAATGATCAATGTATAAAGCCTAACCCTAATGCCTAATGTATTAATATGTCTAATGCCTAAATCCTAACCTTAATGCCTAATGCCTAAAGCCTAACTCTAATGATTAATTACTAGTTAAAGCGCGCACACACACACACTTTCGAGCTCAACAAATATTGGGTTGATCAAGCCAAGGCTTTGTTGAACTTAGAGCTCAGGTGATCAGCTTCGGCTTTGTTGAGGTCAAAGCTCAGCCCAAACACACACACAAACACACTCACACACGCATACACACACACACACACACACACACCCTCCATAAACACACACATGGCACACACACACATAGCACATGCACAAACACACACACTCGCACACACATACACATACACACACAAAACACACATACACATAGACACATGCACACACACACCACATGCATGCACAACACATACACATACATATATACACGCACCCACACACACAACACACACACATACACACAATACACACATACACACAAAACATACACATACACATACATGTGCACACACACACAACACACATACATATACACACATACACATCACACACACAACACATACATACACATACATGTGCACACACACACATACACACCCATACATGTACACACGCACACACAACGTGTAAACACACATACAAATACACGCACACACACAAACCTTTGCTGGGCTCTCAGATTCCTAAGCCTGCATACATCGCATACAAACACACATTTTGTACTAACACATTCTCTATCGCCTTCGACCTCCAGCCGCCCGCATCATCGACGAACTTATCCACTAGTGTGTGTGTGTGTGTGTGTGTGTGTCTATATATATATATATATATATTTGCAAATAGCAATTTGTGACCTTCAAGAGAATCATGATTTTGATCACTATTCAAACATACAGATGTCTTCATAAGAAATTTAATGATTTTTTTTTCATTATGTGCTTAACTTGTTTTAAAATGTCAGAGACAAAATGTTATGTTACCATCCGTCATTCTATCTTTCTACCATCAATGTATTCTTATTGCTTTGCAATGTTCACAAGCACTTTCAATTCTTCGACGAGCTCAATTTGCAGGACCGACTACTTCTAAGCTTTTTGCATTTAGTTTACCTACATTGTTTGAGTTAGTGATTTACATCAAATAGTTGTTTTTGAGTAATAAAATGATTGTTTTCAATGTTATTATCATTCTATGTACATTTATCTTTTTGTACATTGATGGGGATTTTCCATCCTTCATTAATGAAAGCAGGGGTTATTATTTTCTTTCTTTGAAACAATTTTTAAAACTAACTAATGTTGATTCTAACTTTGCTTTGTGTTTTGCTTGTGATGCAATAGTCCAAAAAACATTTTATTATGTTTTGATTTGTCAAGGTAAAGCTTATTATTCAAGAGATTGTTGTTATCCAAATGTCAATGTTGAAGTTGCTTCTTGTGTATTTGTTTGAGAAAGTGTCCAAGTTCTCAGTTGCACAACACTCCCTCTAGAGCTCACAAACTTTTTCTAATCCCTAATTTTGTTTTGAGGTGCACAAACTACTTCTTTGACAAGGGCAAAATATGTTGTCATCTCAGAAAATTGGACATAATCTATTCTGATTTTGAACATATGCACCATATCTCCTATGTAGTGGCATTTGAGTGGAATATGGTTGGTTTAGGAACATAATATTGTATCTTTTTGTTAGATCGATAAACACTTACGATATCCATGTGAAGTAGATTCATATACTCCACTCCAATTGCTCTCAAAATATACCTGAAACACATTACTTTGTTTGTATTTTTTGAAGCTGTAATGTATATGCTTTCACATGAGGATTGGGCTACTAAAGATTGTATTTTGCACACACAACTTGAGATCCTCCATAAATAAAAAAAACATTCCCTTGTAATAGGCTTGTTGGCATCTATGCGTGAAATTCTTTACAAATATCATGACACACCTTGTGTTGGATATCTAGGCATCCTTCGTACTTTAGACTTAGTAGGGAGGGACTTCTGTTGGCCAAAGAAAAAACCTTGTGGATTCTAATGTTTTGAGCAATGCCAGTTGAATAAAATTGAAAGGCTGGCTGGTGGACTCTTACATCCATTGCATCTACATAATAAAAAATGGAACACTATCTCAAAGGATGATGCAAAAAGGTAATAATGCAGTTTGAGTGATAGTTCACCAAATTGGATACATTTATTCTTGTCAAGACAACTAGAAAAACATATAATTTAGCTCAGAGTGGATCTTGCAATGCAAGGCATAACAGGGCCATATTGTGTGGCAAAGACAAGAACATAAGCTATTGCTTGGCCAACTTGCATCACTCTATGCTTCCAAAACAAATTCAGAAATGCCTCTATGAATGGTACAAGGTTGATTGTGGTTTTAGGTAACTCACAATTTATTCAAGTGTGTCTTACCTAGAATATTTGCAAATTTGCTTTAAAAATATATTAAAAAAGCAATATCAAGATCGATGCATAATGTTAAGTACATCTACCTTTTAACAATGTTTGTTTATGAAATTTTGATCGCTTTTTCTTCCTTGGTGACTGGGTTGCATTTTGTCCATCTTAGTCAAAGGTGTACCAAATTAAATTCCACATGATTTGATATGTCTTTGCATTCTTGGCTCAGGCAAAGCAAATATTATGCGAATCTTCTTGACATTTGTAGTGATACCATGTCTCCTAGCATTATGTCGTGCGTGACCAAAAATTGGCATTTGGCTGGGTTTATCGATATGCTGAATAATTGACATTGGATGAACAAGCCAAGTGTTGGGCTCTAGAGGAGTGGACACACAAGTTGTCCATAAATTTCAAGAAAGTCCTTGAAGGCATAGCTCATCACTTGTTGGAAGGTGTTGGGAGCATTGCACAATCCAAATGGCATCACTCTATATGCATATGTTCCCCACTCAGTGGAGAATGCAATTTTGTGCTGATCTTTTGGGGGTATCTGCACCTGGTTATAGCCAATAAACCCATCAAAAAAACTATAGGCTTCCGCTCCGACTATTCTCTCTAACACATTTTTTCGTGAATGGTAAGGGAAAATGGTCCTTGTTGGTCACTAAATTCAGCTTCTTGTAGTCCACACAAATTCTAAGTTTTCCACTTTTCTTAGGTACTACCACAGTCGGCGATACCCTGTCCGTGTGTTCCATCTCATGAATGAATCCTACATCTAAAAGCTCTTTCAATTCTTCTTGAATCAGCTATGCGTAGTGCGGATTAGACCTATAGGGCCTACTAACTACGGGTTTCACTCCATCAACCAGTGGAATGGTGTGAACCACAACATCTGGCGATATGCCCTTTAGCTTTGCAGAATTCCAAGCAAGACAGTCATGGTATTTGCGAAGAAGAGCCTTAAGATCTTCAAGTTCCTCTCCTTCGACGTCTTCTCCAACAGATACCATATGACTTTCCTCTCCCTTTTCAGCTAGATCTATCTCTTTTATGCATGTTGGGCCTTCGTAAATGTTGGCTCCTTGGTAGGTGTCCTCTACGGGTTCTCTCTTTGCTCTGGGCATGACCACTACCACTTCATCCATCTCATTATCCTTGAAGTATTGAATCGCACATCATTTTGGTTCTTCTACAACGTCTTGGCATATTTTCTCATATAATTTCTGGTCGGTCAGTCTTGATCCCTCGTTTATCACTCTTAGGCACGGTCAAGTTTCTTGACACTCTTTGATGGCTTCATACGTAGATCTTCAAAGGTGATGGGACCTTTTTCTTTCGAAGAGTCTCCAGATGGGGGATCCGAAGTAATCAGCTCTTTTCCCTTGGCATGCGTTGGTGACTCTGATGGTGGCATGTAACAGTTGGGTGTCCTAAAACTTGCTTCACTTTTTGGTACTCTGTACTGTAAGACTTTATACAGCTTTATTTTAAGTTGTTATGCTATAAATTGAAGGGTTCAAATGGTTTGGTCTTGACTTGTCAAGAGGGACTATGTGATGTTCTGTTACTCTCTCAAAGCATCTTTTACCTTCACTTGTATTTTATGGCTAACATGGTCTGTTTTATGATGTAGTCCACAGGATGGTTCCATGATATTGTTACTCTTGGTTATGGGGAGCCCCTTCCTCCTCCTAACCCTTTTATTTAGACTATCATTTGTTGCATGAAGAAAGTTGTTGACGTTTTCAAACTTATTACTTCTTATGATAAGGCTACTTGTGATGCTTCTGGACCTGATGAGAAGATCGCAGAGGGACTTAATCATATTCTGCTACGCTAGTCTAATATTAATGAGGTCGCTTTGAAACTTTATCATGGGTGGTTAAAACTAGCTACTTTCCTACCCAGTTATCAGAATGTGGATCATGATGTTATTGTGGAACATGCTCTTATTTGCAAACTTACTGTGACAAACTTTTTAATGAAGACTAGATGGTTGCATGGTAAAAACTGCACAAAAAAGGATATAAAGAATGCTAGTGATGAACGTGACTGGATCACTTCCTTACTGTATGTGAATGGAGTAGATAAATCCCAACAAAATCTTTGCTTCATGTGTATTAACTCTGTTAGAAATTTGGCATTGCTAAGATTATCTGGTCCAGAGTTTGCTCCGTTTCCATATATTGATAACAACAACATTGATAATGCATTGACTGTCACTAAGCATACCCTTTCTAATATACTTCTGGATCACCTTCTCGGGAAACAAAAATTATCTTTTCTTCTCTTTACTTTTAAAACACATAAAAATACCTTCAGATGGATTACGAATGCACATGACTGCTAATTTTCTAAGGTGGCCACATTTCTTTCTGGGGCTCTTGGTATTCTGACTCCACTCCTTATGGAGGGGGTAGGCCTTAAGGCACATTCTAATTCTGAGGATTGTAAATGGAAATGGATTAGCAAACCAACTGAGAAGTGGAACTGCATAGACAAAGCATTACTTTGCTGATGGAATGACGTACTAATTGATTATTGCATTGTCAGACTTGTAAATAAAGCTTGGAGACAGATTTGTGGAATACCCATGGGCTTTGCGTGTTCCCCTACATGGTGTAGCTGGTACTTGTCATTTTATGAACAACAATTTATGAAAAGACTTGCTAAACTTGGATAGATTGAATATTTATGGGCATTCAAAAATACCTTTCGATATATTGATGATATATGTTTCATTAATAATCCAGTTGCATTTTTAATTTTGGATAAAGAACAACCACCTACCAATGACAATGCTAAATGGATCTACCCTCTGGAATACTTGACCATCAAAGGCGAAGACGCTAATGGCAGTACGGTAAACTTCTTGAATATTTTTAATTCTTTTGATTCTGAGTCCGGTCCTTTTATATGAAAAAGTTCGATAAAAGAAGGGAACTACCATTTCCTTTTTTCCAATTTATTCACTTGGCTTTCAATAGACCGATCTTTAACTCATAAAAGGTTATCGTTGCACAGATTATTTCTGCTATGTATTGTTGTAGCGATCAAACTGCTTTTATCAAAGAAGTCAATGACATTGTTTTGGCATTTCGAAAAAATGGCTTCATGAAAGGAAGACTCTACGGAATCATTAACAAGATTTTCATGCACAATAAGTTCCCTGGTCTCACGTTCACTTTACCAATAAATGCTGATTTTCTCTTGGTGGGCAGTTAGCACTCCATCTCAGGGGTGCTAACTGCCCCCTGAGATAGCTTGCTGGCTATGGGTACAGTTGGTGGGTTCTCTCTCTCTCTCTCTCTCTCTCTCTCTCTCTCTCTCTCTCTCTCTCTCTCTCTCTCTCTCTCTCTCTCTCACATATGGACTCTATGATATTATATTGCACTTTATTTGCCCTTCGTAACGTTCTAAATGGTTATTTTCTCTTATGATACCAAACCAATTTAAATGCCTTACCAGACCAAACTTAGAAGCATGCCCCTAAAGGTTTTTTTAAATTTGAGGTTTTTCGGTGGGAAGGTTGCTTCTCATTGAAGGGCTATGATTTGTGCACATAATAAAGATTCAATCCAACAGTGTGCATCTAAAGCCATCTGCTGCTTCTAGAAGTGCTGAATCTTCTATAAAAGAGGAAGTGACACAACCCTAAGGTTCACTCTTTCTGCTTTCCTCCTCTCTTTCTCGCTCTATGACTACTTGGTTTGCTTCTCTACTGCTGCTGGCTCTGCTGGGTGGAGAGGATACATGTAAACACCAAAAGAAGAATTATCATAGGAAGGCTACTACGACCAAAGGTAAGAAGTGCCCCTCTGTTTGGGCTTTACGACTGTTCATTGTTGATGAAATGCCTCTGCTAGCCATGCGGTGATGCAAACAAGCTTACGTGATGGCATGTTTATCATAGATTATCACTTTAATTTTGGAGATCTACCGAAGACTTCCGTAAGAGGGCGCATTGACAGATGATTATCTGCTCACAGGTATGGCATACCTTTTTAGATAATGGGATGTCTCTTGACAGCGATTTTGCATGGAATGGTAATGCAGGTTTGGAATCAATAATGATGGGCGCTGGCTAGCGGAATCCAGTGCGGCCAGTGGGCCGCACCCTCAACAATAAGTTTTGTTGCTAATATGTGAGCACTTTTGTATATGTGGTCTCATGAGCATAACTATGCCTTCAATAATGCGATGGAGCACTTATCATGTGTGGTTTCTCTGATATGTAGCAACACTACTATGATATTTCTCATCGAGTAGTTGAGAGTTGTATGGTCGCCCTACATGGCTATGATTTGTCTCTGCCATAAATCGATGGGGATGGCCGCTCTACTATGCGCCCATCTATTTCTTTATCTGATGATTATGAGTGATAGCACTTTTTGTATGCTTCTGCTTGTGATAATAAGAGGTGCTCTCTTATGTGTATAAGCATAATACTACAAAGTGTAAAGTAAGCCATGCATATACTCTATAGCTTCAAACGGTTGAGTATGATATACTACCTATTGTGCTTCGTATAAGTGCTTATTCTTCAAGCAATACTTGCAACGGTCTGAACGTGCATGACAATAGTACTTGCTCTTTGTAGAAGGATGGATTTGTTTGAGAAGTATATCAATATGAAGACTGTGAGTTTCTACCATAAGACTACACTACCGTTAATTCGATACATGTGGTGTGTTATCAATAGTACGTAAGCGATTTTTTTCACTTCACCACGCATTCAGGTATGAACCTCTATGATACTATTTGGAAAGGTAGTAATACTCCGTACTTCTATGTAGTTCTTTAAAGTGTTCGAATGGGCACTTTTTACGTTCTTTTATTTAAAAAAAAGAGAGAGAGTGCTTGTAAGTTATCAACTAGAAACAAGATTTTTTTTTTTATCAAAAATCGATATAAGCATGCTCCTTATCCCTGAAAAAGTTTTCTTTGATTAAAAGCTAAATTGCAGCCTATGAAAGTGAGCAATGGATGGTTACGGAGATTGATTTTGAAGGGCTTGAATGGCATGGAATTGCCCAGGCCTACAAGTGCTCAGATTCCCGAAGAGGTTGCATGGAAAGTTCGTGGGGCTAGCATGGCACGGATCTGCCCTAGTATTTGTCACTGTGATCAAAATTATTTCTCTTTGTACTTGTGCATGGATAAATAGCTTCTTACATGTTTTTACTCTATTGTGAACTAAATACATTCTCTTCGCTCTTGCACTGATCAGTACGGCATCTGCCCTGATACAGTTTCGTTCCAAAGGCAGAATGTATTGCTATTTACAAGTTGCATGCTTGAGAAGATTGGACGAACGTTTTATTTTGCATACATGCTGATAAAGTAGTGAATCTTGTTTCAGACATGGATAACAACTGATGCTCAACTATGACACCTGTCTTCCTCACTTAACTAACTCGTGCGGTTTTGTTTTGTGGGATGGTGGCAGGTAATTGCTGGGTGTCCTAAAACTTGCTTCACTTTTTGGTACTCTGTACTATAAGACTTTATACAGTTTTATTTTAAGCTGTTATGCTATAAATTGAAGTGTTTAATGGGTTTGGTCTTGACTTGTCAAGAGGGACTATGTGATACTCTCTCTCTCTCTATCTCTCTCTCTCTCTCTCTCTCTCTCTCTCTCTCTCTCTCTCTCTCTCTCTCTCTCTCTCTCTCTCTCTCTCTCTCTCTCTCTCTCTCATGTTGAAGCCATATATTATAGTCTTTAAATAATGTAACTATGCTCTTGAAAGGGCCTATTCAATGCACAGAAAACTTGTTTTGAGTTATTCTAAAATAATCTACGTTTTTTAAAGCGTTCCATTTTTTTAAGACTATTACTCAAAAAATGGTCTATATGCTTCTAAAGAAAATCTGCTATTAGAAAACCTATGCCAGTTCCATTGCTACACTTTGCCTAATTTCTATATGAGGGCAAGTGTGTTCACCTGCATTATCTAACTTGTATATGGCATTATACTTAATCTCAAAGAACTATTGTCTGATTCTGCGTTCATATTCTTGTCAGTATTGCAATGCTTTCTACGTCCTGTCTGACTATTGGATTGACTTGTCTGATTGTCTGCTCATTGCTTCCGCTACCACCGTGCAATAAACTCTAAATTTATCTTGTGTTCACCTACTTAGTTATCAGTAGTGCACGCACCTAGGGAACTTCTCTATCATTTTTCAACATGGTATCAGAGCTTATCTGATTCCTTAAGTGCTAGCTATTTTATGTCAAAGATATTTCTATATCTGATCAGCTTTCCACAAAACCTGATCCCACTAGACAATAAGATAACTATTTTCTTGTTTTGTAAATTAGCATTAGATTTTCACTCTTAAGTCACTGATAATTATTACTATCACTTAGACTAACCTTCTACATGGATTTCCAAGGGAAAGCCTTTCCTATCATGGACAAGCTTGATGGAGCCAATTACCATCTATGGAAAGTTAAGATGAGAACTGTGCTAATGGCTAAGGAGGTGTATGATGTTGTTACGGGTGCCTAAAGCTGACAGCGTATCAATCTCCTGATGGAAGCTGAAGGATGGCAAAGCATTCACACTGATTATCCTCAACATTTCAGACACTCAGATCGGCCATATGTCTGAAGCTCAGACATCCAAGGAAGTCTGGGACATCTTGAGCACATTATACGAAGTGCGAAAAATAGTTTCCAAGCTACATCTCAGGAAGAAATTTTACTCCCTCAAGATGGCAAATGGTGATCCCTGTGAAAGATTTCAGATCCTTAAGATCCAATCTACTTGAATGATCTTTGGTTAGAAAGAGAAATACACTACCAATCTCACCAATGTAGAAAAATCAGCATCTACACACAATTTGAGATGCAAACACTAATAGAACTTGATCAAACTTGAATGAAATGATTATGTACTATTGCTGTCCGTACAGAACCAGCAAGCTACTATATTTCACACGTGTGGATCCAAAAACAACAAATATAGATCATTCTACACATAGAATTGCAAGCAATCACCAAGATAGTGCACCAATGGATAGTAGAATCCAAGAGAACCATGTAAAAGCATGAAATGAGATAGAGAAGAGAGAAGATAACTCTCCACGAGTTACATCCTTTTATAACAGGTCCAAACCCTATTTGGCCACTTGGCTTTCCCACCAAAATGCTAACCCTACCAATTTCGGGTCTAGATTCAATGTACCCAACTTATTCAAATTGAATCTACTCAAACTCGCATTCTATCTTTCCCACACTTTCAAAAAGTGTTTATTCAAATGAAATTTAGAGTAATGAACTTTGAAACTCTAAGTCTAAAACAAGTTTTGGCCTCAATATGCCAAATATGGAAATATTGCAAAATGTGATGAAACTAGTTGAATCTTTCACACTCCCTCTTCAACTAGTTTTAGCATAGACTTTGATAATACTCCAAGTGAAGTCCTATGCTTCATGAACAAGTCTTTTCCCAATGCTTTGGTGAAGATATCAGCTACACATTCCCTTGAAGACACATGTTGAAGCTCCATCTCCTTTGCAGTGACTCGCTCCCTCACAAAATGATACTGTATCTCAATATGCTTGCTCCTAGCATAGTTTTTGACAATAGAACTTTGATCCATCATAAGAATGATCTTCTTACTAAGAATAGACCTCCTTTCAATGATCATGTAATGCTCAAAATAGAAACAACCATAATTGATATAGAGAATAGTGTCCACTTGGGATGCTTCACTATTCCTTACATCAATTTTACATGTAAAAATATGACTAGAACATGAAGAATCAAATAGAATGTAAATGAGATGATTCCACCATGCTTCCAACTCTGAACTCTCTGAAAAAATATAGCAAAAAAACAATAAATATGTGTGATCAACTTTTGCTTGCATGTCTCCTCCTCCTTTGTCCTTCGTTGTCATGTATCCACCATGATACTCCATGAATGAGCCTCCATCTTCATCTTGCCTCAAGATACCATCATACCTTGATGACTTGACCATGAATGAGTGACATAATGAACCTCCAATAGCTTCATTTCCATCAGCAAATCCAGCCAAGAATGCTAGTACAAATCCAATGCTCACCAATGTAGCTAGTTTTACCATATCTTGACAATTTGCACACATCCACATGAAATTGATCAAACATGAGATAGAAAAAGTAAAGTAAACTTGAACAACACTTCCTTGCTGCTCCTTTGACCTTACTTGAGTCTTCAATATTCTGTAAAAACAAATCCATAACACCTTTGCCAATTACCTCTCCTTTGATGCTCTTGACTAGCTCCAAATTGCCACCTTCCCTTTTGACTAGTTGAAGCGCTTTGAGATCAACTTCTTGATCTTCAACTTGATCATCAAAGTCATTGAAAAAACGTTTTTTTCCAGATCCAATACTTGATTTTAAAGCAAGATAACATCCATCCACTTGCATAGCTCCATGTACACAAGAAGATCTTCCAAAAGATGTTCCACTCTTCATAAGAGATCGATACTCAAGATCCATTGCTTGGATCCATTCCTCTTCTTTCCTTGCTTGATCTACACTTGTAGGCTCATCCAAAGAGGTTAGGAAAGCAACATAATTTCCAGAAACTACTTGCTTACCCTTTTGATCATATGTGAGCCTTGAAGGTACTTGTCTTTCTCTTGATGTTCTCCTTGGCTTTTGACTTGATGAAGGTCCATCATCACCACCATCCAAAGTAGGATCCTTCTCATCAACATCAAGAATGTTAGATCCATCCACTTTACCATCAATCATGCTTGAAGACACCTTTGAAATGTTTTCCTCATCAAAAATGACATCTCTACCAACAATCACTTTGTTAGTAGAAGGAATGTAAACCTTGTAGGCTTTACTCGCCTCACTATATCCAACAAAAATACCTCTTCTTGAAGATGGATCCTCCTTGGTCCTATCATCAAGAGTAATGTTGACATAGCATGTGCATCCAAAGGTTATTAGAAAGTTGACACTTGGCCTCCTCTTGAATAGCATCTCAAAAGGTGTCCTTCCATCCAAAATAGCACTTGGCCACCTATTGCACAAGAAATTGGCACACAACAAAGTTTGATCCCAAAATGGTTTGTCAAGATTAGCACTTAACCTCATAGCTTTAGCACTTTCACATAAAGTCCTATTCTTCCTTTTAGCCACTCCATTTTGTTGTGGGCTCCTTGATGTTGTACACTCCCTCTTGATCCCATGCTCATCACAAAAGGCCTTGAACTTGTTAGATATGTACTCACCACCATTGTCACCTCTCAAGCACTTGATCTTTGTGGAAAATTGGTTCTCCCTTGCATTCTTGAACTTGACAAAGACATCATACACTTCATCCTTACTCTTTAGTAGATAGATCCAACAAAATCTACTAAAATCATCAATGAATGTTACATACATCTTAGCTCCACTATTGCTAATTGTAGTAAATCCATGAATATCCGAATGTACAAGTTGAAAAGGCTTTGTATATCTAGAAATAGATCTAGTATAAGGTAATCTATGTGACTTAGACAAAGCACAAGACTCACAAACATGCTTGTCATTACTTAAGGAACTTGGAAGACCAATCACAACCTTCTTTCTTGCCATTACCTCCAATGACTTGAAGTTGAGGTGTCCCATCCTTTTGTGCCAAACCTCTTGAATAGAGATTTGCTCCCTTGCAACACATCCAACTTGGTTAGCAATAACACAAGCATCAAGTTTGAACAACTTCCCTTGCCTTTTACCTTTTCCAATGAAGACATCCTTCCTTTGATCAAACAAGCATCTCCATCAAACTCCACCTTGAGGCCCTTACTTAGGATTTGACTCACACTGAGCAAATTCTTGGTAATAGATGGAATAAACAAGACATCCTCCAAATGAACATTCTGTAGATCACCCTCTTGTCATCTCCATATGCCAACAAAGAAGTGAAGTACTCTTTGTGAAAGGTCATGTGTGAACTTGCTCCACTATCAATCCACCAAGGATCTAGATCTCCATCATTAGCAAGCATACATGAAGACATCACAAAGACATCATCATTTGCATCTTGAACATCCAAACCATCTCCATCAAGAGTAAGATTACCTTTCCTGTCTCCTATCTCTCTTCTTCTTGTAGCACTCACTTGCAAAGTGTCCTTTGATGCTGAGCTTTGATCTATCCTTCTTTTTGCCACTTGAAGAAGCATCCACTTGATCTTGCCCTTTAGACCACTTGCTTTTGGTTTTGCCCTTGAATTTGCCCTTTGTGAACATAGCATCCTCTTGAAGTGTCGATGTAGATCCACCTCTTGCTTGAAGCCTATATTCCTCATTGATCAATATCTCTTGAAGATCCATCAAACGCAAAGTCTTTTGAATAGCAATACTTTGAACAATGTTAGCATGAGCATCCAACAAGCCATTAAGAATCACTTGAATAAGCTCTCCTTCCTTAATGCTTTCATCTATGCAAGCTAACTCATCATTCAATGCTTTCATTCTCTAAACAAAAGTACTTGGACTTTCTTCATTCTTTTGCAAACAAGAAAAGATTTGCCTTCTTAGAGTCAACACTCTAGAAGTAGACTTGGATTCATAAAGCTTCTTCAATTTATTCCAAGCTTCCAAAGACGATGTGCACTTACCAACTTCCTTGAGAAGTTCATTGGTAACATTCATCTTTATCATGTGTAGAGCCTTATTGGCCCTCTTATCATACCTCAATTGATCTTGTTGTGTTTCTGGTCTCTCCTCCAAGCCTACAACAATATCCAAAACATCATTCATCTCAAGAAGTGACTCCATCTTCACTTTCCACAATGAATAGTTACTCGAGGTAAGCCGATCATTGGCTTCCAATATGACTCCAATTGAGGTTGTCATGTATCAATGACCTGATCTTCTCTTTCAACCTGCTTCAATGCACAAAGCACTCCTTTGAACAACAAAAAATGCTTTCAAAAGAAATCACCAAGATTTGAAACTATCTCACAAATACTCTTCTAGCACTTATCCAAGCAAATCAACACATAGAATCATGGAATCTTGATCAACCTATGATCGATCCTCAATCTAATGACTTTTGACACTTCCTAAGATTGAAACACACTCAAATGAAGTCCAACAACCTCACTATCTAGAGATCCAATCAAAATTAGGGTTTTGACAAAATTACAAAGAATTGACTATTCCAAATCTACATGCAAATGCTGAAAATTTGATATGCAATCTATAAGCCACCACTTAGGCCGAACCAATGATCCAAAAATCGGCCAAATCCAGTATGTGAATTCAAAAATCGGAATCGAACAAGTATATTGACCTATTTAGTGTTTTGATCTACAAAAGATCCAATCTACAAAACCAAAAAATCTGATTTTGGTGTAGAATCCTCTCTAGCATGCTCTAGACTTGATATCTTCACCAAATCATTGATAGATCTGATTTCCTCCTTCATAACTTGAAACACAAGCTCTGATGCCGTGTAAAAGATTTCAGATCCTTAAGATCCAATCTACTTGAATGATCTTTGGTTAGAAAGAGAAATACACTACCAATCTCACCAATGTAGAAAAATCCGCATCTACACACAATTTGAGATGCAAACACTAATAGAACTTGATCAAACTTGAATGAAATGATTATGTACTCTTGTTGTCCATACAGAACCAGCAAGCTACTATATTTCACACGTGTGGATCCAAAAATAACAAATATAGATCATTCTACACATAGAATTGCAAGCAATCACCAAGATAGTGCACCAATGGATAGTAGAATCCAAGAGAACCATGTATAAGCATGAAATGAGATAGAGAAGAGAGAAGATAACTCTCCATGAGTTACATCCTTTTATAGCAGGTCCAAACCCTATTTGGCCACTTGGCTTTCCCACCAAAATGCTAACCCTACCAATTTCGGGTCTAGATTCAATGTACCCAACTTATTCAAATTGAATCTACTCAAACTCGCATTCTATCTTTCCCACACTTTCAAAAAGTGTTTATTCAAATGAAATTTAGACTAATGAACTTTGAAAAGTCAACCTCTAAGTCTAAAACAAGTTTTGGCCTCAATATGCCAAATATGGAAATATTTTAAAATCTGATGAAACTAGTTGAATCTTTCACAATCCCCACATGCAGAATCACATCAGCCAGTTCAAAAACCTGCTAAAGCAAATGGTCGTTGTCGGATCTATCATCGACGACCAAGATGCAGTAATGCTATCAAGCTTGCCAAGCTCATATGACAACTGGGTGATATTCATTATGACACACCCAGATCTGACTCTTTCAAGAGTCATTGCAATGTTGTTGCAAGAAGACACTCGAATGAACAAAGCCTCTAGTTCCTCGACTGTCAACTCTCATGCCTTGTACACCAATAGAGGCTTGACAAAACAGAAGAAGAAAGGCCCGAAGCCATCAAAGCAAAATCAGAAACCAACACAACATCAAGAGCAATCAAACTCACTGAGAAAGAAGAAGCTATTTTGTAGATATTGCAAAAGAAACAATCACGAAATTCAAGACTGCCGGATACTACAAGTAAAGAATAACAGCAAGGGACAATAGAATCAGATGACAAATGTAGCTACAGAAGCACCATAGCCCATTCAAGAAGCAGATCAAGATGCTTTCATGACTAGCCATCAAGGAGCATCAAACAATAACTCTTGGTTTCTGGATTCCGGAGCCACACAGCATATGACCAACCATATCAGCTGTTTCGAGTCCTATACGCCTTGTAGTACCAAACGATGTGTTCACCTGGGTGACAATAGTGCACAAGCTATCAAAGGTGAAGGTACAAAAGATTTATCTTTGCAAATGATCAATCTAAGCTACTTTCAAATGTCCTACATGTACCAAATCTGTCGACAAATCTGCTCTCTATAAGCAGAATTACAGATCTAGGACATAAAGTAGAGTTTGAATGTGATTAATGTAAAGTAGTCGATAGGACAGACAAGATCCTAGCACTCGGAAAGAGAGATGGATACTTGCATAGATTAAATCATTGCTTTTTGTCCTCTAGTCAGACACTCAGTACTTCTATTCAGATAAATAAAAGTTTACTTTGGCCTTATAGACTTGGTCATTTGAATCATGCCTCTATACAGCAAATGTCTAAGCAATCCATTGTTCTTGATCTTGAGTATCCTGATGGAAAAGTCGAATAACTTGTCTGTCAAGACTGTCTAGTCAATAAACAAGTCAGGAAACCATTTAGATCAAGCCATCAGCATATTGCTAGAAGATTACTAGATGTTGTACATATAGATATCAGTGGCCCAATGCAAAATCCTTCACTAAAGGACGCAAAGTATTTTATAACTTTTATTGATGAATTTTCTAGAAGAACTATGGTGTATTTTATTAAGAAAAAGTCAGATGCTTTCAATTGCTTCAAAGTCTTCAAGGAGTGTGTAGAGAAAGAGACTAGTAAACAGATCAAATCTGTGAGGTCCGACAATGGTGGAGAGTATATCTCTACCTAAATCTGCAACCATGTCCTGCGTTCAACAATACATTAAATTTATCTCTTTGTCGAGAACCTTGTCCCTGACATAGTGATATCAAATTTTAATGTGCTTACTCCTAGAGTGAAAGCATCGAAATATCCACTGAGCTGATGAAAATTGTCGTTGTTGATTTCTCCATAGCAGATGCACTGGTCCATAGTAGCTCAAATATACCTCAGGACTCTTATGAGATGAGAGCCTTCCAATGGGTAATTCTAGGATTAGCCATGAATTGGTTGAGTGAGCTTCTTGCAAAAGCTATGTCAGGTCTTGTGCAGAGACTTTTGAAGAGTGTCACATTTTTCGTGAAGAATGCGAAAAATGAGACAACACAGTTTACTTGATTTCTCAAGGCACCATAGGCAAACCCTGAAGAATGTCACGTTCTTTGCTCTCACACCAACGGCAACATGACGACTTCGATGTTGGATACTCCTCATGCTCACTTCCTACATGGTGCAAACTAACTTGACAATGACAACAACCACCCACGATCTCCTCCAGACGGCACAACAACTTCACTCCATCTCTTGTATTGCAAAAGGCCAGACCTCTCACATGTCAGGATCTTCGGATGTCATGCCTATATGCACATACCAGACCAAAAGAGAAAGAAATTGGACGAAAAGTCTTCCAAGGCCATCTTTATTGGCTACCCATCTGAGACAGCTGGATATAAGTTGTACGATCCACTGACCAAGAAAATACTTGTCAGTAGAGATGTCAAGTTTGACAAAGGATAGTTCTCGGGATTTGATCGAGAATCTAGTGCTGATTTTCACCAGTATCCATATTTCCCAAATTAGACACAAGTGAAGTTGAGAAGACATTCGCGAATCCCCTAGCTCAATTAGTACTGCCACCAGATGAGGGGCAGAGACAAAACGTACAAGTGCAAGTACAAGCAAGACAATCCGGAGTTGTAGAAGCAGCACCAGTGGAAGGACGTCAGATGACAGTGATCCGACCAGTGAGGTCGTGAACACCTTCACTGAAGGTGATTGAGAATGCTGAGATGAGTCATGTATATACAGACTTTTGTGGGATCATAGAAGAGCCAAAAAAATTTCAGGAAGTGGACCAGAGCAGTGAAAGTAAGCAATGGCATCAAGCTATGCAAGAAGAAATACAATCCATGGAAAGGAACAGAGCATGGGAACTGACAACGTTACCTGCTAGAAGAAAAGCTATAAGCAACAAGTGAGTTTTCAAAAGAAAAACAAATGCAAGAGGCACATTGGTCCGCTACAAAGCCAGATTATTGGCAAGAGGTTTCTCACAAAAGGAAGGGATCGATTATTTCAAAACCTTCTCTCCCACAGTGAAAATGGCCAGCATAAGAACACTCTTAGCATATGCTACAAGATACAATCTAGAAATTCACCAGATTGATGTCAAAGCAGCATTCCTATATGGGAACATTGACGAAGAAATATATATGACACAGCTAGAAGGTTTTGTGGACGAGGCTCATCCAAGATTTGTATCCAAACTGACAAATTGCATTTCTGGATTGAAACAGGCTGCAAGAGCATGGCACAATAGAATTGATCTTTATCTTAAGTCGATCGGAATGCATGCCTTGTTATCTGACTAATATATATATACAATCAGAGATAGTGACAGTTTTGTATTCATGACATTGTTTGTTGATGATTCTTTGATGATAGGAAATTGCCTGAAATTGATCCAGAGAATAAAAACTCAAATATCTGAAGAGTTTGACAGTTCAGATCTTGTCTCCTACATATTGCAGAAGTAGACACTAGATAATTCTTGTCTCTACGTTTTCGTTTTTGCATTTGTTCAATTTTTATCAGAGATGCCATCCTTAAGTTAGCCCCAGTGGCATTATGAGTACGAAAAATTGCAGTAGCAGATGCATGTCATATTCTTTTATAAAACAGAAGATAATCTCAGGAATCAAAGCCTGGGTTTGGAGATTAAATTGTGTCTGAATTCTATCTCTTCTCAGCATTTTCTCAACATAAAGCTAACAGATCGTCCATTTGAAACTTAGAACTTAAAGGCTGCCCGAACTAACTAGGTAACAAAATGAAGAGTACTTCTCAGCAATTCGAGAAACTCGGAAAAGAAACTATCACGAGCTAAACACTATTGAGTAAGTTGATAGCACAAAACGTCTACGTTTACGTGAACGTGATAACTGGTCGCACTAACTCTATCTTGAATTTTCAGCTACATAATCACCTGCACTAGAAATGAAAGAATAAGTCTGCAACATTCTTAGGCTTTTTTGCAGGAGTAGGGAATGTCGACTTTTGAGTACACCTGGCCTTATCGATGTTTGTTTTCTGTCTCTGATTTTTGGCTGACAGATTGTTTACCAGATCCTTCGATACCACCCCATTCGATAAGTTGAGAGCATGAGTACTGTTAGACACAGTCAGAGTCTCCACTCCACTTTCGGATAAGAAACTTGCACTTGTCGCTATTTCGGCTGACGCACTTTTGTGTAGTTCATGATGCAGTGGTTCGTCAAAATTCTTTTGAGAAGCTTCATTGCGGTTAGCACAAAGGATCATCTTCATTTCGCGTGTATCGCGTAAAACAACTTCTATAATCTTATGAATGTAATCAAGAGCCTTGTGCAAGTCATACAGCATGTTTCTTGAAGCCAGAAGTTTCTGTAAGTGCGTGGCGGAGTATGGAATTTTAGCCATTTTGTCAGATTGGAAGTCCTCAAAATCCGTCTTACTAAGTTCAGTGGATAGGTTTTCCGCCACGTTCTGAATATTGCCAAGCAGCTTGCCCTCTTCAACTTTTGCTACAAGTTGTGGATCTTGAACGGGAGAAATATGGCATCGATCATTGAAATTTTGAAAATTCGGTTGGTGCACCTGCTTGCAACAGCCTGCACGCAGCCCTTGGACAACCAGTAAGTCGTGTAAATCCTGATATGAAAACCTTCGAAAAGAAATTGAATCGCTATTTAGCAGTTCTTTTGAGATGAAGCGATCAGGGAAATTGCTCATACCCGTTGCGACAGTGGAATCTGAATTTAGTTCACCGGAAGTCATTCCGTTACCCTGCACAGAAATCTCATCCAATAATCGTGAGCACGGATCCAATTCTTAGAAACCACTTCAAAACCACAACAGACTGTACATTATTAAAAATCAGCTGCAAGCACCAAAACAAGGACTACTGAGCTGTTGCGAGAAACAGTAAAGATCTACTATTCCCTTTGTTATTGAGTCTTGAAGATTAAACCTCAAACCTGATGAGAAGGATAAACACTATAATTAACATGCACAAATGATCCATCATCATCATTATCAACTTCCCAAAACAACCCATCTGCATCTTTTGAAATGTGGAGGTAGTCACCACCACCCATGTTTTTTTTTCCCCGCAATGCAATCACTTTCTCAAAGCTGACAACCTGCTCCCCGCTATGTTTGCCAAAGTTTCAGTACTATATCATCAGCAGGATGTAGATCAGTATGGAGGATTGAACTTGAAGAAGAGAATGAGTAGCAGTAGCCGAGCGCACGGCAGAATCTGGAGCTGCGAAGCAGGGAAGTTCAAACGAAAGAGCTGGACGTACTGGTAAATGTGTAACATGAGAGCAATTTGAATGAGAGGAGGTGGGTGGCCACCTTAATGAACGAGCGCATGTAATCAAGCGTGATTGGGGAATGGACCGGTGAGTATTTCCTCGAGAGTAGAGGCCTTGTATAATCTCATAATTCATTTCTCTTTTTACAGAGGAAACGAAAGCTTCTCCTTGTGCGTAATTTGTAAGCTTCCTTCTTTGTGAAATTTGTGGGCTTTCTCCTTTTTTTTTTAACTTTTTTAAAACTCAAGTGTATCTCAAAAGGTACATGTAAAAATAAACTTACCACAAAAAAAAACATTTTGAAAAAAAAAGGCAATGCAAGTCCACCTCCTCGGGCAAAAGGGCTTTCGCCCTCGGGCAGACGCCCTTCCTAGGCGGAAGAACCCCTTCCCTTAATGGCACAAAGCACATCATCAAGGGGAGCATGGGTTTGTTGCCGACTATGCAAATCGTTTTCATGGCTGAAGTTAATGTTGTAAACTATGAACCTTAACAAAATGTATTTCCACGGCTGAAGTTAATGATGTAAACTGTAAACCTTAGCAAACGTGTTGTAGATTGTAGAACTCAACAAGATGATGAAACACTCCAATAGGCTCCATGGCAAGGCTTGTGGCATCAACCCATGCACTTTCACTCTCTCACCTCTTCCTTTTAATTCCCAAGTCTCTTTAAAGATAACTACATGGTGACAATTTTCTTTAACTACCTAAATTTGAGCACAACAATGCATTTTTTTTTTCATATTTCATAGAGGGCAGGTGTATCGTGATTGAACATCAAAATGTCAGGCAAAAACTTGAGAATATTAATTTTTTAAAGCTTTGAGATACATTTTAAGATTTTTATTAAGATTTATTTTTTTTGAGAAATTGATATTTGAAATCTCTCTCTCTCTCTCTCTCTCTCTCTCTCTCTCTCTCTCTCTCTCTCTCTCTCTCCAAGATCCATACAATACACCATACACTTTGGGTTTAAAGTGCCCAACCAAATAGAGGCTTTAAGATTAAACCTCAAGAGACATGCCATAGTAAGTGAATGCTAAAGAGAAAAGAAAACTGATAAGTAGAATCGTCAAACAGAGAATGTAGATGGGTGAGTTCTTGTAGAAATATATAGCCTCCAGGGGTTGTGCATGCCATGCATGCCCAAGGTCCATCCTATAGATAGCACAAGTTACTATTGATTCTCTCTCCATGCATATAACTATCACATACCATGCACTAAAATTTTTTGAATCTCCAAGCATAATAGTCCAACCAACTAATATCTAGGAGATCCATATGATTTCAATCTTGTGTACCCCAAATACTCTCATGAATTTAACGCCGCCATAATATGCAGTAGAGTATCATCGACTAAAGTAAGAAAATTGAAAATTTCTCCAGATAGAATAATCTACTCAATGAGAAGGCATGTGACATAAATAAGTTTTCAATACATTCATTGGAGCAAAGAAACTTATATTTAGAAACACTAATATACTTTCTTGTCTCATTTAAAATCAATAATTACTCATCATTCTTAAAAATTGTTGCAACCTCCCATAATCCTATAATAAGACTCAAGTAGCTTTTTATTATCCGTCAATCATAAACACTCATAATCTTATGATTCATCAATTCTAATTTACTGGATTCCAAAATCATACTTAACCATTAGATAATATCGAAGCATATGTTGAACACACAACTCATAATATATAAGAATCATACCAAAGTCTCTTCTAGTATAGAAGTTACAAGACTTTAAGAACATTTCTCAAATCAGAGTCTTAATAGAAATATGAATTACCCAATTTTTCATTCAATTGGGTAATTAAATACCGAAGCATGATATCAAAACTATATTAATAATCATCTTCAAATACAAAAAACCTTTAGATTACTATCCATAACTGAATCAAGATATAGCAAGTTATGTTGAAATCCTTTTGAACTCAAAGATTATTCTGTTAGAAATCAGTGATAAACTTCATTGTTACTGTTTACGAGGTACATAAATATTGACAACTGTGACCAACTGTCATTAGCCGTAGGCTAGTCTATTAGTCTACTCATAGGTTTTCTCTCTCTATCAGGGGTTCAGGGTCTATTTGTACATTTTACATTCTGTATGAGTTAGTGTGATAGAGTGACAGTGCGTGTTCTTCTTCCGCCTTCTTGTGGTGATTGCTTATGGTGAATGCTTGATGTTGCATATCTAATTCTTGACATGGTATCAAAGCAACAATAGTCTTGCGTGTCTGATCAGTGGATACAGCTTGTCACAGGCTCCGCAACGAAGTGAGAAAGTCCTTCACGGGAGGTGAAAGCTTGGAGAGATAAAAATGGCTGGAAGAAATCCTTCTTTGGGGTATTTTGCAGGTTTGAAGCTGAGAATCATCAGTGGGGAACGAAGACACAGTCCTGGAGGCATCAGAAAGGCCAGGGCAACATCAAACAAATTGAAATCTGTTGAGTGGGGAGATTTTTACAATACTTCCTAGTTGTTGTGAAAAGCACAGTCCCGGAGGCATCCAAAAGGCCAGGGCAGCATCAGACAGATTGAAAATCTGGTGAATGGGGGAGATTCTTACAATACTTCCTAATTGTTGTGGAAAGTGCTATTTGTGTGAGAGGTTTGCCAAGAAATCTCTCATTTGTCTGTTTGGAGTACCACAAATCACACTAGATAGTGTCTAGTAATGTCATTCAGAGTTAGGAAGCTTCATACTTTTCACATTATTGATCTCTGTCTTTTAAACGATCACACATTTTGAAATCTTTGCATAGAGGAGGCGGTGTAGCCGCCTGGCCAAAGTGGAGAATCTAGAATATTTCCTCTGAAAGTTCTTATATTCTCTCTACTTTTCATCTTGTCCATACCAATATTGGATCGACGCGCCAGAGGTAAAGAAAACCAAGAGCAGTCGTACATCTGCACGTCATACCAATATCACATATCTATACCAATATCGGATCCACGCACGCGAGCTAAAGAGAATCTTGAGTAGTTGTGCACTCGTGCGTCATACCGATATCAGGTGTCCAACCAAAAATTTACAGTTCTGTGGTGTGATAAATTTTGTGAGCCAGACTCATCTATCCAGTAATGGCAACTCTAAACAAGAGTGTCCTTAATGAGTCAAGCAAATTGGAAGGTGCCGGCAACTATGCAATTTGGAAATTCAAACTGAAGAACATTTTGATGGAAAAGGAGCTGTGGGAGATCGTGATAGGTGGAGAGACAAGGTCAGTGATTGAAGAAGATCAGCGGGCATTTGATAGGAGAAAACGGAAATCCCAGAATGTCATCAACTTATTAGTTAGAGATGCAATTATTCCATATATTTCATATTCAGAAGGACCAAAAGAAACGTGGGATACATTGAAGGCATTGTTTGAAATGACATATACATCTCGAATATTGTTTCTAAAGACGAAGTTGCATACATTGTGGATGGATGACGGTGCAACTATTGCCGATCACATACTGAAGATCAAAGAGATCCGTGACCAATTAGCAGCAGTTGGAGAGCGAGTACAAAATCGTGAGATCGTGCAATTGACATTGAATAGTCTGATTGAGTCACATTAGATGTTTGTGACGAGTATAGCCACAAGAGAAAATCTTCCAACCTATGAAGAACTAGGTGAATTGCTTTTGCAAGAAGGCAATGTCAAGAGAAGTTGAATCATCGTAATAGGAGCTATGATCAAGCTCTTGTAGTTAGAGGACGAGGTGGAAGATTTGGCCATAGAAGGTATCAATCGAGAGGAGGAAACTCAAGTCGGGGATCATTTCAACAATTTCATGAGCAAGTCAATGATAGTCCGAATCGAGGCAATTGAAATCAAGGTCGAGGTCAAGGACGTGGCTATTCAAGGCCAAATAAACTTGAAAATTGTAGGTACTGCAAAAACCTGGCCACTGGGAGCGTGACAAAAGGAGATGGAACAAAGAAAAGACAAATGGCAAGCAGGAAATTATGCTGATCAACATCAATTTGATGACTAATATTATGAAGACAATTATACTGATCAACATCAATACGATAATGATCAATATGAAGATGATACTGGTGAGAGTTCAAAATTGTTCATTTCAGCATTAATGACAAGTGATGAAGCCAAGGATACATGGTACATTGATAGTGGTGCATCCAAGCAAATGACTTCAAGGAAAGACTGGTTTTCAAAACTCAAGGAAACTGACAATGGTGATGAAGTTGGACAAGCTGATGGCAAATTGCTATCTATTAAATGAGTTGGAGTGGTACCAATGAAGTTAGCCAGCGGGAAGATAAGCAATATGTACCTAGCTTAGCTAACAATCTACTATCTGTTGGGATGATGGCTGATCAACAACTCAAGGTTGAGTTTGACAGTGACAAATGTCTTGTCAAAGACATAAAGAATCACTACAAAGTGATTGCTACAGGAGCTAGAGTCAACGGGAATCGACTCTACAAATTGAATGCGAGATCTTTTACTCAAGCTATGGTAAGCACTATTGATAGTTGAAGTGATCTTTGGCATCAAAGGTTTGGTCATATCAGTGTTCAAAGCTTGCAAATTCTTAAAAGAGGTAATCTAGCTGTTGGATTGCCTGATATCTCTTTTGAAGGAAAAATTTGTGAGGGTTGCATTTTGGGGAAACAACATAGAGAGAGATTTCCCAAAGATGGAGCAAGAAGAGCCAATGACATTCTTGATCTTGTTCATAGTGATCTGTGTGGACCAATACAAACTAGGTCCATTAGTGGTTGTTACTATCTCATCACATTCATTGATGACTATTGTAGACATATCTGGATTTATTTTAGAAGCAAAAAATCTAATGCTTTTGCCAAGTTTAGAGAGTTCAAGGCTCTGGCTGAAAAACAAAAAGGTTGCTATATTAAGACCCTCAGATCAAATGGTGGCGGTGAGTATTTCTTAACAGAGTTTATAAACTTTTGCAAGGATCAAGGGATCAAGAGACAAACCACTACACCCTATTCACCACAACATAATGGAGTTGCAGAATGAAAAAATAGATCCATTGTGGAGATGGCTAGAGCAATGCTTAAGAGCAAGGGTTTGCCAAATACTTTTTGGGCAGAAGCATGCAACACAGCTACTCATACATTGAATTGGTGTGCTACGAAGTCTGTGGAGGGTAAGACACCTTACGAAGCTTTTACTAGAAGAATTGCAATCTTCAATCAATATATTTCAGAGGACAGTATATGGCTTACAACAAAAGCGTAGAGTCTCAATGGATCAGCAAGCACAAAATGAAAACACTAAGAGACACAAACTAATGGCTTTGGCACCACGTGGTGGTGCCAATAAAAGACGTATGAGGGACACAAAAGAGTTCTTGCAAAAGATGGTTGGAAAAGATTTTATTGCCAGAAAATATATGAAACATTTTATGAAGGGTAAAAATTTGATTAAAATTGTGAAAGATGAAACAAGTGATTCAATTCACTTGAGAATTGCAAAAAAGCTAGTCAACAAGTTCAAGCCGAATCCAAATGTTAAAGAGATGGTGTACACATGTGACCAAGGAGGTGTGAGTCGCAAGGGATATAGAGCTTTAAAGAAGTATATGAAATGCTCTGACAAAAATGGGTTAAAACGCCATTAGATAATACCTACTTAAGATATCATCTTTTGATTCTAAACTATCCCTCTTAAGATATTGAGGCAAGAAAATATATATTCACCAACCACATCAATACATGGTTTTGCCAGTTCAATTTAAAGGCTTTGTATGGTCTGAAATATGGGCCTTGTGCTAGGTATCATGGCATTCATGTTTTCTTTTTACAATTTGAAGAGTAAGCTTGACTTCACATGCCTCTATAAAAGATACTGTTGTCATAACTTTATATATTGATGACTTGCTAATCACTTAAAATGTTCGATTGTTGATTAGAGAAGTAAAAACTCACTTCCACTCATTTTGACATGAAAGACTTAAGGAATTCGCATTATTGCTATGGCATTGAAATAGCTAAAAGTCATAATACAACTTTTCTTTCACAAATAAAATCTATTTTGAAGTTGCTGAAGAGTGTGATTAAAAAATTGTAGACTTTTATCCATGATCATTATCATATTGAAAAGCTTTCCAAGGAGGATGTGTCTAACAAAAGTAGATGAAAAGTTGCAAGAAGTCTTGTTGTAGCGCAAGCATCCTAAAGGGAGCCGGGAACCACGACTTAGCTTCCCAGCCTTCAACTCTTGCCATCCAAACCCACTTGACATACAAGCAGCCAACTCGTCAACAAGGATCAGACTTAACCAACTTGAAGTTCCGAAAACCAACATTGAGATCCAACCTGGCGCCATGCCAGATCAATAAGGGAGATACTCCTGAATCAAGTGAGCAGGGAGAGCTTAGAAGATCAAGTAGAAATTGAAAACCTCCTACAATATTAGAGATGAATCTAGCCCTAATGGGTTCTGTGCTCAAGGCTCAAGAACCAAAAACTTTTGATAAAGCAAAGGAGCACAAGGAGTGGCGTGAAGCTATGGAAACAGAAATGGAAGCTATAACAAAAAATAGGATGTGGAACTTGGTTGAGCTACCTGATGGTAAGACGCCTGTCACTTGCAAATGGATATACAAGATCAAATATGGAGCTGATGGGCAACTCAACAAGTACAAAGCATGGTTGGTTGCGAGAGGATTTGAGCAACAGGAAGGTATTGATTTTGAGAAAACCTTTGCACCCGTAGCTAAGATGGTAACTATACGTTCTATCATTGCTATTTCTGTTTTCTATGGTTGGAAGATCTAGCAAATGGACGTTAAATTTGTTTTTCTTAATGGAGTGCTGGATGAAGAGGTGTACTTAGTACAACCTCAAGGATTTGTTGAGCCAAGGAGAGAGCATCTCATTTGTAAGCTCAACAAAGCCATTTATGGATTGAAGCAAGCACCACGGGCATGGTACTCTTGCATTGATGAACACTTCAAGCGAAGGGGAATGATAAAGAGTGATGTTGATCCTAATCTTTACATTCTAAGGCAAGACTCGGATATAGTATTCATTGTGTTGTACGTGGATGATTTGATTATTACAGGAAGTAATGAGAGCTTAATTGATGAAATAAAATCAGATCTTTCCAATGCTTTTGACATGAGTGATCTAGGATTGATGCACTATTGTCTTGGCATTGAAGTATGGCAAAAGGAAGACATGGTCTTTCTTACACAAAGCAAATATGCACGAGATTTGCTTTATAAGTTCAATATGTAGGATTGTAAGCCTTTGAGTACACCTATGGATGTCCACATCAAGCTTACTGCATATGATGAATATGAGAAAGTTGATGCTTATTTGTATAGACAGTTGGTGGGTAGTTTGATTTATGTGGCACACACACGACCTGATATTTCTTATGTTGTTGGTGTTGTTAGTCAATTTATGCAAGATCCTAGTCAAGCACATTAGAAGTTTGCTAAACGTATTCTCAGATACATTCGAGGGACATTGAATTTTGGTTTGAAGTATGATCAGCCTGAAACACCAATGTTGGTAGATTATACAGATGCCGATTGGGCAGGGAATATTGATGACAGAAGAACTACCAGTGGTCATACATTTAGTTATGGTACAACTGCAATTTCATGGAGCAGCAGAAAACAACCTATAGTAGTCTTATCATCGACGGAAGCTGAATATCGAGCACTCAACAATGCTACACAAGAAGCGGTATGGTTACAAAGATTGCTTGTGGATTTAGGTCAACCACAAGTGGATGCGACTACTATATCTTGCGATAATCAAAGTTGCATTCACCTTGCCAAAAATCCAGTTCTACATGCTCGAACCAAGCACATCGAAATACACTACCATTTTGTTTGAGAGAAAATTCTTGATGGAGCCATTGATCTTGTTTTTTGTAAATCTAAAGATCAAATGACAAATATTTTTACTAAGTCACTAGGTAGATGTAAATTGGAGAGGTTTCGTACTCTATTAGGAATAGAAGAATGTAATTTTATCATTGAGGGAGAGTGTTAGAAATCAATGATAAACTTCATTGTTACTGTTTACGAGGTACATTAATGTTGACAGTTGTGACCAGCTGTCATTAGTCGTAGGCTAGTCTATTAGTCTACTCGTAAGTTTTCTCTCTCTATCAGGGGTTCAGGGTTTATTTGTACATTTTACATTCTATATGAGTTAGTGTGATAGAGTGACAGTGCGTGTTCTTCTTCCGCCTTCTTGTGGTGATTGCTTATGGTGAATGCTTCATGTTGCATATCTAATTCTTGACATATTCTTGGGTTTGTTAGGTTATGATCCAATTGAGCTCTCTAGGACACCATAACTAAACAAAAAAAATCCATTTTCTGTGGGGAAATATTCACTCACCAAATATTCCTATATTCTATGCACATAACTTTACTCACAACATATGTTGTTGGCTGATTCTGACAAATCCGCAAGATAGTAGGCCAAAGCTATCCAAGAGCACATCTCACCTTAGAACGAGGAGGTCTCTGAAGAAGGGATGGATGACGAATGAGAGCCGAGTATGAGAGCTAAGAAATACCAGTTGAGAATGACAAATAGAAATTATGTGAGCCTCATGGTGAATCCCAAGTGATGGAATTACCATGTAGGAGCTAGTATTTCTAGGGAATTAAAGTAAATGTAAGTAGACCCCTCTTAGAAAAGTAGAGTGAGCCACCTTTTGATGGTAACCTCTAGTGGAGAAGCTAATTCCACTTGTGATTTGTGAATTTGTGGAATTGCCACTTGGGCTCCACCTAAGCACCTCTCTTGCTTATTTAAGAGGTCCCCTCTTTTATGAGGGATCTTTTCATGTATTGTCTCTACTCCTTGTGATTAATGAGAAGAGCCTCCATGAGTATTTGATGGCTTTCTTGAGTTATGCTCTTATGATCATGCCCTTCCATTTCTTGTATGTGGTTGTGGATTTGATGTAGTTTCTTGTTGTCTTTCTTGATGCATTGTGGAATAGTTGTGGATTAGATTTCTTGTATTTGTGCATTAGAGTAAGAATCAAGAATTCAAGTAGATTATATAGACTAGGAATGTGGCTGAGATCTTGCAAATCCATGGACATCCTAGTTCTTGATGTTCTTGGAAAGTCCAAGAATCAAGATATGTGTATTTCTTGATTCTTGCACTTTGTATGCTTCCTAATTAGTTCCCATTTATTATTTTTTTATTATGGTTTGATGCATGTTTAGATTAGTTTTCAGCTTTTAAAAATCTGTTCAACTCGTTTTTGCAGCAATTAGGAGTAGAAATCTGTAGGTGCTCAACCGAGTGATAGGCTGATCCATTGTTGAGCATCAAGACTTGCATATTTTCCATTTACATGAGTGTAGTTCGAGAGTGAACTAGCCCGAGTGTCCTATGACAGGCAAGACATTACTATAATGCATTCGATCCTTTCTGTCTTATCTGGGTAACGTACAAGAATTTGTGTTGCCAAGAAACTCGTGAAGCCTAATAACAGACATAGCTGTTATCAGAGAATAAGAACCCAAACTGTAACAGATTCGAAGCAGGAGAATCAGTCAACATTTGGCCCCATTGCCACTAGAACACATACACATAACAATTGAAAATGTCTTTTCTATATGATGTAATCGACAACACTCATATCCATGCATAAAGATTACAAACCTGTCCACAACTTTGACGTGTTCTAAGACCGCTTTGATCTTGATCTGTAGTGCCCGATCCATCTATCAACACTTCTCTACCCATTCCCTCTATCCATGTCACACTCTTCCATACATTTCTGATGTCGCCCATACCCTCTCTTGAGTTCTCACGCTCTTGACCTCAACCGACTATTACGCCTTCCTGCTGATTTGCTCAGTAGCCGAATCCTAGAGATAGAAGTTGACACTAGACTCCAAACTCTAAGAACTGTCCATT
Organism: Diphasiastrum complanatum; assembly: GCA_029204225.1. Taxonomy (NCBI): domain Eukaryota; kingdom Viridiplantae; phylum Streptophyta; class Lycopodiopsida; order Lycopodiales; family Lycopodiaceae; genus Diphasiastrum; species Diphasiastrum complanatum. The sequence continues at coordinate 45,800,184 of CM055098.1, read as the reverse complement.
TACCCTAAAATTCAAATCTAGAGTCTTTCCAAAAAAAAAACAAAAAAAAAACAAACAAAACAACAAAAACAATACAGACCTTACCAAATGGACCACCATTACGATTCCAACACAACAGAAGACTACCCACCCGAAATCACCCACATATTATATAAAGTCTAGTAAACCATCATGTTTAAACATTGACTCGTATTAACAAGTTATGTTACGATCAAATGTTTTTGCAAATTATTAACATTACATACAAGTAGGTACTCTTCCAAAATCTGTAGCTTGGTTAAGTATCTACCAACGAACAAAATTCTTTTCCTACTTTTTCATATAGCGCCATGGCATTTTTTATGTTGTTGGGTATCTTCAATAAGCTTTGACCAAAAATTTACATTAGATGTGTCAATAATATTCTAAGCCTCATGTAACTGAAAAAGTGTAATGTAGTGACACATCATTTGAGTGCACATTAGTAACACAATTAGCATAGAAGATCTGCACATGTATGACTAGATAAAACTGTGTCATATGCTTACAAAAAGCCAAAAAAAGAGTACTTTTGGAATTTTGTGAATTACACATCTCATTTCATGTGAACCAGGACCTGTTGTTTATGTCAAAAAAAAAAATTTACAACTAAGAGAAGAGCCACACCTACATTACAGCACATGGAAAATTGCAGGGATTTTGTCACACTAAAAAAACCCGGCTTTATAGTATTTTAGACAAAAAACTGCTTTATAGTACATAGTAGGTTGCAGGGATTTTTTGTCGCTTCCTTTTTTCAAAATGTAGGATAGCATACTGCCATTTTATGAAAAAAACAAGTTATTTTTGAAGTTCACAAGAAAATCCACTAGATCTCAACCAAGGCCCCAATTTTTATCTTTTCAGGGGTTAACACATATTTTCATTTTAACCTATAAAAGATGTTTCTGGGAATTTATTTTACACCATTTGAGACCAACGCGTATGTATAAGTAGTAACTTATGCATACAAAAGTCACTTTTTGTAGCTGTGAAACAGAAGTAAAAATTCAGCATACATGATGCTTGACTTTTGAACTCCAACCCCAGAGTCAAACATATAAACTTTCGAGAAAAAAAAAGAACACAACCCAACAATTGAATAAAGGAAAAAATAACACACAGTAAAAGGGTACTAAGGTTGGACAGACCAAAAGAAACAAACCAAACTTAACCAGAGTGATAAAAGACCAACAAGCAAACCTCAAACAATCAACACAAAATAGAGAAAATAAAAATAAAAACTAAAAACGCCAAAAACTTACCACACATAACTCACCACTAAAAGAAGAATAAAATCAACGCAACCACAAACATAGAGCAGTAGAAGGAACAACCACCCACAATAACACAAGAGGAACAGAACAATAAAGGAACTTGGGCACAGAACATCAGACAGAAGAAGCAGACAGAAGGAAGACATGAGTGCTCAAAAACATCAAGCAGCAAGCCATACACAGGCAGAAACAACAAAGCAACATAACCAACAAAAGCAAAAACAACAGCAGGAAAAAAAGATCACAGAAAGATATGCCAAAGAAGAAGAACAATAACAACACCCACAGTAGCATGCTCCCAGCAAACCCACAGTTCCAGAGAACAAAAGAAAGCATAGTAGAACTCATCCAACGAACCAGCAAAAAGAGTGAAGTGAAAAGCAGGTAACTAGTAACACAGTAAAGAGCAAAGGCAAGAACTAAAAAGGAATTCAACCGAAGAGGAGTGGACATACCAGAAATCTCACAAACTAAAACTCAACACACAGTACATAAGGATCACCAACAAACTTCTGCCAATCAACTCAAGACAGCAACCAGTAAATCAAAAGAACAGGACAACAGACAAAATTAGACGTGAACCACAAAAGCACGGATCAATAACCATACCAAATGAAAAAACAGCCAACCCACACACACAACGACAACAAAAACAGACAGAAGTAGGGAATACCTTATCAAACGCCATGGCAGAAAAGTAAAACCAACCCGGCAAACTCACGCTCCACGCAGCTCCACATCACCAGAGAACAACGACGAATGCAACAAAGAAAGCAGCCATAGAACCAACTATAAGAGAGAAATGTTAAGTAGGTCCCAAATAAAAACAGCAGAAATGTACAAAGCGCCAAGCATGAACATAGTAGACCGTCGTCTCCAGCCATAGAGTCCATCAGTCAAACTGAAGCATTAAAGTGCCGAAGAGAGGATAAACACGCGAAGGCCAGAGAGCCAAAACAACCATAGAGAGACACCTAAGAACGCGCGCGCGCGCGAGAGAGAGAGAGAGAGAGAGAGAGAGAGAGAGAGAGAAACATGCTAGCTATACATTATTTTTTAGACCTAAAAAATCCTACAGGCATTTGGGCCTGCCAATTTTTGGCAAAAATTGCCAATTTGTTGACAGATTCTCGGCTTCAGAATTTGCTACGTGTTTGATGCTCATCTGGTTTACCACTTCTGTGTTTTTCGCCTATCAGCAGAGGTTGTGGGCTTGTTTACGTTTTCATTCTTATTACAATGCCCATATAAGACATAATGGACAGATTTTAACATTGTAGTATGTTTGTCCTGCTTGCTAGAGGACAACTCAGGGTCGTTCACTCTTGAAAGCACTCACACTCAATCAAAAATGCAAGCCATGAATATTCATTTATAGATCAGCATGCAGTCCAAATGAACGTTCAACGGTTCCTACAGCTACCTACTCTAAAAACGACCAGGGAACAGCTATTGAAACTCCAATAAATCTACAGCATTACTAGAAAACAAACAAGAAGCTAATCTACAACATTTTAGAAGTCCAAGAATCAAGAAACCAACCAGTCTTTTGATTATTGGACATCCCAAAACATCAAGAACTAGAATGTCAAGAGTTTGCAAGAGTTACACCACATTTCTAGCCTCTATAGTTTACCTGAATGCTGGAATCTACATTAATCCACAAGCAAGAAAGGAAATCTAATCCACTCTAGGAAAGCAAGAAAATTATTCTACTCTACTATCCACAACCACACACAAAGGAGGGAAGAGCAAGATCATGAATGCATCACTCAAGAAACAAGCATGATCAAGGAGCTCAATGGATGCACCAAACTCGTGGAGGCTCTTCTCATTTCAGCATGGAGTAGATACAATATACAAAAAGATCCTCTTCTCAAAGAGAGAGTCTCTTAAATAAGCAAGAGAGCTCCTTAGGTGGCATCCTAGTGGCATTTCCACATTTCACAAATTACAAGTGGAATAATGCTCTCCACTAGAGGTCACCATCAAAAGGTGGCTCACTCTACTTTCTTTAAGCATTAGGGGATATTAGAACTCAAAATGGGCCCTTTTTCAAGATGTTGTTTTTGATTTCGCATGCTTTGAACACTTATGTGTCCCAATGAATGGTGTCCATCTGTGACGAACTGTAACAGTGGTTGACGGACGGAAATTGTATTTAACTTTCCCGACCAAATTTTCGTGATTTTCAAATATCCCGCTAGGTAGAAACAAACAATTGTGTTTGGACCACAGTTACTGCCCGAATACTCTTATGTGTCATTGTACACTCAAGGTTGATTTGACATCAATAGTCGTAAACTATAGTTAACTAATCCTTCAAGTTTAGGAACTTCTTGTCATTCATAGGTATACCTCCCATTTTCTTCATTCTATCTCTTATTTTGGATTGTCATTCTTAGGTTTACCTCTCAATCTCTACATTCTCTCCGTTCTCAGCTTGCGTACACGTATTTTTGACTAATGGCTAAACATAATCGGAGACCAAGAGGAACTATTGATACAATCAATATTTGCAATGAAAAAAATGCAGAAGATCAATGGATACCAAGAATATATAAAAAATATCAATGGATCTTGATGCATCCCTCTCCAAAAGGCTCATTCCGGAAAAGAAAAAGATCGGATAACATATATAGATGCTCTTGAAAATGTAGGATAATGGATTTCAAAGTATCGCCTGCCGGTCAATCTATCACGAAAATTTTAGTCCAGCATGCTTATCTTCACAATGAGCTCAACATTCATGATTTGAATCCAAATGATAGAAGAAAATGCAATTGTAAGTTTTCAGATTTAATTTCTTGTGATGTTTTTGTTGGTTTGTAGATTTGTATCCATCAAATTTCGTTGAATGGCAAACAGTTCAATCGGTTGTAGGAATAATCGATGTCATACATTCGGATATCGGTATTTTACAATATAAAGGTTATTTTCCAAAATCACTTTTAGAGTCGAGAGTTTTCTTTTATGATCACACCTATTAAATTAATAAAAATGGTTTAGTTGATAGATTAGAGCCATATCCTCTACCAAATTTTTCGAGTGAGGAATGGATTTCTCTTGATGTAGCAATTTCAAAAAGTTTTTGATCTAGGCTATATATTGATATTCGGAGTATGTTAAAATGTAGCACTGAATCAAAGAATAATGAATTAAGTTGGTATCTACTTTTTACTATTTTTGTTGATTTTTTTTCCAAATGCAATGTTCGAAGAACAAAAACAATGTTTATTTGTAAGGGCTTGAGTGCTGAAATAATCGCCGAGTTGTTGGATGATGGTTGGGATACAAAACAAAATCAGCAAGTTGAGTGCAGAGTATGTTACTCATCAATGACATTTAGATATCACATCGAAAAACAAATGCTCACTTTGTTGCTGTATTATAGAAGATGAATTAAATGCAAAAATGTTTGGAAGGCACTTGATCAAGATTTTGGTATAAACACTCAAGAGCAATTTCTAATAATAGTGAAAAGAAATGACAACATTCTTGCAATGGTTGAGGTCGAGGAAGATTGGTGTCTCAATCACATTCGATCAGAACTAGACATGTTGTAATTTGATCTACCTCAGTACTATCAATTTTGATTATATTAACTAAAACAATTTCTCTTGTGCATGTAAGAGTAAGGTAGGAAGAGCATATAAAATGAAAACATATTGGAACATCCATCAAAATTGAAGATCCATAGATTATGAACAATGGAATTTTGTATTATGTAATACAATTTTTTGTATACATCATTTTTTAAGATACATGAACCACTTTTTCTATGAGGCTCTTTCATTTCTATGATCTCCATGTCCATGGTACAAAACACAATGTAATTGCAACTGGATAATATGAGTTTTCGATAATAAGATTCATTGTCTCCTACAGGAAATGCATTATTTCCATTGGGGAGATTTTCAGTCACTTGAACTCTAGTGACCACTACAATCAGATATCGAATCGGCCCTTGCCCTTGTTGAAGTTTCAAATATATCGGTTGTAATTTTGGTCTTCATTGCCTTGGTCTATATTGTCCTTGTCTTGGCATATTTGGAGATGTTCAGAAGATGATCTGATCAAAGCTTTGCTGCAACAAATCTAAATGAACTTATGTCGCATGTTTGGATTCAGATCATCTTTCTGAACTTATCCAAAAAAACCATGGTAAAGGCAAGGCAGACCAAGGCTATGAAAAACAAACATGTCGGAAAACCGTAGAAATTGAAGATGAATGAATAATAATCTGAATTGATAACAGGAAAAGAAACAAGTAATTGCTTTTTTATCTAAAGAGGAGTTATGGCATAGAAGGTTGGGTCATCCTAACTTTAAGTCTATGTCTTCTATGGTCAAGAAAGTAAAGGCTATTGGCCTTCCAAAATCTCTTTCCAAAGATTTCAAGCCTTGTGAGGCTTGTGCCATTGCAAAATCACATAGAAAGCCATATCAAAAGTCTATTATCAAGACTACTCATCCTTTGGAACTTATACACTCAAATGTTCATTTTTCTTCTTCTAAAAGTATTGGTGGTGCAACATGTTTTGTCACCTTTATTGATGACTTTACTAGATATACTTAGTTGTATCTACTTTCTTTAAAAGCTATGGTATTTGATCACTTCCTAATCTTCAAAGCTTCTGTTGAGAAATAGTTTTCTTTCAAAGTTAAAGCTTTAAGATGTGATGGAAGAGGTAATTTGAAGGAATGGTATCTTGCCATGAAGGAGGAATATGATGCTTTGATGGCCAACAAGACATGGGAGCTTGTGGATCTTCCATCCAACAAGCACGCCATTGGTTGCAAGTGGATTTTTTGAGTCAAGTATAATCAAGATGGCACAATCAACAAGTACAAGGCTAGGCTTTGTGCAAAGGGTTTTGCTCAAGTTTATGAACTTGATTATGAGGAGACTTTTGCTCCAGTTGCAAAGATGGTATCAATTAAAATCATAATTTCTATTGCTTGTTTTTTCAATTGGCAAGTTCTTCAACTAGATGTCTCTAATGCATTTTTAAATGGATATCTAGAAGAAGAGATTTATATGGATCAGCCAAAGTTTGCTTGCTCTTCAAAAGTCTATATGGACTAAAGCAAGCTCCAAGGTCATGGTATTCTCAACTTAACACCTTTCTTGAGTCGCTGGGATTTAATCCTAGTAACTATGATCCTTCCTTGTATGTCAAGTTTTTTGATAGATATATTGTCATCCTTCTTATTTATGTTGATGATATCATTTTGACAGGAAGTTGTATCAAGTTAGTTGAGGAAACCAAGATTGCACTTGGAAAAGTGTTCAAGATGCAAGATCTTGAAAAAATTCACTACATATTAGGATTAGAGATTGACTTTCTTAAAGATAAAGCTTTTGTATGTCAATCCAAGTATGCTCTTTCAATGTTAAAAAAAGTCCAATATGTTAGATTGTAAGAGTATAGAAACTCCTATGGAGCAAAATGTAAAAGACCCTAACAAAGGTGATGAAAGATCCTTCGTGGACATCACTCTTTTTAGGAGTCTTATAGGCTCCTTAATTTGGCTCACAATAACTAGACCTGACATAAGCTTTAGTGTTCATAAGTTGAGCCAGGCTATGCAAAATCCTACTATTTGTCATTGGAAAATGGCCAAGAGAGTGCTAGATATAAATCTTCAACTTTTGATTATGGTTTATTGTATAAAAGTGGAGATCTTTCTATTGTTGGTTATTCTAACTCTAATTTTGCAAGTGATAGAACATATCGAAAATCTACAAGTGCTTATGTCATATATCTTAAAGGAAACTTGATATCTTGGCTTTCCAAAAAGCAAGGTACTGCATCACTCTCATCTTGTGAAGCTGAGTATAAAGCACTCACTACAACAACAAAGGAAGTGCTTTGGATCAAGAGGATGCTAGTGGAGCTAAAGATAATCATGGAAGATGATCTACCTATGATCATGTGTGAAAACATTTTAGCCCAAGCCCTTGCCAACAACCCAATATTCCATGCAAGGAGCAAACATATTGAAGTTGCACATCACTTTGTGAGAGAGAAGCTCATTGGAGGGGAAATCTACTTGGAGAATATTGACACATCATCCTGTATTGCTGATATGCTCACCAAACCTTTGAGCAAGAGTGAGTTCATCAAGCATAGAGCCAATTTTGGAGTAATACCAAGATCCATGTTCAAGTCAATATAGACACATGCATGATGATTTGTACATTTCTAGTTAGAACTAGGACACTTGGTAAAAGTAGGTAGAGATACATGCATGAGATGTGACAAATGTCACATAGACTCTAGTTTTCACTTTAGATGTCATAAAAAGGTGGAAGGATGTGGTTCTACCACGAGCTACCTCAAACTCCATAAATATGTGTAGCTCTCCTCATAATAACCAAAGCTCTGTAGCTATCTCTTGCCATTTTGGATCCACACAATTTTTGCTTGATATCTCTCTATCTTTCTCTCTCTAACTCGTGTTGAGGCTAATGCTAATACACTAACTTCTTGTACTTTTGCTCATTTATGATTCATTGCTATCATTCTCTGATGCTTAGCATGCTAGATTGCGATTAAGCATAACTTCTATACTAGATCTTGTTATTTAATCTAGAATCATCTTATTGTGCTAATCATAAAGCTTAATTAGATCTATCATACTTGTGGATCTTTCCCACACATGTGAATTCTGGAAATTTTGTTACATCCTTTACATATGGCATGATGATCATCATGTAGTGCTCGTAATCCTGTTACCATCTTCAGCTTCGCCATCAATCTTAAGCTCCCATAGTTTAAGTGACCAAGTCTCATGTGCCCCAGTTCAGATTGTGATGTTGTTAAGGTACCAAACCATATTCACCTGGTTTTGCAGCATCCAACTTATAAAGGCCACAATTACTATCCCGATAACCTTTCGCTATCACCTTATAGTTGTGGTCCATATCCTTCATTAGGCATCCATCCTTGACAAATTCAACCTTTAGATGTTGATTTGCCATCGCACCAATAGAAAGCAAACTCTTTTTGAGTCCAGGAACATAAAACACATTAGGGATATTCTTGATCTTACCATCAAGAAACTGCACAGGTACATTGCCAACACCCTGTATTTGGCATTCCTCCTACTTGTCCATTGGATTGAAAAATTAGGAGTGTATGTGCACAAAATTCTATCCACTATAAAGAAGCATAAAGCTTGGAATGCAGAGTTTTTGATGCTGGGTATGTTGAGACAACAGTTTATATCAAAAGGAAGAACTTCATTAATTATTGTCTTCTTGTTCTATAATTTAGCACTAGATTTCCATACTTAGGTCATTGATAGTTATTCCTATCACCTAGACTAATCTTCCACTGGATTCCCAAGGGAAAGCCAGTCCTATCATGGACAAGCTTGATGGAGCCAATTACCATCTGTGGAAATCTAAGATGAAAACAGTGCTAATGGCTAAGGAGTTGTATGATGTTGTTACAGGTATAGAAGGGAAACCCGAAGCTGACGATGCAGCAATCTTCAGATGGAAGCTGAAGGATGGAAAGGCATTCGTGCTAATCATCCTCAACATTTTGGATACTCAGATCGGCCATGTATCTGAAGCCTAGACATCCAATGAAGTCTGGGACATTTAGTGCGAGATATAGTTTTCAAGCTACATCTCAAGAAGAAATTCTACTCCCTCAAGATGGCGAATGGTGATTCTCTGCAGAATCACATATTCAATCAATTCAAGAACCTGTTGAAGTAGATGGCCACTGTCGGATCTGTCATAGACGATCAAGACACAGTGATGCAACTGCTTACAAGCTTGTCAAGTTCATATGGCAGCTGGGTGATGATCATCACGACACATCTAGAACTGACTCTTTCGAGAGTCATTACAATGTTGTTGCAGGAAGACATGTGAAGGAACGCAGCCTCTGGTTCCTCAGCTGATTCTCACGCCTTGTACAGCAATAAGAGCACGACTAAGCAGAAGAAGAAGAAAGACCTGAAGCAATCAAAGCAAGACCAGAAACCAGCAAAGCACAAAGGACAGTCGAATCCGTAGACAAAGACGAAGCTGTTCTGCAGATACTACAAACGAAACAAACACGAAATTCAAGACTTTCAGATACTGCAAGCAAAGAACAACAGTAAGGGATAGTCGAATCAAGTGGCCAATGCAGCTACAGAAGTTCCACAGCCTATTCAAGAAGTGGATCATGATGCCTTCATGACCAGCCATCAAGGAGTATCCAGCGACAGTTCTTGGTTCCTGGATTCCGGTGTCACTTAGCATATGACTAGCCTCATTAGCTATTTCGAGTCCTATACACCCTACAGTACCAATAAATATGTTCACCTTGGCAATAATCGCACACAAGCTATTAAAGGTGAAGGTACTGTAAGATTGAGCTTTGCAAATGATCAATCTAAGCTACTTTCTAAAGTCCTATATGTACCACTACAAATCTGCTCTCTGTAAGCAGAATCACAGACCTAGGACATAAAGTAGAATTCGAATGTGATCAGTGCAAAGTAGTTGATAGGACATGCAAGATCCTAGCACTCGGAAAGAGGCATAGATACTTGTATAGATTAAGTTATTGTTTTTCTACCTCTAGTCAGGCGCTCAGTACTTCTATTCATGCAAATAAAAGTTTACTTTGGCATTATAGACTTGGTCACTTGAATCATGCAGCTGTACAACAAATGTCTAGATATTCTATTGTTCTTGATCTAGACTATCCTAGCGATAAAGTCGAGTTATGTGTCTGTCAAGACTATCTAGTTGGTAAACAGACTAGCAAACTATTTAAATCAAGCCATCAGCATACTGCTAGAGGATTGTTAAACATTGTGCATTCAAACATTTGTGGCCCGATGAAAAATCCTTTGCTGAAGGATGCAAAGTATCTTATAGCTTTTATTGATGAATTTTTCAGAAGGACTATGGTATACTTTATCAAGAAAAAATCAAAAGCCTTCAATTGCTTCAGAATCTTCAAGGAGCATGCAGAAAAAGAGACTCGAAGGACGATCAAGGCCTTAAGGTCTGACAATGGTGGAGAATACATCTCTGTTGAGTTTAAGGAGTACTGCTAGAGCCAAGGCACTGAGTAGCAATCCATCACTCCTTACAGTCCTCAGTCAAATGGCTTAGCCGAGGAAGAATCGTACTCTAGTTGAATCAGCCAAATATATGCCAGTGCATGCATCGCTGCCCAAGAGCTTTTGGGCTGAAGTTGTCTCCACTGCAGCTTACATCCAAAACAAATGTTCGACCAAGGCCCTCTCAGGCAAAATACCCCATAAGGTGTGGATAGGCTCTAAGCCTTCTGTGAAGAACCTAAGAGTGTTCGGATGCGTTGCCTACGTGCAAATCCCAAAAGACACGAGGAAGAAATTCAACTTCCAAGGTCTCAAGACCATCCTGATTGGATATACTTCATCTGATAATACATACAAGCTGTATGATCCCGATACCCAGCAAATCTTGTACAGCCGGGATACAGTCTTTATCGAGGCTCAGTTCGTCGACATCAAAGGCAAATATATTATTCCAGGAGAATCTTCATCACCTGCCATTGACACGACAATCAGAGCTTCGGGCTTAGGCATGTCCATTGTCGACCCACTATTCAACAACGAATCAGACGAAGATGTTGCTGCTACCCAGCAACAAGTCCCAAGAGTGATTCATCAGTCGATTCCTCTCAGAAGATCAAGGCGAGTGCGCACACAACTCACAAGGTATATTCTTGAGTCTGCATGTCCCTTGATATAGGAATCGACGACAGTCGAAGAGGCACTCAGCCAACCAGACTCTGATCTTTGGAGAGAAGCTATGGACAGAGAATATTCCTCTCTGATCAAGTACCAGACGTGGTCATTAGTCGAAGCTCCTATTGGCTGCAATATCATTGATTACAAATGGATCTTTAAGATCAGGTACAATGCCAATGGAACAATTGATTGAAGAAAGGAAAGACTGGTAGCATGATTGCTAAAAAAATTTGCTACGTAGAGCATAGCAAATTTTCTTTTGCTATGCTAACCATAGCAAGATCTTTTTCTTTACATAGAATCTTTGTGTTATGTAATAAAAAGATTCTCTACAAAGAAAAGATTCTGCTATGTTGAGCATAGCCAAAAACTTTTTGCTATGCTCACCATAGCAAAAAGTTATGCTTCTCTCTCTTGCATGGGCTCGTTGCCTGCTCTTGTTTGTCTTCTACAACAATGGCAACAATGGCGCCCATGGCAGAGAGGAAATCTGGAGCCTACAGAGGACAATGATAGGTTTATTTACGTTTTTCCGTTTTATCTTGCGGTTTTGATGCCAATTAGGAATGCAATTCAAGATGTAGGTCTTCAATTAACGCGGTTCCAGCCACTTGGTCACTGCCACTCACACAACAAACAAGCAAATAGTTCATCATAGGGGGAAAGTGTAGCTTCTAAGCGTCCAAGAACTAAGCAATCATGGAAAAAGAGACGCAAAGCTGCAGTTGAAACACTCCGATCGATTTTGTAAGCCTGTTGAACAGTTTGTTGATTAAGAGACTCGATCACATGTGGAAACTTTCTAAGGTCTGCTCTGAGCTCTCTTCGCAGCATCGCACGCAGAAGTGGCAGGCCAAACTCTATATTCAGATTTTAAAGCACCTTCTGGCTGGCTGGCTGGCTGGCCAGCGGCTTCGGCAGGAAGAAAATACAATTAGAGGACACATATATGGCTATCACCCTGTGCACTGAACTAAACAATCCTACCACCTTTGAAGTTTGAAGTTTGTCATGCATAATTAAGAGGTTATGGAACACAAGTCGTGTTCCAATTTCCACGATTTGTATCGTGTGTACACTTCTTTAATCTGTCATTTTTGTCTATCAGTGATCTGTTTGAGAGTTAAGACACTTATTTGAAGTTCATTACTTTTGCAATAAGGGACTCAGTCTGAGGGCACTCGATCTGAGGGCCGTTTCAATCAAGCCTTTTACTACCATATAATAATGGATTGTGAATTCCAAATCTTTCAATTTGAAATAGCAGTTCATTTCAAGGTGCAACTGCCGCTACCTCTGCCACGACCCGGAGCTTCTCATTAGAAAAATAGCGATGGAGTAGCAAAAAGCCCTTTCCCCATGCACACGCATTTCTAGGATTTGTTTTCTCAGCCTTCTAGGCTTTAAATTTGCGCCTTTCACCATCAAATTTACAACCATAGCTTTCAAAATTTATTGTTTCATTTATGCTACAAGGTTTGCAAAAGCTGCACCGATCTTCTTTTTTGCAAGATTTTTCCAAAGCAATATATTGTGATACGACTATCATGCAGGATTTCAAACGAGTACCTTTCTTAGCTATTTCTATATAGAAGGATGTCCAAACTATTACAATTCTGATTTATCAACAGTAGTTTAATGTTTCGTATTACTGTACTGTTCTTGTAGTTCACTAGCATGCTCAAAATGTGGTCACCTCTGTTCTTTCCCTAACTATGACTTACAAGATCAGTTAGGGTTTGATTCAAAATCTAAACTTCTTGACACATCACTATAGGAAAGAAAGCTTTTGTAGCAATTCTTTGTTTAATTGCCAACATTCCTTCAAATGCTACCCAAAACAACAATAATGACTTGGTAATGGAGCTTCCAGCCAAAGAAACCACTTTACCTATGTATTATAATAAAAAATTTAACCATTCTATTCACTTCATCTCAAATTTGCACAACATGCAAAATTTTCAAGCAAAGTAATAAAACTTTTGGATACCGAACATGGATTTCAAACAAACAAATAAAATTCTCAAACATAGATTCCAAACAAACTAATAAAATTTTCAAACATAGATTCCGAACAAAGTAATAAAATTTTTCGATACCGAACTTGAATAAACTAAAGCTAATCAGCCAAGAAACTCTCACAAATTCTCTCAATCAAAATGTGATGGCAATGGTGTGGAAATGGATCCAAATTCAATTTGACAATAAACTCTTCTTTTGCTTGCTCTTTTGGGTGTGCAGCCGATTGTCCTTGAAGATCGAGTCCATACGCCAAAGAACCAATTCTTCGTACAATCCTAAACGGTCCACTCGATTTTCAAGTGTTCTATGTGTTCCATAAAGGTCTTACTGTAGACGAGAATATCATCTAGGAATACTACCACAAACTTCCCAAATATGGATGAAACAAATCATTCATCATTTGCTAGAACGTTGCTGGAGCATTCGTTAACCCGAATCGCAACACTAAGAACTCATAATGACCAAATCTAGAACAAAATCCTGTCTTTTGGACATCTTCCGATTTAATTCTTATTTGATGGTACCCTGTCCTGAGATCTATCTTGGTGAAATACTCAGCTCCACCCAAGCAATATACAAGGTCATCCATCCTGAGTAACGGATTCTCTTCGCTTTCAAAAGAACAGGAGCGCCCCATGGTGATTTACTAGGTTGTATTTGTCCCATCCTCTGATAATTTTCTATATGACTTGAAATCTCTATTTTCTCTTTCTGTAACGTTGTCTAGAGACAGGTTGACTTCCTAGAGTTAACTCAATCTTGTGGTCTACTGACCTAGATGGTGGTAAACCATGAGGTAATTCAGATGGAAAAACATCTTTAAATTCATTTATGATCAGTTCTTTCATTGCTCAATGTTTATTATCTATATCTATTGAGTTAAGAATTGTTGAAATTCACAACCATTTAGATACATATTGTTATGGCCATATTCGGTTAAGGACCTGGAATAGTCCTAATAAGGTAGACCGGCCCTCCAGTACTCGAGATTATTGGTCACGCCGAGATTTAATTCCATGTTGAGGCCTGTTTGTGACTAATTATCTTGAGAGGACCTAGACACTCTAATTGAGACATATGGAATATTGCATGTCTGTGTGACGGATATAGGCAGGAGGACTGCATGAAGAGATGTGATCTATTTATAGTTGACCTACATGGGGTTTGCATGGTTTCATGCACATGACTCTACTCTCTATATAATGAGGTAGAGATTCTCCCGTCGACATATGGGGTTGAGGTTACCAATTTCTCTCTTCTCCTCTTGCTTCACATGGCATGGCTTGGGGGCTAGATCCAATTTTGCTTTAGGATTGGTTGGGCGGTTTGGCTCCATAGTCTCTCTTGTTGTGTTATCCCATCCTCATCTTAGGGGAAGTCCTTGATGGTCTTTACATTGGTATCAAAGCCCGACTAAGATGCGGTCAAGGATGAAGACAAAACTACATCGATTTGGAAGTTGAGGCGCTTGGATTTATATCCCAGTTTGAGTGTTGTTTTCTCTAAAGGGAATTATGGAGTTGGATTCACAAATTCCAAATAAGTAGCATACTTTTCGAAATTATTGGTAGAGTGCACTTCTACATGGATTTTCTGGTAAAAGATGCTGCGAATTTGTTTGAATCTATTTGCAGATTCATGATTTCTTGAGGAGATTTTTCAAATGGTGTTGAGTGATCTGCAAAAGTTAATTTGGTTACTTGGTTCATTGTTGGATTCTGCTCAGATGAAGTTATGAACTGCCTGCATCAGTCCGTAATGCTCTGAATCATGTTGTTTATTCAAGTTCAGAGATAATGTAGAAAATTATCCAATTTATATGGACTGTGGGAGCATAAGCACATGATTCCAGTTATTGCATGCATAGGATTATGGATTGTTTTACACAAAAAACTTCTGTAAACCTGCATGTTGGGAGCATAGACAAGAGTAGCAGTTTACTACTATTTTGATTCTGAGAGGGAACTGGAGCTATGAATGTAAGTTAAGATCAATAACTTTTTTAGATTTGTTGTTCTCTGTAGTCTTTTTTGAAAAGCTTATGCTCTCTTCAATATGACTTGCAAGTATTGAGATAAGCATGAAGTAAAGTAAAAAAATCTGAGAATAAATCTAAGTCTCTTTGAGCTGTAGGCCGTTAGAAATCAGGGGTCAATCTTCATATGGTTGCTGACCAGCAGTCGAGTCTATAGAAGGATGAGAGTGTAACCTTGTTAGATTTGATAAGGCAAATCTTGATTGAAAAACTCTGCTGATCACCTTCCAAGTAATAGCATCCCTCTGTGTAGAGAGATTAGAGATGTCACTGGCTAATGGTTTCGGAACCGGTGAGTCTTGCAAAGAGCCTTTGAACTGGTGTCTTCCACCTCAACAGGTAATTCCTCCGGAACCTGATCTGCCTGTGACAGCGTGTGCGAGATAGCTGGCTTTTGGGTGCCAGGAGTAAATGCTCGTCTCGTTATCATTGATCTAGTTACCTCTTGGCGCGCTCCCTTGCTGAGAACATTGAAGGTGTAGATGCATCTGGGATTGAAATCCCAGCAGACCAAATTTTGCATCCTATACCTCATTTTTCTAGGAGTATGATCAGGGTATTGATGATCTGAAAGATGATACATATTAGGCGCAGTTGAACGAGGAATGTTCTTGTAGCCGTGAGATGGCGCTCTCTCGCATAGGAGCTGTTGAAGTGCAATTTAGAAGGTTGAGGAGGTGAACGACCTGCTATGTGATGAGGCCGAATAGTCATCACGGCTGTAGCCGCCAGGGGGAGTGAATTTTATGGCTTTTGCTTAGTTAAGAGACTTTGGATGGGATTTTTTCTTTTATATTATCTGACCTTTGATTATTTTGCATGTGAAGGGAGCTTTGGAGTTGTAATAGGCATTACAACATCAGCTACTCTTCTAGTTCAGCATAAAAAATAATTAGGTCTAGTAAGGATAACCATAAAAAAAATCTATATATTGAATTCTCTAGGCCATACTAGGTGACGATACAAGTTTCGCAATCCTAACAGAACGTCTATGATTTTGGTTCATAGATTTAGGATTGATAGTGAGATAATCGTTCCTAATGGGCTACCTTTTCCAAGACGGTACCCGGTTCAAGAAAAATTTAATTTTTTTGGTACTATGCTTGATAGGGACTAAACTTTGGAAGCATGTGTTCTTCCCAGATTATAAATTAAAAGTGATGTTTTTTTCTTTTTTGTTGAATTTCGAACTAGGTTAGAAGTTTGAAATCTGTTACTTGTCCAATATATTTCTAAATGATATTGATCGTTGGAAATGGGTCAATTGAACGTTTGTGCTGAATATTTGTCAAAATTGAAGGTAAAACTATTCAATATGAAATAGCCGGATAAAATGAATGATAACAGAATTCTTTATCCGATCAATGGAATTTTGTTTGGATACAGTTTAAGAGCTCTGAAATCCTATTGGTAGGATTTGCATTCATGTAATTTCATATTCTGAGTTTGGTTAGTTTTGTCAATATAGATGGAGTATTGCCAGACCAGTCAATAAAAAAGAAAACAATCCAATTTTATTGGAAAAATTGTGGGAATTAAAAAACTGATTTCATTTCCAATTAAATCCTATGGTGAATTATATTCAAAAGATCAGGCTAGTAGTGTTTTTCATACTAGTAGATGATTTTTGGTACATCAGTTATTCAACACAGGTATAGGATGAAATGAAATTGTTTTAGATTTTTTCCTACAATAATTATTTTTAAACATTTACTAATGTCGTTATGTCTTCTTGATACCTTAGCTAAGATTTTCAAGGGGCTGGAAATTCTAAGGAGGGAAGAAGAGTGGACATCAGAGGTAGTAAGTGTGATCGGGAAATGTATTTCGCAATTAGGATTTTTGTAATCTTAGTAAATAATTGCTTAATACCAAATACTAAATTTCCTGGATAGAATTCATTGAGTTGAATTCATAACTTATATCTTTGTAACCATTGAGTTATCCGCAATTTTGGATGTCAATTGTGATGTTAGAAGTAGAATATGATACATGGATTACATTGGATTTGTTAATTGATAGAAGCTTGTCCCTAGAGTTAATGCTCTTGGATCCAATTGGGATTCGAAGCTTATCATTAACCAGAAAGGATCAGAATGTAATATTGAACCATGTTAATTCTATTGTTTAGATCACAAGATTAGGTGTGGATTATGGTATCCATCTAATAGACATGCAAGTCATCCAAATAAATGGATTCTCCAGTATTTGGGAACAAGAGATAATATCCTGTAGTGATTATAGGACAACTAGAAGATCAGTGAATCTCTAGAATATCAGAGAAGGCGGTTAAGGATTTTTTGGAAGGAAAAGCTGATGGTATGAGACATCAGTAATTTTGGAAAGGGAATTATAGGACTGTAAAGATCTAGTGGTCAATGGTGTGTTTTAGTACCTAGTTGCGATATGGGCAAAAAGAAAACCATTCGATCAAATGTGGAGTATTTTGGAAAATTTTGAGGTTTAATCTAGGTCCCAATGTGGTATCTCATTATTTATAAAATCAGAGGCCCTCAAATCTATTTCTCGCTTTCTTAAATAATCCTTTACTTCTTAGTGAATTTTCCAATATAGACAAGCAATAAACCCGGACACCATGCCAAACAGTGCTCCGATCGGAAAGCAAAGTCGTCAAGTTTCATGACTGTGGATTTACGGGCAGGTAAATTGGAAGTCAATTTGTTAAATAATTGTGACTGTACTTGTAACTTTAGTGCACTCTTTTTCAAGCCTAATGAATTGTCTTGTGTGAGAGGCAATATTTTAGGGAAAGACGTGAATGTGCTATTTGATTCAGGTAGTACTCACAATTTTTTGAATGCTCGACTTGTGCAGAAGCTCTGAGTGCCTACCATGGCCAGTGATCACTGTTACGTGGTCCGTCTTGCCTCAGGGTCGGACACTGAGATTTGGGATGTCAAAGTCTCAAACTTAGAGCTTCGGATGTAGGACTATGTTGAGCCGTTGGGTTTCCATGTCATGAATCTAGACCGGACTGATGTGATTTTGGGCTATGAATGGTTTTTTGGCAAATCGGACTCTTTAGAGATAGATTTTAAAAATCATTCTATGGTATTTAAAGATAAGTTTGATCAGATTGTCTCTATTTCTGGAGAGACCGATGGACTTCCATCGCCGATGATTTCCTCGGCTGAATTAATTGAGAAACTTCATGATTCTGAGTATGAACTCTTTCACTTGTTTTTGAAATCTCGTATGCATTGTGATGTTGGGGATGCGAATGTGTTTTCATGTTTTAACACCAAAAATTCGCATTAAGAACAATAGCTTTTGCAAGATTCAAAGCAAGAGTTTAGTGAAGTTTTTACGAAGCAGCTACCTTATGGACTACCACCCACTCGGTCGGTAGATCATAAGATAGATCTTTTGTCCGATAGCCGTCCTATCTTCAGACAACCATATCGGTTTAGTTAGAAGGAAGAGGACGAAGTGGCTAGGCAGATCGAGGAGTATCTCAGGATGGGGCACACTAGACCTAGTAAATCTCCATGAGGAGCACCTGTCCTTCTTAAGAATAAGAAAGATGGGAGTTACCGGGTAGAACTGGTGAGTATCCATGAGAAAGCAGGAAAGGAGAAACACCTGTGCTGGAACTAACAGAACTGTTATAACTATACTCAGCCAAACATCCAGCTATGTGTAGATTTGTGAAAGGTCAAAGGTTACTAATTCCATTTTGATTGGAACAGAAGTAAGTTTGATCAGAATATAAGTCTAAGAATTCTTTATTGGATGAACCTAATCTTAGTTAGTACTAGGATCAGTGAGGGGTTGATTAAGTGAAAGAAATTATGTAATTAAAGGTAAGTTGGATTGGAAAATTATTGAGACTGAATGTTATTTGTCTCAAAGATTTTCCAGATATGTTATTTACTCATGAGAAATAGAAAATCTTTTGTAACTGAGTTACAAGATCTCAGTGAGATATGTGAGTAACATATGTGGGTTCTGGAGGAATCTGCCAAATAGGAGTGTGTTTATGTACTGGGTCATAGTGAGATTATTCACATATGTGCACGATTAATCTTGTATGATTCTATTGTGTATTCCTGGTTACTAGGGTTATTTGGTGCACTTAACCTAGTCGGTGAACATAAACATGTGATCAAGTATTGTTTTGACAATTACTTGGAGAGTTAACAAATGTTTGGATTGGAGATTTATGGATTAACTTATAAATGGTTCGGATGAGGATCTAAATGTGGTGTCATACTAGTATAATTGAGATCTACACCTAAACATTTGAGATTTCTAAACTTGAGTAGTTGATTACTCTAGGATGAAGTTAATTTGTAAAACAATCAGTGTGATGAGGATTCACGGGAAACTGATAGTTTTGATTTATATTGCTTGTAAGACGCATGATTAGTGAATCATTTGGATTCATCAGTTAAAATTGTGTGCATTGGATATACAATATTCTTGGGATAGAGTATTTCTTAGTTAAGGCATAGACTCAGCTCATTAGTGATTGTATCCCAGAGGGCTCAATTGGATAACAATCATAATGAATCCAAGAATAAAATCTGAATTGATATTCAGTAGGACTTTGGGTATCTAGATTTGATTCCAGATTGTAATCTAAAGTTTTGTGGTTGAAGATGATCGTCATTTTGGTATGCGTTCAGTCTTTAATTACCAGTGGTTTATAGACCTTGAATCTTGCATTTCAGTTAAAGAATCCTGGTGAAAAAATATTCCTAAATCTAGTATTTTTTTAGTGGAAAGATTTTGGAATGATTCTTACTTTTCCTGAGTTATGTTGGACATATACTCCAGTATCCTGTAAATGATTAAGTATGGTTTTGAATTCCCGAAAATTATGATTGACGAATCATATGAATCTAAATATTTATGATTGACGAATCATATGAATCTAAATATTTATGATTGACGAATCATAAATAGATACTTAATTATTGTCAGTTGATTCAAAGGAATGGTGATAATTCCTGAGTGTGAGGATTAATTCTCGATCTATTATGTGAGTAAGAATTCAGATTAGTGTTTTTGAATCTCTCTACTCCAGTATTTTAATTGAGAATCTATGGATCTCACGGACATCATCTTATGTATCTAGTGGATGCTATTCTACTACAATTTATGGTATGCAGATGCTTGAGTACATTTCTTCATTTACTTGGATCTCCAGTTATTATAGGTGACAAACAAGTCTATTAAGATGAATGAATGTTATTTTCTTGTATTTGGTGCTAGAAACAGGAGCATTTAACTCAAAAGAGTATCTGGGATACTCAGAGTTGAGTTTTAATCATTCTATATCTTAATGATTCTCCTAGAGATTCTAGTTGAATGAATTATCATATCTTAGAATTGGATTCTAAGGATAGTTGTACTTGGAAGTTTTTTATGAATTGTCTGCTAAAGTTTGTGGATAATTTCATACTATAATTATCATTTTTTCTTTAACTTTAATCTACTAAGTTAGGGAATATTTCACTCAGTGGTTCATGTAAGTGTTTTACATGAAGGTGATGCTACTAACTTATGTTGAGTATAACCCTATTGAGAAAATATATCTCTTAGTGTACTTTTTAAACCAAAGTTGGTACTCCATAATAGAGATTATCGATTGAAAATAGGTTAATCTATGAGTACTTGTTTGATATGAAAGTCAGATTAAGGATAATGATTTTCTCGGTTAATACTGAAAGTTAAAGGAACTATAATTCTTTCTTGTTTTTTGGAGCTTCTAAGGATAGAAGCAGTTTAAGGAGGGAAGAATATTATGGTAATATTTGGTTAAGGACCTGGAATAGTCCTAATATGATAGACCAGCCCTCCAGTACTCGAGAATATTGGTCACGCCGAGATTTAATTCCATGTTGAGGCCTGTTTGTGACTAATTACTTTGAGAGGACCCAGACACTCTAATTGAGACATATGGAGTATTGCATGTCTGTGTGACGGATATAGGCAGGAGGACTGCATGAAGAGATGTGATCTATTTATAGTTGACCTGCATGGGGGTTGCATGGTTTCATGCACAAGACTCTACTCTCTATATAATGAGGTAGGGATTCTCCCGTCAACATATTGGGTTGAGGTTACCAGTTTCTCTCTTCTCCTCTTGCTTCACATGGCATGGCTTGGGGGCTAGATCCAATTTTGATCTAGGATTGGTTGGGCGGTTTGGCTCCATAGTCTCTCTTGTTGTGTTCTCCCATCCTCATCTTAGGGGAAATCCTTGATGGTCTTTACACATATCAAGAACATCCACAACTGGAATAACAAATATTGAAAAAACTTCATATTGTGAATAGTCCAATGCTTCCATTTCATTAGCTGTAGAAATCTTATCCGACGGACATACAAAATTACTGCCAAATAAGGTAACTACCTTATCACTCTCCTTGAAAGTGAAAACATGCTTCTCAAAATCAATTATCAAAGAAGGCAATTTATTAAATAACCATTCGTATCCCAAAGTTAAATCAGTACGACGTAGGTCTAAAACATGAAAATTAACTAATTCTCTATGTCTTTGTATTATCATCGGGATATTCGGGACTTTTACGTTCCAAGTCTCCAACTCTGCTCCTGAAGCTAGATAAACTTTGTATCTATGATTGTTGGCTTTAGTTTCCAAGTTGAGTTTTTGCAGCAGACGAGAACTAATTATGAGTAGAACCACTATCCAATAGAATACTCACTTCCTGATCTTTAATTGTGCCAGTTAAATGGAAAAGTTCATTAGGCAAGGACATTCACCCTCACAATTTGTCAGGTTAATTTCCAAAGTCTTACCATAACCTCCTGGGATCTTGATCATGTGTGCCGACAATTTTTTTCCTTTCTGGACAAAACTTCATCATATGTCCAAGCTTTTTACAATTGAAACATAAGTTCTCTTTCTTAGCCTTTTCCCGAGACATAGATTTCCTGTATTTCTTTTTCTTCAATTTCTAGGGTTTTGATGTTGTTTGATCCATTTCGTCAAAATATTTTTCTTGGTCTAGACCACGCTTCTTCCCCTTCTTGGTTTTCAAGGTGGTTGGAATTTGTGCAAATTGCTTACAGGATGCCACCATTGTGGAATCATATGCTTTCATAATTTGAAACGCATCCTTGAGGCTTTGAAGCACATTTCATCTGCATTTGTTTTGATAGTCGGCAGGCAAACCTAGGACAAACTGCCATAGAGCCAACTTTGCATATTTCAGGTAGTAGTGAACATCATCCGCTATCACGAAAGCTTTTTTAAAGATTTTCGCAAAAGCATTCCAAGTAGTTGGCTTCATCACTGGTAAATCTCGCCACCACAATGACGCTTTCTCGCGTAAGAACAGCATAATGCTTTCAATCTTCTTCTCATCTGGAACTCCATGCAGGCTGAAGCAACTGCTCCACTTAACGAGCCAATCTTCTACGACTTTCAGTTTCTTCTCCTTCTTCTCTCCCGAATAAGTTGACCTGGTTCAGAAGAACTTCCATTTGCTGATCTCTTAAATTAATTCGATTATTGATATCATTTGTTCCGTACTCAACTGCTGGCAAGTCACCATATAGGATGGTGCATTTAGATTTGCAGCTTGATTTTCAATTTCTTCGGCCATCTCGATTTATCTATTTCTGAAAATTACTAAATTTAGTTAATAACTAATTAACTATTAATGAAGTACAGTTGACCAAATCTGACTGAAATTGACTCTAGTATGGTCAATTCACTAACTTTAGTACATTTCATAGATAACTTAAGAAACTGAAAAAAACTGAAAATTTTGAATTTTCGGATTTTTATTTTTTTTAACTTAAAAATTTGTCAATAACACAGTCAGTATTTAGGCAATCGAAATCGAAAAAACGATTTACTGTTCGATTTGTAATCTTATTAATGTCTATCAGACATGCATGACATGTGACATTAACTGTTTTTTTTTTACTTTAGAAAATTTTACGTAAATTTTAGTTTTACGGAAATTGTCACCAGTGCACTAATACTTATTTGTGTCCTAACTATCAGAGCACATGCATATAACCACTCAAAATAAATGCGAATCCATCATGCATGTCAGAGTCACTCTGAGAATCAACATGCAATCAATCCATGCAAGCACAATACCACAAATTAGGAAATTGACTAGCATGCAATCAGAATAATTTCAAATTTTGCCAATTTTCCTCACAAAATTGCAAAACTTCAAACGGCCATAACTTTGGCTACAGGTTGTAGAGCTCAAAACTGAGGGAGACCTAGTGATCAAGACACTTGCCACCTAGGCTTCACATGTGTGATAGCATAGAAGTCAAAAATCTGTAGTAGGGTGCACTTCAAGCAAGCTAAATGATAAAAAATCATGCAAATATTTCTTGGTTTGTAGAAGTCAAAATAGCTTCGAAGTTGATGGACATGAAGCATAAGCCCCAGACCATCAATTTACAAGTCTAATAGCTTGCTGGGAAGGTAAAAAGAACTACTAATCATCTTGTAAAAAATTCCAGAATGATTTCCTTATGGATTTGGAGATATCCATCCCCCAAAAATCACCAAAAATGGTCATTTTTATACTTTTTTTACTTCCTACGAGCTCAATTGTTGGAATTCTTGGCTCTAACTTTAGGGACAGCTTCAGAATACTTTGATTCACCTCTTCACAAGCTCTACATGGTGTTTTACAGGCACCTACTATCCAACTTTATGAAAAAGCAAGCATTTTGACCAAAACACAGCCTAGAATCATTATTGAAAGAACCGGCATGCATCATTAATTTCATCTTTAATGATCTCTAAAATGAAAGTACACTTGCTGGAAATTCAGATCTACACAAGATTTGAGCTACACAAGAAAAAACTCCAAAAAAGCAACACAAATTGGCTTTCTAGGGCAATTCACCATAAACCACAAAAAATCAAGAGAGACATAGATCTTAGCAACACACAAATTGAACTCGGGAGAATCCACCAACTTTTATTCCACCACCTGGATAAGAATACTAGTTGATATCCACCAAAATTCCAATGAAAAACACCACCACTCCAAGTTTTCCGATCTTTGTAAGCACCACCACTCCAAGTTTCCCGATCTTTGTAAGCCTTGCTCTGATACCACTATAAGGGAAAGCTCCTCAAGATGTTGCTTACAAGACAAACACAGTGGAAAACACACTATAGAGAAACCACCCAACCAAGTATAAGCAACCGATCAACTCTAGAAGCTTTATTCCCAAGCCAAGGAATAGGAAGCATGAAAGTAGAGTGAGAGCCTGGCAATGAATCAACCATAAGGTGAGGTAGTAGGGAGAGTTTGGCCTCCTTATATAAGCTTAGAACCCCTTGTGCATTTAGTAATGCAAGGTCCCAACTCCCCTATATAACATAGATTCCACTAGAATAGAGTCTCTATGCATGGATCCTCTATTTATAGAACTGCTATTGATACTCTACACATGCACATACGGTCCCAAACCTTGTACTAACTCCATTTAGTGTGTTCTAGGGCTCACAATGATATTAGTTACTTTTGGGTCATGTCCAGTATGACGTGGCATAACTAACAACTTGTCTCACTAGAGTACCATGTATCCAAGACTAGGAGTATACTGAATCCTATGTACTGGTCATGGACATGACAGGTGGTATTAGGAAAGTCAATGACTTTAAGAGAAAATGAATTAGAAAAGCAAATAATGGATTTACTAGTCGAAAATAGGAATTATCCACTACTATAACGGACTTAATGTTTTCCAAACAACTGCACAATATTTGGAAAAGAGATATGTTATTTACTCTTACTTGATGTCAGCAAATCGAATCAGCTTCTAGCAAACATCTAGAGTATTATTACAAACTAGTACCCAATTGATTGGCTTCATAGCATTACACCTCGCTATAATGTAAAAAACACTATCAAGCAACACTTAGAACATATCACATGGAGTAGTAAAACTTCAGTTGACAATTTTCAAATCATTTGAACAATAATGAAAATGTGTTCATCAAAGCACAAGACAATGCATTTCTAAGTCCACTATTTGAAGGACTAATACCTCACAATCAAAATTACATGCTAAGAAATGGGCACATGGAATCTTCTTGTGTGACTTTAATATATTTGGGACTAGCTCCAATAGCTCCTTATGGTACAAGTTAGCCTATACTATTGATGCTCAAACATACATACATGAGGCATGGCTATCCTAAATGAGCTATAGAAAAATTGCAATTGATCAAATGGCACTTGTGTACAGAAAAGCATTTGTGAGGCCAAAGTCATATATAACATTCTTTGCAAATCAAAGAATATACACAATTTCTTTTTTCATATGAAAGGTAGGATGAATTCAAGAAAAGACTGTAGTATATTTTGAAAGGTAGTTATGAAAGAGAGAGATCTGATGGGCATTTGAGAAAATTTTAACTTGGGTACACATTAGAAGGTGAGATCCATCCAATCTTGATCTACCATGTGGCTAATGGATGGATTCAATGTTTTTTTTTTCGAAAGATGAAAATTAGATTTTATGTGCAAAAGTGTTACGAGACAAAAATAGAGCTAGTGTTCTGAAGTGTTATAGATGGGGTCCTTTCTCTTTCTAGTAACTGAAAGAGGAGAGTGAAAAGAAAATCAAAGCATTCTAAAGTGAGGAGAGAACATGAGCAAAAAAGGTGTCTCTTTAAGTGCAACCATGTTTGATTAGTCAGAAGAACGACATTGTGACCTCATACTTAGTGAAAGATGATCGCACAAGCCAAAGCCAGGCTCTTATTTACCATGCTAAGGATCACTTGATAATATTTTGAATTTAATGGGGCTATGTTTTTCGGCACATTTGTAAGAAAGCATTATTCCCAATTATGTGCCATGATAGTCTTCCCAAGGGAAAGGTTAAGTAGTGCACTCCATGGGCATCTGCACGACTGGCCCCACTGCATCCAAGGGTGGTGGATGGAGTTAAGGGAGAAAAAATACATCTCTCCCCTTGGATGGTAGTGGGACCTGTGCAGCAAAGGCATTGCAGGTGCCCCTGAGATGCACTCTCTAATGAGAGATGTCTTCCCAACCCTCACCTAGGAATGGTAGGGAGATGGCATGCTTGCATCTCTAGGCCCTCCATGGAGGCTTGGATGAGGACAATGGATGGGGACAAACTCCCATCGAATTCACACATGGTTACAATATTAAAAGTAGATGAATAGGGTAATATATCCAAGGATAATCAAGGGGTCCCACTTTTTGGGGCAACTCACAATATCAGGATTCAACATAAGATCTTCTTCACCTTTACTTCTATCACAGGCAAAAATCCAAAATCGTTGCAAAACTTCGAACCATAATAGGAATATTCAGAATTATCTTTTCTACAACAAGATTTCTCTCAACTACTAACATATAAAGTGTTGAAATATGAAACTTGGTGCATGAATGCAATACAAAGAAAAGAATGCAGTGCATTCAGAAGCTGTCACGTTTGAGATCAGTTGCAGATTTTCCTGCCTCTACTGTCACCTCGACTCCTCCTCATCTTTGCCCAACTTTTTTCAAGCTTGCATCGCATTGCTGCTTTTTGGTCTTCAGTATATTAGTCTAAATCTAAGTTCAGAGGAGTTACAAGATAAAGATAGTCACTCTTACTTTTGGAGGTGAGAGCTGAAGGTGTGAAATTCAACAACTTCAGGCATACAACTCAGAAACCCTGAGCTGAGCTATTGTGAAAATACCTGGCAATTCACAAGTCTTTGTTTGAAACCACAACAGGATTTTTGAGTTGCTTTGACGAAGTTGCCACTGTTGAGCTTCTTAAACATTACGTGGGTGTGGGCTTCTTAAACACCGAAAACCGACAATTATTGGCAGCTTGTAAGGATTCATGCGTAAAATTCTATTTGATTTCGTTATGTGCTGTATGTTGTGTCTTAAACTTGTTCAATACTTGCAATGATAAGCTCTTAGAACGACTGTGTAAACTTTCTTTGGTTCAAGTCCTAAATTAAGAATTGCGTTCATAGCAACAGAATGGATCAGAAATCTGGTGAACTAGCAAGAAAGCCAGCCAAGAGTCTGCAAAAGGTGAAGAGTAGGGCATGGAAGGTTACAAAGGAAGAGGGAGGCCTGATGCAGCCAGTAGATATAGTTTTAGGCCTGTATGAAGCACTTGAAGCTAGGGATGTGAAGCCAGTGCAGGCTGTGATTGCTGAAGATCTGGAATGGTGGTTCCATGGCCCTCCATCGCAGCACAATCTCATGCGCGTGCTCACTGGAGCTGATGCTTTGGGCACCTTTGCCTTTGTGCCATTGCGGGTGTGTGCCATTGATAACAACAAGGTGCTAGTGGAAGGTAAACAGGAATCCTCATCCAGTGATGTTTGGTGGGTACATGCCTGGACTGTGAAGGACGGAATTGTCACACAGTTGCGAGAATATTTTAACACCACTCTCACTATTACTGCCACCACCAACTTCAACACAGTCGCCCACGTTCCTAGCCACTCTCTCAATTGCAGCTCCATTGTTTGGCAAAGCAAGCTCTCCAATGTCACAGGCAAATCCTTTCCTGGCCTCGTCTTGGCCATCTAAGATTCTAGTGTGATCATATTCAACTACACAATGTATATAGACCACAACATATCATTGGATTTTCTCGCAAATTGAAGCATCTCATCTATGTACAGTGGTTGAGGAAGTGCAGCTTCTGTAATTTTATTTAGTCACTCCTCTTCGTGCTTGCACTCCTATTGTGGTTGTTAGTGCATTATATCTTGCTTAAATTGATGCAATTGTTTGCTTTATCCTCATTCAAAAAACAATATCTCAAGCCTAGTAAAAAATAAACCGTTTCATTTATCAACTATCATCAACATTACTTGCCCAATCAACAACCTAATTAATCATATATGTAAAACATATTCTCCTTAGAGTACTTGAGCTCATGTTATGCAGTTCCACTTAGATACCTTAAGACCTATTTTAGTGCTTCTTGATACTTTGTCCCACTTAGATACCTTAAGACCTATTTTAGTGCTTCTTGATACATTGTCCTCAGTTGAGCCATGAATTAACTTGTAACATTGAGCAATAAAGCAATATATAGATTGTGGTAGTTAAATAGATTAAACTACCCACAAGTGTTGTAAAGCTACCTTTACAAGCTTTACTTCCGGCGCCATCGGCGCCACCTATGTCCCCGGCACCAGCAGTGCCCCTGCTGCTCCCGCTCCCGGCGCCACTGTGACCAGAATCCAGCCAGCGCCAAGTTCCTATGGCTGAAAATCTTTGATCGGTTCTAGCGGAGTCCAGGGAGCCTCACACGATCTAGGCATGATTAAAGGAAGTCAGGGGATCAATAAAATCTAGAGAGAGAAAATGACTTTCTAGAAAGAGAAAATCCTGGAGAGAGAAAAACGTGCTTTACCAGCTTGGGTAGAGTGCTTGGTATGAGGGGGGTGCCGAATCACACCAATACTATAGGGGAGTGCGGGTTGCGACTCAGGGCGAGCTCCAACCAAGTCTCAGCCTCCCTTGCTGGAATGTTGTCATGGCTCTCGCCTTGGCATGCTAGCGCCCCGGAGACTAGGGTCGGTCACACACTTGAAATGTAACCTTCTCAGATTTATCAATAAAGTGGGATTTTTCTCAAACTGACTCTGATTACCTTCTGGGTTTCAGTGTTCGGTAAAAGCGCCAGTTGTAAGGCCGCTCCCAAATTTTTAAGTTGGCACATAGCTAAGGGTCGTATCCCGGGATGCCGTCGGGACCATTCGGTCCATGGTGCCAACGGTATGCTGTCGGGACCATTTGGTCCAGGAACTGGTTGTCTCCATATTTGTCGCGGCTTGTGGTTCTGAGTTCCTTGCATGAACGTGAATGGGTTAAGCTCTTGGGGAACGGGCTCTAACATGTCGGCTGAGTTGGATGGCTTGCTTGGGTGGAAGTTACCTGTTTATGGCTGTCCAGTCTAGCGTGGCGCCAGGTTGGCTTCCAGCGCTCGTGACGAAGCTTTCAGTTGGTTAAGTCTGATGTAAGTCAGACCGCTTGCTTGGAATGGATGTTACTCGTTTGTAACCAGGCTTCGAGTTGGTTAAGTTTGATGTATGTCGGGCGGCTTGCTTGGAGGGAAGTCACCAACTTACAGCATAGCATATCAGGACGCGTAGTCGTAAGATATATCAAACTCCCAACTAGTTGACGAAATAGTGTAGCGTCAACATGTGCACTATCATCAATACGAGACAATTTCTTACCAGCTTCGCCAGGGATGATGGAAGGTTTGCACTCTGTCATGTGAAATCTCTCCAATATCTCGCTCACATACTGGTTTTGACATAACCTGATATCACCGCTAGTTTGCCATACTTTGACACCCAAGCAATAGTGCATAAGATCTAAATCTGTCATCTCAAACTACTTGCATAAGTTGGCTTTGATAGAACGAGTGAGGTTCTCATCATTGCCCGTGATAATGATATCATCAACGTAAAATACAATCAAGGCAAAGTTGTCATCATTTATAAGAACATGAAGGTTTGGATTTGAATTTGTTCTTACAAACCCATGAGAAAGAAAGTAACTGTCAATGCGTCCATACCATGCGCGTGGCGCTTGCTTAAGGCCATAAAGTGCTTTGTGTAGTTTACATACCTTCTGTTCTTGCCCTTTTGCCATGAAGCCCTGCGGTTGGACCATGCAAACTTCTTCCTCTAAGTCACCATTCAAAAATGCAGACTTCACATCTCTTCATAGTCGATTCCTTTGCTTTGCTCATAACCCTTCACTACTAGGCTTGCCTTATACTTCGCTATTGTGCCATCCGCATGAAACTTTGTTCTAAACACCCATTTGTTGTCAATGGATTTCATTCCAAGTGGTACATCAACCAACTCCCATGTATCATGCATGTGGATGGATTCTATTTACTCTTCCATTGTCCTTTGCCACTCTTTGTGATCTTTTGCCTCATCAAAGGTTGATGGCTCTCGACACTTCAAAATGTCAGTCATTAGGGCATAGTTCACATGATAACGATCAGGAGACTTCCTTTCCCACGTTGATCTTCTCACTTCGCCTTGTGTACTAGATCCTGGTTGATTTAGCTTTGTGTTCTTCATGATCTTTTCATACCATTTTGGTATCTTAGATTCAGGTGATACACTACGTGGAGAGTATGTATCCTAAGGAGTGTCTAAGTAATGTCTCTTACTTCCAACCGGTTTCTCCTTTATTGCTCCTATTGGCAAGTACCTCCACCTAGGCTCTTGAATAGGTGGTGTCCTTTCATACTCGCCCTCTCGACTCTCGTCTTCACGTGCATCATCTTGTGGAGCATCTTCTTCCTCCAGAATTGTGGGAAGTCTTTTGATGCTTTCACCACTTGCATGGTCTTCATCTTCATACCTATGCATTTCATCAAAGATCACATCTTTGCTAATGTGAATCTTATTCATTACAAGATCAAAACACCTATAAGCTTTCGTCCTTTTATCATAACCGACGAAGATACACTTGATTGCTTTGGCATCAACTTTCTTTTGCTCCTCCTTTGGGACATGTACATAGGCCTTACATCCAATGACACAAAACTTGTTGATTTTTGGCTTTATTCCAGTAAATGCTTCTTCGGGAGTCACATCTGGAACCGCAACTGTAGGGCTCCTGTTTTGCAAGAACGTTGCCGCACTGCACGCTTCCGACCAAAGTAAATCGGTCAAGCCCATTTGCTTCATCATGGAGCGTGCTCTCTCCATAATAGTCCTATTTTTCCTTTCAGCTACACCATTACTATGTGGCGTGTGTGACTGTGTGACTTGTCTTTTGATGTCGTGTTCATTGCAAAAGTCCTCAAAATCATTAGATTTGTATTCGCCCCCTCTATCAGTTCTTAGCACTTTGATGTGTGCATCCAGTTGGTTCTCTACCAAAGTCTTGAACTCCTTGAAGCGAGCAAAAGCGTCAGATTTCTTCTTCAAGAAATAAATCCATGTCCTCCTAGAGTAATCATCTATGAAAGTCATAAAATAATATGCTTTCCCCAACAACATGGTCTTCGTTGGGCCGCACAGGTCGCTGTGAATGAGTTCCAACGGTTTCTTAGCTCTTGCAGCTCCACCTTTCTTCAATGTCTCCATATGATGCTTTCCCATGATGCATCCTTCACATATTGCATGATGATCATCCTGCAATGTCGGTAACCCTATTACCATCTTCAGCTTCGCCATCAATCTCAAGCTCCCATAGTTCAAATGACCAAGTCTTCTGTGACACAACTCAGATTGAGATGTTGTTGAGATAGCCAAACCATATTCACCTGGTTTTGCAACATCCAATTTATAAGGGCCACAGTTACTATCTCTATAACTCTTTGCCACCACTTTATGGTTGTGCTTCATATCCTTCATAAGGCATCCATCCTTGACAAATTCAACTTTAAGATGTTGATTTGCCATTACACCAATAGAAAGCAAACTCTTTTTGAGTCCAGGAACAGAAAGTACATTAGGGATGTTCTTGATTTTGCCATCAGGAAACTGCACAGGTACATTACCCACACTCTGTATCTGGCATTCCTCTCCGTTGGCTTGAGTGACCTTATCCCCATCATGGATTGGTGAGAATTTTTTAAACCAATCACGTTTCCCGGTCATATGCCTTGTGGCACCTGAATCTATGAACCATCTGGCACCATCATCATCTTGGGATGCCAATGCCGATGAAAAGACACTTGTCTCATCATCTTCTCCATCATCTTCGGCAATGTTTCCTTGTTGAGTCACTTTTCTTGTCTTTATGTCCGCTTTCTTCTTATAACACTCGCGTGCCCAATGACCCAGTTTGTGGCAATAGTAACATTTGTCTTTCTTCTTCTTTATCCCTTTTGATGATGACTCTCCCTCGTCATCATCATCCTTGGATTTCTTAGGAATCCTTTTCCATCCTTTCTGCTTGCCTTTAGCAAGCAAGACTTGATCCTCATGTGGGGTTTTCCTTGACTTCACCACTTCGCGATGTTGCTCTTCTTGCAACATGATTCCGTGGAAGTCTTCAAAAGTAGGCAACCTCTCCCTCAAAGCAATGCCACTCACAAACATCTGTAGCCCTTCCAATGCATCGCTCATTGTGTTATGTATCAATTCAATATCCCTGATTGGTTCTCCAATCGCCACAAGTTGATCGCTCAGCTCCTTTATCCTGGTAAAGAAAGATCCCACTGATTCACTTTCTTCCATCCTTACTGCGTTCAGTGTCGACTTCAAGAACATGGCTCGAGCTGGATTGCAAGTTTGAAATTGCATTCTAAGAGCTTTCCAAGGTCCCCTAGCCATCGTGGCATCACTTATATGAGTGATCACATGGTCTTTCACTGAAAGATTGATCAAGGACAATGCACTTTGCGCCTTTTTATTAAAGGCCCTTATGTCACATGGAGTGGCATTTGGCCAAACTTCAATACGTGCCATGATCTCCCACAACTCTTTCTCCATCAAAATTCTCTTCATTTTGAATTTCCAGATGTTGTAGTTAGAAGCCCCATCAAGTTTGCTTGCATCGTCCAAAATTGCCTCATTGATGTTTGTCATCTCCAAACTGCTTGAAACTTTACCTGTAGGCTATAAAGTGTATGCTGGAGCCAACCGTGATGTCAAAAATCAATAATAATGACTTGCAATTTTTGGCTTACCAGGCCACCTGCCGCTCTTTCGCCAAATTGAAAGCCAAACTAGCGTCGCTTTCTGAAATGCTTCTCGTCACCAACTCCTAGGTACCTGCCCAGTGGAATGGTGAAATCACTTCTGGCGCACTTCGAACACTTCCTCCATGGCAATCACTCTATTTTGGTGTACCGTACTTGTAGGTACAGTCAGGTTGCTCTTCGTTTGGAGACTATAGCCTTTCGTTTGGCCAAAATAGACTAAAGGAGGTGAAAATAAGGGCAATTTGGGTTTTTGAACTGTTTCTTCAGTGTGAAGAAACTTCACCCTTCAAAAACTTGGGACCCAACAATTTTTTTAGGTTTAAAGATTTTTAATGAAGTTGCAATGCACTTTGCACTTCAGACCCCTTCAGGCTTTTTCACATCAATCCAACGAATCCTTTAGATCCAACGACCCACCTGTCGTGTAATAACCATCGTCGATCTGTGTGACTCGAGATCGGACGGCTTTCCATGCTTTTGGGCGTTCGAAGCACCAAGCACTTCGGGCCGCTAACCAACTAGCTGAACTAGGCACGCGAGGTCCCGCAACCTCTCCTCCTCTTCTCTGTCTCTGCGATGGATTTTCCTCTCTCTTCATAGGCTATGGCTGCTCCCTGTGGATCGATCTGGCTGCTTTCTTTCTCCACGACCAGTCGCGGCCTCCTTACTGCTAAGTCACACTACCAGGGCGCCCATTCTCAGCAACTTACAGCTTTGAAAAAGTCCTCCTACAATGAGATATCCAAGATTTCGCACTTTGAAACCTTAGCAAATCTGAAGAGAAGGATATATTGGGCTTTACTCAAGCTTTCCCTGAGCTTTCACTAGCTGCTCCTATCTGGCTGAGGTCGCCCTATAGCAGGCAATGTTCTACTCCAAACCGCTCTTCAAACAGTATTCGATTGGATTCAAACTAATCACACATGCCAAGCAACCCTTCAGAAGATTTTTCAGCTTCACCCATTTTTTTTGCTTGTCCTCTTATTCAGCTGACAATCCCCTGCCTCTGAATCTTCTTACAGTTTTTGAGCTAGTCCACGAATCTCCACAAACTCGCTTTTGTGCTTCCTAGCTAACAAATCGTCCATGTTCTTGTCCGGTGATTTAAGCCACCAAGGGCTCTGATACCAAGTTAAGAAAACACAGTTTAAACACCCGACCAGATCAATCACCACAGCACAACGTCAAGTGCAACAAGACAACAGAATTGCTCTCCTCAAACTGTATATTCAATTGATGAGTAAGTACAAAGATAAGTTGCTTAAAAGCACTCAAAGGGCTCCTAAAAGAAAGATGGCCCGATAACTCTAAAACTAAGGACACGTGTTGCCATCGAAATAAGAAAGCACTGTATAAGTCGATCATTGCTATTTTAACTAAATTGTCATTCATACTCAAGATATCAATGTTTGTCGTATTTGCCAATGTCTCAGCTTGGATTCTTTGAGAATCCATTGCTTGACAATAGCCAAGGAGTCCATTACCACCATCCCCAATGAACCTTAAAAACTATGTACATCAGAAAATTTAGGAGGAGCATCTACCAGTGGATTGCGGGGGTATAATTCACCTCTTACCCATAGGTCAAAATGTTTTTTGCCTTCTAATCTCCAACAATGCATCTCATACGGATTTAAGTTAACACCCCATGCAACTTTGGTTGCATAATCCTTCTCTAATTTCACATGTAAGTGAAACTTGGTTGTCATCTTTGTTGTACTTTTAGATGTCTTCTATATACTATGATGGATGTTCCCCAACTAATAGAATAAGATTGATCTCAAAGTGCATTGTATAGGGTGAGTACAAGTAGGTTCCACTCAAGACATGGTTTCTATTACTTGTCTTAGGATCACCAAGGCAGTCTCCCTTTGGACAAACACTCTAATTAAGAAAGGATAGGTCAAGCAACACTATGGCGGTCTCCCAACCAATGTTCAACAATGAACAATATTAAGCAAACCTAATTAACTCCACAAGGGAATAGAATAATGTGAGAGAAAGATAAACCCATAATAATATTCACAAATCAATCATTGGAAAAAGCCTAGTGGAGCTCGAGCACCTACCACAAGGTATTCTAATTTCAATGGGACCACAAGTAGCATGCATAAGATATCACAAAAAGTGTGCTTCTTCGCGATGTTGCTCTTCTTGCAACATGATTCCGTGGAAGTCTTCAAAAGTAGGCAACCTCTCCCTCGAAGCAATGCTGCTCACAAACATCTGTAGCCCTTCCGAGGCACCGCTCATTGTGGTATATACCAATTCAATATCCCTGATTGGTTCTCCAATCGCCACAAGTTGATCTCTCAGCTCCTTTATCCTGGTGAAGAAAGATCCCACTGATTCACTTTCTTCCATCCTTACTGCATTCAATCTCGACTTCAAGAACATGGCTCGAGCTGGATTGCAAGTTTGAAATTGCATTCTAAGAGCTTCCCAAGCTCCCCTAGCCGTCATGGCATCGTTATATGAGTGATCACATGGTCTTTCACTGAAAGATTGATCAAGGACAATGCTCTCTGCGCCTTTTTATTAAAGGCCCTTATGTCACATGGAGTGGTATTTGGCCGGACTTCAATACCTGCCCTGATCTCCCACAACTCTTTCTCCATCAAAATTCTCTTCATTTTGAATTTCCAGATGTTGTAGTTAGAAGCCCCATCAAGTTTGCTTGCATCGCCCAAAATTACCTCATTGATGTTTGCCATCTCCAAACTGCTTGAAACTTCACCTGTAGGCTATAAAGTGTATGTTGGAGCCAACCGTGATGTCAAAAATCAATAATAATGACCTGCAATTTTTGGCTTACCAGGCCACCTGCCGCTCTTTCGCCAAATTGAAAGCCAAACTAGCGTCGCTTTTTGAAATGCTTCTCGTCACCAACTCCTAGCTACCTGCCCATTGGAATGGTGA
Organism: Diphasiastrum complanatum; assembly: GCA_029204225.1. Lineage (NCBI taxonomy): Eukaryota > Viridiplantae > Streptophyta > Lycopodiopsida > Lycopodiales > Lycopodiaceae > Diphasiastrum > Diphasiastrum complanatum. Next base: position 45,764,490 of record CM055098.1, on the reverse strand, counting down.
AATCACTTCTGGCGTGCTTTGAACACTTCTTCCACGACAATCACTCTGTTTTGGTGTACCATACTTGCAGGTACAGTCAAAGTGCCCTTCGTTTGGAGACTATAGCCTTTCGTTTGGGCAAAATAGGCTAAAGGAGGTGAAAATATGGGCAATTTCGGTTTTTGAACTGTTTCTTCAGTGTGAAGAAACTTCGCCCTTCAAAAACTTGGGACCCAACAATTTTTTTCAGTTTGAAGATTTTTAATGAAGTTGCAATGCACTTTGCACTTCAGACCCCTTCAGACTTTTTCACATCAATCCAATGGATCTTGCCCTCTGATTCAGTTGACAATCCCCTGTCTCTGAATCTTCTTACAGTTTTTGAGCTAGTCCATGAATCTCCACAGACTCGGTTCTGTGCTTCCTAGCTAACAAACCGTCCTGAATTCGCAGCTCCATGTTCTTGTCTGGTGATTCAAGCCACCAAGGGCTCTGATACCAAGTTAAGAAAACACAATTTAAACACCCGACCGGATCAATCACCACAACACAACGTCAAGTGCAACAAGACAACAGAATTGCTCTCCTCAAACTGTATATTCAACTAATGAGTAAGTACAAAGATAAGTTGCTTAAAATCACTCAAAGGGCTCGTAAAAGAAAGATGGCCCGATAACTCTAGAACTAAGCACACGTGGTGCCGTCGAAATAAGAAAGCACTGTATAAGTCGATCATTGCTATTTTAACTAAATTGTCATTCATACTCAAGATATCAATGTTTGTCATATTTGCCAATGTCTCAGCTTGGATTCTTCGAGAATCCATTGCTTGGCAATAGCCAAGGAGTCCATTACCACCATCCCCAATGAACCTTAAAAACTATGTACATCAAAAAATTTAGGAGGAGCATCTACCAGTGGATTGCGGGGTTATAATTCACCTCTTACCCATAGGTCAAAATGTTTTTTGCCTTCTAATCTCCAACAATGCATCTCATACGGATTTAAGTTAACACCCCATGCAACTTTGGTTGCATAATCCTTCTCTAATTTCACATATAAGTGAAACTTGGTTGTCATCTTTGTTGTACTTTTAGATGTCTTCTATATACTATGATGGATGTTCCCCAACTAATAGAATAAGATTGATCTCAAAGTGCATTGTATAGGGTGAGTACAAGTAGGTTCCACTCAAGACATGGTTTCTATTACTTGTCTTAGGATCTCCAAGGCAGTCTCCCTTTGGACAAACACTCTAATTAAGAAAGGATAGGTCAAGCAACACTATGGCGGTCTCCCAACCAATGTTTAACAATGAACAATATTAAGCAAACCTAATTAACTCCACAAGGGAATGGAATAATGTGAGAGAAAGATAATCCCATAATAATATTCACAAATCAATCATTGGAAAAAGCCTAGTGGAGCTCGAGCACCTACCACAAGGTATTCTAATTTCAATGGGACCACAAGTAGCATGCATAAGATATCACAAAAAGTGTTTTTATTATCACAAGCTAATACAAGTGTTGTTGGAGGCCCAAATCCACTTCCATATATGGAAAGAGTGGTGGGACTAAGCTTAAACATGCTTATGGGACTAAGTCCAAACTTAAGCTAATTAACTTGTGCACTTGCACTAACTTAGAAATTAAACTTAACTTGAACTTAGAAATTAACTTAACTTAGGAATCAAATCTTAAACTTAGACTTTCTAAGTTGAACCATTACAAATCATTGTTTGTGGTAGTTAAACTTAAATAGTAAAAGGTCTAAGCATAAGGTTTTCCTAATCCTAATCACTTGTGGGCTTACAAAACACATGCCACAGTAATTCCTATGTTGGGCTAACATAAGGGACAACATTATCCCCTTCTTTATTGGATTGGTGGTCCCACGCCAATGGCAGCTGCTCTTTGCCGGGTTGTGTCGTCGTAGGTCTCCTTATTGAGAGTGACTCTGATGGCATGCAGCTCTTTGCCAACGTGCTCCAACATTTGCCACCGTAGCCCTCAAATACATTGGTGCACTGTGAACTTGGAGTGACCTAAAAAAAAGAACAAGTCAACATAACATTGTTAAATAGAAGTTGAAAAAGAACTCAAAAACTTAGGGAAGAGCTTTAACATTCAATCACAAAATCATTCATTCAAGAGACTTGCTGAGGGGTCAAGATGGGGACCCCCCTCCCCCCCGAAGGATTTTTCTTTTCAGATTATGCAAGATCAATTGGCCCAAGGCCAATTACATATACAATGGTTTTGGGAAGATGGATTCTTAGATCTTTTACATCAACCATAAGTTTACAAATTCTGGATCTTAAAGAATCTTATACCAAGAAAAGTAGTTCCTTATGACATGCAAGGACTTACTGATCAAGAAAAGAACATGCATAGGCATTTGACATCGGTAGGTATGGCATGCATGAATCCAATTTCACACGCAAGCTTCAATTTCAATATGCAAACTTCAATTTCGTACATGCAACTCCTAAATCAGACATGCATGACCAAAAAGTTATGGATGATAAGACATGCAAAGTCATCAAGTCATGATGGTGTGACATGCAAAGCCATCAAGTCATGGATGGTGTGACATGCATGGCCATCAGTCTTATAAATGGTGTGGAAGTTTCAGAGAAGAGAGAGAGAGAGAGAGAGAGAGAGAGAGAGAGAGAGAGAGAGAGATGAAAGCTCCATGCTTTCTTCCAAGCACCTACACACACAAACAAGAGCAAGAGGCAAAGCAAAAATGAATGGGAGATGAATAATGAGGGAGAGGGGCAAGTTAGTCCTTTTATAGGGAATGTGTAGTCTTAAGGAAGTGGCCGAGGTGTCCAAAATAAGTGTGAGAGGTGTAAGGGAGACTCTAGGATAAGTAAAGTGAGAGGGTGAGGTGTATAGGTATGAGAGAGTGTTTATCACTTAGTTAGAGCAAAAGGGGAGGAGTAGGAGGGCACATTTTTCTAGGTGTCCTATTGCTTTCAAGCCATGTGGAAAAGTAGGTAAGTTACATATTGATAAGGATAGAAGGTAGGTAGCCTAACATTCAATGTTAGTCACTTTCAAGTTGAATATTTCTTTGTGTACAACATTGGGATCCACCCAAGTGTTTTTCATGTCATGGGAAAGGCTTTGTATATGTCCATCTTACCTTGCATAACTTCTATCAATTCCTAGGCTCTTTTTTCTAGGGGTTGCCCATCCCCAATCATAGTGGAGTGTGACACAAAGGGTAATCAGTCCTTTGGTTTCTTCTCCCAGACTTTATAGACTCGAGTGAGCCTTCTTTATAGACTCGATTAAGCCTTCTTCAGGTACCATCTTTAAGCCTTAAGAAGCTTCTTTGGATTCCTTCTTCAGGTACTCTTCTTAGTCCCTGCACATACACTTAGGAAAAGGTTAGAAGCCGCACCATCAAATGGTTCATCATTAGACTCTATTTCTAGAACCTGCATATCAAACTGTTAGCATTGCTCTACAGTTTCATTTCTTGTCTTCAGGTAATGATACCTGCACTCATAATTCATCAATTAGAGTAATAAGCTCTAATATTCAAAATATGTTTCATACAAAAAGTATGGAAGACTAGATAGCCTTTATTTCCTGGTCAATTTGGTCTATACAATTTTACATCCCTCCGACGCATTAAGCGTTGTCCTCAACGAACATTTCTCAAATAAACATTTAAAATTTCTGAATACTCTTGGAAGAATTCTTCTTCCATCCATCTTGCATCCGTAGTAGGATAGTTCTTAAATTTGAGGAGGTATAATATAGAAGTTATCTCAGGTTGAAGGATTTCTTCGGTTGCTTGAACTTCTAGTGGTTCGGAATCTGTAAATCCTTTTGGTTCCGGACCATTGAATTTCTTTAGCAAGCTTACATGGAATTTGTTATGAATTTTCCATGTAGTAGGTAAGTCAAGCTCACATGTAACCTCATTGATTACTTTCTTGACTTTAAAAGGTCCATAATACTTTTGGGCTAGTTTTGGGTAGAGTTTCATGCTGCCCTTCTTTTTCCTAAGTCTTTTCTTTTCAAATTTTAGGAGAACTAGTTCTCCTTCTTCGTACTTGATTGCCCTCCGACGCATATTTGCACTTTTCTGCTGTTTCTGTTGTGCATTTGCAATGGATTGCTGAACCTTTGAAAAGGTGTCTTGATAATCCTGCACAAATTCATCTAAGGCAAATATCTTTTCTTTAGTCCTTAATACAGGAGGCACAATTGGTTTTCCATACATCACTTTAAAAGGCGCTTTACCAGTAGAAGAATTAACGGTGTTATCTAGAATAGGAAGATAGTGTTCCCATTGAGTCTTCTGATTACTTACATAATTTCTCAAGAAATCTATGATGGTTCGATTAGTAATTTCACTTTGACAATCAGTCTGGGGGTGAAAGGAAGAAGAGAATTTCAGGGTTGTCCCAGATTATCAAAAAGGGCTCTCCAAAAGTTGTTAGTAAATCTAGTATCCCGATCCGACACTATACTTTTGGGTAGTCCATGCAACCTAAAGATGTGACGAATAAACAAATGAGCAGCTTCGGGTCCTTTTAGCTTTTTCTTACATGGAATAAAATGAGCCTGTTTGCTAAATCTATCAATGATAGTCCATATCATCTCATTTCCATTTTTGGTTTTAGAGAACCCAGAGATAAAGTCCATGGTAATATGTTCCCAAAGTGCTTCCGGAATAGGCAAGGGATGAAGTAACCCTGGAGTTTTTAATCCTTGCTCATCTTTATTGTGTTGACAGACTAGACATGCATTTATGTAATGCCTTGTGTCTCGATGCATGGTAGGCCAGTGATGTAGTTTCTTAACACGATATATTTTTCTAGATAATTGAGTGATCTGATAGAGATAGATCTGGAAACTCATGTAGGGGTCTAGAAAATTGGGATCTGATGAAGATAGATCTGGACTTGCTTAATAGATCTGAAGTGAATGGAGGCCGGATCGAGATGGATCGTGCATTCGTATTATCTAGTCGACTGATCTCAAACATGCAAATAATGAGATTGGATCTAGAAAAAAATAGTTGAGAAAAAAACAAATAAGCAAAAAGCACACACAGAGAACAACAAGGGGATGGGTACATGTAGAGAACACATAGTACAACAAATCTGATTAGTATATTTCAAGATAGAATGAGTGCTCATGACACTATCTAAGGCGACTCCCATTCACTATGGAATCTGAGGGGAATCCATCAAGTGTTTTAAGGCAGGCATAACCTGACGAGAAGATATAGTCAATCAAATATGGACCTTGCCCGGTGAATTTCAGCTTTCCCTCATGTCCATGCTTTCTTCCAAGCACCTACACACACACAAGCAAGAGCAAGAGGCAAAGCAAAAATGAATGGGAGATGAATAATGAGGGAGAGGGGCGAGTTAGTCCTTTTATAGGGAATGTGTAGTCTTAAGGAAGTGGCTGAGGTGTCCAAAATAAGTGTGAGAGGTGTAAGGGAGACTCTAGGATAAGTAAAGTGAGAGGGTGAGGTGTATAGGTATGAGAGAGTGTTTATCACTTAGTTAGAGCAAAAGGGGAGGAGTAGGAGGGCGCATTTTTCTAGGTGTCCTATTGCTTTCAAGCCATGTGGAAAAGTAGGTAAGTTACATATTGATAAGGATAGAAGGTAGGTAGCCTAACATTCAATGTTAGTCACTTTCAAGTTGAATATTTCTTTGTGTACAACATTGGGATCCACCCAAGTGTTTTTCATGTCATGGGAAAGGCTTTGTATATGTCCGTCTTACCTTGCATAATTTTCATCAATTCCTAGGCTCTTTTTTCTAGGGGTTGCCGATCCCCGATCATAGTGGAGTGTGACACAAAGGGTAATCAGTCCTTTGGTTATTTCTCCCAGACTTTATAGACTCGAGTGAGCCTTCTTTATAGACTCGATTGAGCCTTCTTCAGGTACCGTCTTTAAGCTTTAAGAAGCTTCTTTGGATTCCTTCTTCAGGTACTCTTCTTAGTACCTGCACATACACTTAGGAAAAGGTTAGAAGCCACACCATCAAATGGTTCATCATTAGATTCTATTTCTAGAACCTGCATATCAAACTGTTAGCATTGCTCTACAGTTTCATTTCTTGTCTTCAGGTAATGATACCTGCACTCATAATTCATCAGTTAGAGTAATAAGCTCAAATATTCAAAATACGTTTCATACAAAAAGAATGGAAGATTGGATAGCCTTTATTTCTTGGTCAATTTGGTCTATACAATTTTACATCCCTCCGACGCATTAAGCGTTGTCCTCAACGGACATTTCTCAAATAAACATTTAAAATTTTTGGATACTCTTGGAAGAATTCTTCTTCCATCCATCTCGCATCCATAGTAGGATAGTTCTTAAATTTGAGGAGGTATAATGTAGAAGTTATCCCTTTTCTTCCAGTTCTTGTCTTGTGCATCAAGATTTGCTCAGGTTGAATAATTTCTTCGGTTGCTTGAACTTCTGGTGGTTTGGAATCTGTAAATCCTTCTGGTTCCGGACCATTGAATTTCTTTAGCAAGCTTACATGGAGTTTGTTATGGATTTTCCAAGTAGTAGGTAAGTCAAGCTCACATGTAACCTCATTGATTACTTTCTTGACTTTAAAAGGTCCATAATACTTTTGGGCTAGTTTTGGGTAGAGTTTCATGCTGCCCTTCTATTTCCTGAGTCTTTTCTTTTTAAATTTTAGGAGAACTAGTTCTCCTTCTTCGTACTTGATTACCCTCCGACGCATATTTGCACTTTTCTGCTGTTTCTTTTGTGCATTTGTAGTGGATTGCTGAACCTTTGAAAAGGTGTCTTGATAATCCTGCACAAATTCATCTGAGGCAAATATCTTTTCTTTAGTCCTTAGTACAGGAGGCACAATTGGTTTTCCATACATTACTTCAAAAGGCACTTTACCAGTAGAAGAATGAACGGTGTTATCTAGAATAGGAAGATAGTATTCCCATTGAGTCTTCTGATCACTTACATAATTTCTCAACAAATCTATGATGGTTCGATTAGTAATTTCACTTTGACAATCAGTCAAGGGGTGAAAAGAAGAAGAGAATTTAAGGGTTGTCCCCAGATTATCAAAAAGGGCTCTCCAAAAGTTGCTAGTAAATCTAGTATCCCGATCCGACACTATACTTTTGGGTAGTCCATGCAACCTAAAGATGTGATGAATAAACAAATGAGCAGCTTCGGGTCCTTTTAGCTTTTTCTTACAGGGAATAAAATGAGCCTGTTTGCTAAATCTATCAATGATAGTCCATATCATCTCATTTCCATTTTTGGTTTTAGGGAACCCAGAGATGAAGTCCATGGTAATATGTTCCCAAGGTGCTTCAGGAATAGGCAAGGGATGAAGTAACCGTGGAGTTTTTAATCCTCGCTCATCTTTATTGTGTTGACAGACTAGACATGCATTTATGTAATGCCTTGTGTCTCGATGCATGGTAGGCCAATAAAAGAATCTTTTCAAAGATTCCAGAGTTGAAGGGATTACTCTATGTCCTGCATAGGGAGGACTATGGGTTTCTTAAAGGATCTTGGTTCTAAATGCTATAGGAATACATAGCTTATCTTCTTTCAATAGATATCCTTCTTTCAAAACATAGTCTTTATGACTTTGATTTCTTTCAAGTATTTCAAAGATATGCTGGAAGTCGGAATCACTAGCATACATACTTTTCATAGGAAGGAAATCTTCATGATATGCTAGAAAAATATGGTTGACCTTGGGGATTATCGATGACCTTATTGTCCTTTCCTAGGTGATGAACTAGCTGAAAATGGAAAGTGCTAAGGTAGTTAGCCCATTTTGGATGTTTTTCTAGAATTAGTTGATGGGTGAGAAAGTACCTAAGGCTTTGATGATCTGTTTTTAGGAAATCATTACCTAGTAGATCCTTCTTCCATAACTTAAGGGCATGAATAATGGCCAAAAGTTCTTTTTCATAAATGTCATACTATACTTCTCCCCCTTGAAGTCATCTACTTTCAAAGGCTGATAAGAACAGGTCCAATGGTAAGTGCATGCTTCAGATTATCAAAGACATTTTGCTCTTTCTTATACCAATGAAATTTTACTCTCTTCTTAGTGAGTTCATGTAGTGGTGAGGTTATATGGGCAAAATGGCGAATAAACTTTCTATAATAGGAACATAAGCCTAGGAAAGACCGAACTTCATGAATATTTCTTGGTTTAGGCCAGTCTTGTATGGCTTTAATATTTGAAGGGTCCATTTGAATTCCTTCCTTTGAAATCATATGTCCTAGAAAGTGTATCTTTTCTAGAAAGAATTCGCTTTTCTTATCTTTTATGAGAAGTGGGTTTTCTTGTAAGGTTCTAAAGATGATATCTAGATGTCTTTTATGTTCTTATTCATCTGTACTGAAGACTAAGATATCATCAAAGAATGTTCCTACAAAACGTATATGAGGTCGAAAGATTGGTTGCATTATTCTATTGAATGTTGCGGGAGCATTACTAAGACCAAATGGTACCACTAAAAATTCATAAAGGCTAGAGTTAGTCCTGAAAGCAACTTTATAGACATCTTCAGGTGCTACTCTGATCTGCTGGTATCCACTTGTCAAATCAATTCTACTAAAGATACAAGATCCATGTATCCTATCCATAATGTCATCTATTCTTGGAATAGGAAAACGGTTCTTAACTGTAATCTTGTTTAAAGCATGATAGTCCACACACAAGCAAGAGCAAGAGGCAAAGCAAAAATGAATGGGAGATGAATAATGAGGGAGAGGGGTGAGTTAGTCCTTGCATAGGGAATGTATAGTCTTAAGGAAGTGGCTGAGGTGTCCAAAATAAGTGTGAGAGGTGTAAGGAGACTCTAGGATAAGTAAAGTGAGAGGGTGAGGTGTATAGGTATGAGAGAGTGTTTATCACTTAGTTAGAGCAAAAGGGGAGGAGTAGGAGGGCACATTTTCCTAGGTGTCCTATTGCTTTCAAGCCATGTGAAAAAGTAGGTAAGGTACATATTGATAAGGATAGAAGGTAGGTTGCCTAACATTCAATGTTAGTCACTTTTAGGTTGAATATTTCTATGTGTACAACATTGGGCTCCGCCCAAGTGTTTTTCATGTCATGGGAAAGGTCTGGATATGTCCATCTTACCTTGCATAATTTTCATCAATTCCTAGGCTCTTTTTTCTAGGGGTTGTCCATCCCCAATTATAGTGGAGTGTGACACAAAGGGTGATCAGTCATTTGGTTTCTTCTCCCAGTCTTTATAGACTCGAGTGAGCCTTGTTTATAGACTCAATTGAGCCTTCTTCAGGTACCATCTTTAAGCTTTAAGAAGCTTTTTTGGATTCCTTCTTTAGGTACTCTTCTTAGTACTTGCACATACGCTTATAAAAAGGTTAGAAGCCATACCATCAAATGGTTCATCATTAGATTCTATTTCTAGAACCTGCATATCAAATTGTTGGCATTGCTCTACAGTTTCATTTCTTGTCTTCAGGTAATGATACATGCACTCATAATTCATCAGCTAGAGTAATAAGCTCTAATATTCAAAATATGTTTCATACAAAAGAATGGAAGACTGGACAGCCTTTATTTCTTGGTCAATTTGGTCTATACAATTTTAAATGCACTAAGGTAGCGTTGGAAGGCTGCCTTATTTGAGATAAAGAGGGCTTTGCAACAAGCTGGTTGTGGTGCAACTGCTTCAACCTTGGCCTTATGTGTGCGACACTCCTTGAAATTTGGAATGGTATAGCCGTCGTGTTCTTCTTCTTTGGCATAGTTTGCTTTGAACTCGGTGGACTGGACTTGGATTGTGAGGTGTCACATGATGTCGTTCAGGTGGTACCACTGCGGGTGGTGGAGGGTTTGGAGATGAAAGGGGTTGGAAACATTTGGGTGAAAGGCAAGGAAAATGGGTTATCAAGAAGGATTCTCGGGAAGTGGAAGGCATATGAAGGAAAGAAATGGTAGAATGTGGGAGAGAGAGTAAATGAGATTGATGGGTAGTCCCTCCCTAACCTTGGTTATGGGGCTCTCCCCCATCCTGTGCACTAGCCGCCTGGGCTTGATTGTCCGGTGAAGCTGCAATTGTGGGAAGTGTCAAAAAATGGACCTACATCGTCGTCTCCCTGATCATTCCTACGTGGTTGAGTGTCGTGGAATTGTGAATGTTTAGAATAATCAAGAGGGGGAATAGTCTGCCACTTTGGCATTGGATTTGAGTGTTGAGCATAGTCATTTGTGAAAATGTGCTTTAAAGTAGCTGATGCGCTTTTGCCTGAACTGCTTTAACTTTTGGCCCAGGTTCTGATATGTAAAAACTGGGATTACTATGCCCTCAGGGATATGGATAGGAGCAAATCGCTGAAAGTCAATCTAGGTGATTTGACCCATCATAGTAGCACATAATTCTTGATTGGATCTGATTTCTACATCCAAGAGGTTTTGAAGATGACTTAGTTGGTTGTCCTTGTGATGAGCCTATGTCTGCAACTTCTCCAGTTGAGTCTGCATGTCGGACATCTGATCAATTGTCAATTGCTCATCCCGACGTGCCCTTTTTGCCTTCTCATCAGCTTGCCGTATGGTTGCTTGTGCATCATGGAGTTGTTGCTGCGGATAAATGTTTTCCTAGATGGAATTGCCCCAGTGGGTCTGATAGTCTGCTATGGACTAGGCAAGTACTTTTTGGCGTCATGATTGGCCCAGATAGCCTTTTGCACAGAAGGGGGGAGATCGTCCCAAGGACCAATGTTAGGAAGTGGCTCAGTGGCATCAGGATAATGTTGGGATGTAGTAGTGAAAGGAGGAATATAGGGTTCAATGTATGTAGAAGAGCTCGAAATAGGTTGGCGTGGGTAATGGGGATTGTGTGGCAGTCAGAGGAGAAGATGTACTCACGTAAGATGGCAGGGAGGAAGTAGCAGGAACAGAGGTTTGAAGGAGTTGAGTGGTGAATGTGTCAGAATCAAAATTAAAGGCAGATAAGGTAGAAATAGTGGTGGTGAGGGGGTGCTAATTGAGACATAGGGGATGGTAACGAAATAGGAATATAAGGTTGGGTGGTGGAGGTTGTGAGAAAAACTAGTGGGGGTGTAGGTCCGCAATGGTAGCTACGACAATGTGATAATAGGAGGGATAGCTATGCTGGTAATGATTGCCTCTAGTTGTGCTGAATATTGGGCCACCATGGTGGAATCAAAGGTGTCCGAAGTATTGTCATCACAGCCATCGTTTCCTGAGTCTTGAGCTGCCCCTTGATCGTCAGCTATGACATCAGCTTGCGTTGCCCCCGTGCCTGCTATATCGGCTCCTTGAGCTTGAGAGTCCTTCTTGACTTTTCGTTGGCGGGTTAATCTAATTGTGGATGCGCCTGGAGGGAGGATCCTCTTGAATGTTTGTGCACGCATATTGGTTTGATCAAGCACGTCTGGATTCTTTGCCGTGATTTTAAGTATCCTATGTGGGTATTGAGTTCCCAGCCGTTGAGTCAGGATCATACTGAGGGTATATCCCACCTTAGTAACTGCCTTGCAGACCACCAATGCTGCCTGGAATTTCTTGACCAATTTGTCCGCCCAATTGTAATGCTGAATCTGGTGTTGCCCCATTGCGAAGGATAAGGCAAATAGGTCGTTCGGAGGAATTCGGTCCATTCGGGAGTTCAGCACTTCAACAAGCAGGTGCACAAGTCCTGCTGCTTCTCTGAGTTCCTTGTCTTGGATACACTTGATAACGTACCCATCATTGGTGAAGAGTGTGGTGGACCCATCTTCAATGAAAAGCGCCTCAAATAATTGTGGCCGTATGCGGTGCCTTTCCCATGAATGATTTCACCGTCGTTAGGAAATCCCAGTGACTGGATGATGGAAATATCCACTGGTATAATGGCCTCATGAGGCCTTGAAGGGATCCTGAATGTTTCACTTGCCGCATCAAATGTAGAATAGGCCGCACACACTGCACTTTCCCACTGAATACCAGTACAGTTTGGGAGGTGTATGTTCAATTTGGCCAGGAAGGGATGAGTGAAAGCAATCTTTTCCTCTAGTGTTGGAATGGTAACAAAGTGTATATCAGAAGTATATTTGCGTATGTGAGGGCGTGATAAGACCGGTCTCTGCTCTGTATTGAATTTTGTAGAAAATTTCATCATTGTCTCTCTAGTGAACTCATCTAATGAACTCGCACAAGGGGTGGGGCCCTCTTTATATAGATATTTTGGCCAAAATTTTGAGAAGTCACCACTTGCCAGAGAAATTGTCAAACTAATTCTAAGGCATTCTGGTCTGCTCGCGAATTCTAATGACATGGCAAATTGACTGTGCGAGTTCTTGCAGATTGTAACAGCTCTTTTTGAGTTGAAACTCACTGGAATTTGATTTTGACAAAATTAGCAAGCCATCAAAATTCATCGAAGTTATTTTTAGCATTTTTTCACTGTGGGCGAGTTCTTGAGTGGATGTGCAAATTTTGTCTCACTGGTTTTTATGCTGTGCAAGTTCTGTGCCTGAATTTGCTATGTTTTTCTTTACTGATTTCGGAAAATTGTTTGAAAGAATTCACACATGGCTTCGATAATATTTGATTGGCCTAAAAAGGTTGATTGTAGTGGCGAATTTTGGTTGAGGCAAAAATCATAGGTTCTGATGTATTTGTCAAGATTTGATAGATTTTCACTCTGATCATAGTGTTGGCCTGATTTCTGATTGGACAAAACTTGCTTGAGTGATAGATGTATTTTGAATGAGGAGTAGAAGGCTGGCGAGTTTTATATGAGATTTTCTGATGATAGTGATGTAGTTTCCTAACACGATCTATTTTTCTAGATAATCGAGTGATCTGATAGAGATAGATCTGGGAATTCATGTAGGGATCTGATTAAGATAGATCTGGACTTGCTTGATAGATCTGAAGTGAATGGAGGTCGGATCAAAATAGATCGTGCATTTGTATTATCTAGTCGATTGATCTTAAACATGCAAATAATGAGATTGGATCTACAAGGAAATAGATGAAAAAAAAACAAATAAGCGAAAAACACACACACAGAACGACAAGGGGACGGGTACATGTAGAGAACACATAGTACGACAAATATGATCAGTATATTTCAAGATAGAATGAGTGCTCATGACACTATCTAAGGCGACTCCCATTCACTACAGAATTTGAGGGGATTCCATCAAGTGTTTTAAGGCGGGCATAACCTGACGAAAAGATCAAATATGGACCTTGCCCCGTGAATTTCAACTTTTCCTTATGTGCCTTAGCTTAGTACAAGAGGAACTTTTTTTCCCTTTTTTAAACTCCTTGAGCTTAATTAGATGATCATGCCAATATTTTTGTCTACGCTTGTGAACCTGTTGTGTATGGACACTAATGGTACGGGTTTCACAAAGCTTTTCAAGCTGAAATAGGCACTTGGCATAAATGCTTCCTGGCCATAAGTCAACTGAAAAGGGGTAGATCCAGTAGAATTCTTAGGGGTTGTGCGATAAGCCCAAAGTGTGGCATGTAATTTCAACTCCCAATCAGATCTACTGGCCTCTACGGTCTTGGTAAGGATTCCTCATAAGATCTTATTCGTTGACTCAGCTTGGCCATTATAACGTGGGTAATAAGGAGCACTTTTCCTATGGACCTAGGAAGGTGGATAGTAAGTGTTCGATCACAGCATTTAAGAAATGTGTTCCCCTATTGCTAACGATCTCTAATGGGCACCCAAACGTACTATAACTTGCTCATAAAGGAATTTAGCAATGGATTTTGCATCTGCAGATTTAACAACACGAGCTTCGACCCATTTGGTGCAATAGTCGGTGGCTACTATAATGTATCGAGATTGTGTGAATCTAGTAGCCGGGCTAATTGGTCCCACATAGTCAATTTCCCATTTAAAAAATGCTTGGTCAGACAGTATGGGATTTAATGGCATGAAATCCTTGAATTGAGGTTGTTTTGCACGTTGACATACATCACATGCCATTACAAATTGATGTGTATTCTTAAATAAGGTTGGCCACCAAAATCCGGCCAAGAATATTTTTTGCAATGTTGTCTCTGATGAGAAATGTCCCCCGCCACTTCCTTCATGGGTGAGGGAAATGATGGCGGTTGTTTCTCCCTCAGTGAGACATCTACGAATAATTTCATTTGTCCCTTTTTTATACAATTGTCTAGTAATGAGGGTGTAGGGAGCGGATTTGTAAATCAATGCTCGTTGGGCGGATTTAGGTAGATTTGGATCAATTTGACGAGTAGTGAGGTATTCAGTGATTTCACGTGCCCAAACTAGGGTGTAATCTACTTGAAACAATATAGCATCAGGAAGGTCATCATTAACACCTTCTGTTGGTTTGTCCGTGGTAGGGATTCGTGAAAGATGATCAGCTAAAAAATGTTGAAAATCCCTTCTAACAACAACTCAAAATTCAAATTCTTGAAGTAACAACAACTAGCACGCTATCCATCTAGTTGTGCATGTCTTGTTCAAAAGATATAATAATGCCTGATGATAAGTGTAAAACTCAAAGGGCTTGCCTAAAAGATAATGGCAAAACTTTTGAATCGCATTATAGAACGAGGGAGAGTTTTTTGATAATATGAAGCCATAGATGCTTCATCTTCAACCCCTATATCAGTATCTGCATCATCTACATCAACTAGAGCAGATGTAGATGCTTCGATCAATAGAACAGTTGAAGATTCATCAAACTCATCATCTGGAATTTCAACAGATATGTAAAAGACAAAAGCCATTCCTTTGATTAGAAGATGACATATTCTTTTTTGGATACCCCAATATATATTTCTTTTGAAATGATTAGGCTAGTTACTTTCTTTTGTGTTTATGCTTAGAAGATGGTTGGGAATGCACAAGGTCCTAAAAATGAACAAAAACTATATATATCCTGAAGAAGAGTACTAATAATCTGAGAAAAATTATCAAGATAAGAAATTAAATTATAACGATTGTCATAAACTAGCTTATTGATATCGAAGGGAGCATAAAATTACTCGAAAAATACTTTAATTTCTCAGATGGAATGTCACTAGCATTCAAAAAATCCAGAAGTTTGTTATCTGAGGACATGGAGGAACTAGCCGTATTGAACCTGATATCGATGCAACGCGACTGAATGATTTCAGTCGAGGACTGAACAACCGTGCATGTGTTGATCCGATATCGTTGAGACGAGAGGCTTTAGCGCGCCTGAATGAATTCGACCGTGCACTTTATGTGAAGGCGCACATTGATTCGATATCGCGAGAAAGAAAGAAAACAAAATGACGAGGAAGTTCAGAATAGAAGATCACGGAATCGAAATATGAAAAGTGATGACCATGTTTATAGCCTATTCATGTTGATCACAGTCGTACATTTGTCAACTAACGAATTGAAAAATGCAACCTATATTTATCCACCAATCAGAGTGGGACAAATTTGTACCTACGTTGGAATACATTAAATAGCCTATCACTAGTTTCTACGAATCATTATTAGCCCTAACCCTAAAATTTGTAACTGTGCCGAAATACATTAAATAGTCTATCACTAGCCTCACCGAATCATCATTAAACAAATAATAAACAAATGTTAAATGGATATTATTGAAAAATGTGTACAAGGAGAATTATTACAGTCTCTCGTCCTATTTAAGCACCGTAAAGACGAGATTTTTCCTTTTGGGATAATGTCCATTCAGAACATTTTCATAAGGCGAAGCATTTTGAAATAGCCGATATTGATTCTATGCGAGAGGACAAGTGCTTCAGAGGAATAGATCAAATAGACATGTGTTGATTCAATACTCCGGTATGGCGATCGAATATTGGATCAGCGCGCCTGTCCTACAAAAAAAAAATTTCAACTTGGACTACACGCGTTGATTCGCTATTGGAATCCATTCTGAATCATCAAAGCTTGCTTCAGAAGACTCCTCATACATCCAAAGCTTAAAACAATCTGTCGAAGCAAGCTTTGATGGTTCATAATGCGTTCCAATATATTTTTAGTGCGTCTTAGATATTGGATCAACATGCCTGGCAGAAGAAAAAGTAATTGGAATTGACAACAAAGCCTAATTTCATCTTTTAAACAATCAAAAATATAAATACAAATTATTTTATTAATATTGTCTAGCTTACAATCAAGCAATTACTCAACCTGGAAGGTGAGGATGGAGTCCTTACTTGAGATTCATTTATGTAGACAGACCGTTTATCGCCAATTGTCACCGCTTATCGAAAGATCCGTTAACTCTGCAAGTGTCTGTCAAAAAGATACTTGATCATATGTTCATATTCATCGGCTAGGTTAAGTGCACCAGATAACCTTACTCTAAAAAAGTGGCCTAATGGTTGTACACGTGGCTTCTAGAGAGGTTGTCATTGTTTCTTTTGCTTCGAGATGATTCTTTCTCTTTGGGTCATAGAAAGCCAAAAAATACTTTTTAGCACATATTTGCTTATAAAGAGTTACAGAGAGATCGTATATAAGACATATTTGGAGTGAGTTAGATAACTTGCTTTATGGAGAGTCAATAGGTACCATACCTTTTGTTGAGATAGCTAGTGTCTTGGTTTAGATGTGAACTGAAATGTACAAAGAAGAAGCCGGAGCAGTATGATGATGCTACATTATTAGTTTAGTACTGTAATACCAAAGATATACGAAAACTTTTAAGAGAGTCATTCTACCACAAGAATTGAGCTTTAACGTCTCCATCTATCCACCGCTAGATAGAACATGATACTTATGTAAAGATTATCAAACAAGCTAGTAGGAGTTTGTAGTCCATCGCTGGATAGTGAGCCATTGATAGCCAAGAGCTATTAGTGAATGAAGAGTAAGTGGTCCTACTGTCCATCGCTGGACAGTAGGATGCTTTGTGTGTAAAGTGACAAGTAAAGAATTGATAGAATAGGTCATAGTGTCCATCGTTGGACAACATACCTCATTAACTATTATTCACTTCATATTTATCAAGATGAAGAGTCAACTGTCCGTCACTAGATAGTGCTTCTTGGTTTCCAAGGGGAGGCTCGAACCTGGGACTAGATAGTGACCTCATTATTCATTTATACTTGTCAAGGTGAAGAGTCAACTGTCCACCGCTGTGTGGACAGCGACCTCACTATTCAATAAATTTTATCAAGATGAAGAGTCGGCTTACATGAGTTTCTTTATGGTTGAAAAGGTGGCCATCACACCATTGCTTATGGTCTCATGAAAGGTTGCCAAATGTAAGGAAATGTCCATCGCTGCCTATTGAGGCAGGATGGGCATGTTTCCATACTTAAAGAGTGTTGTCCATCGTTGGACTACCATCTTTCTCAATCCATGAAAGCTCTTATTATTCTTTCATGTGATGAACAAACATAAACAGTAGTTGGGTTATCAAGGCATCATCCTTGTGAGAGTACAACATTAAGAGAGCCAAGCAAAAGAGAGACAGATGCATACGGTATGCTAGAATAGTGCTGATTTTGGTTGGACATTGCCCATTGATGACTTTGGAGTTGGTTGTCTTAGCCTTTTCATTCCCATCATCTTGTGGTCTCGAAGAATGTGTGGCCATGCTTGCTTGCAAACCTTGTGTCGGTTTGCCGCCAAGAGTTTTTGTTGCCATAGGTACTTGTTGTAATGTAACATCCACTGTTTGTTGTAGAAGGTTGGGTAGAATTCTAGCTATTTCTATTGTTGCAATATGCTTGATGGATTCTACCAGCTCCGTCTTTTGTGATGATGTAGTCATTTGAGTCTGAGGTGACTCTGTGCACTTTTTGGATTTGGGAGGATTGTCGTGTAATCCACTTGTCTCAAAACCAGGTGCACTAAAAATTTTCATTTGTAGTGCATCTTGAGTGGACTTGCTTGATAACATGGTACATGCTGGTCCTTGTAAAATAATGCCATCTTAGCTTTTCGTAATTGTCTCAATGTACAATCTAGACATGGATGGTTGACACCGCATTGTGAACACCAAGGTAAAAAGGTTGTTGAATCACCTCGATGTGGGCATTCTGATCGATGATGTCTTCCACCACATTTGAAACATCGTACCATTTGCTAAATACCAACCCCTTAGCATACACAGGAAACAAATGTCTCTCCTCACTCTCCACATAGTAGAGTGGTAAGCTATTATGGTCTTTAGTTGAACTCAAGGACATGCCTGACGATATTACCAAGACTTCCACTCCATCTTTTTTGGTCAAGGACTATCCTGATGTGCTTGAGACAAAACTCCTGATATCTGTTAAATGATTCTCTTGTTGGCTCGTCATTAAGTTTGACCTTTCTTGATTCTGACCTCCAACTTTATGGTTTGCATTATCCCTTTGATTTTTCAAGTGAAGGTTTTGTACTGGACATTCAGTGCGTGCATGATCTCCAAAACGATACCCACACTAGTCCGATTGCAAAATTTTCATTATGCAAGCCTTAGGCTCATATTGGTCATCTTTTTGCTGGTCTTGGTCAACTTTGTGACATGTGGTGCTTGGTTCTGCCTCTTGACTCTATTGTGAGGCCATGTCATCCTCTCTTGCACGATTGGCTAGCATTGTAGATTTCGGTTTCTCTGATGCCCCATTCAATGATGCAGCAATAGAATAGGGACGATCCACCTCCTCCATCGAGATCTTTGCTTCCATAATCTAATCTCATTGAGCAGTCCGGCATAGTGGTTCATCATTTTGGCCCACACAAAAAACAAGCATTTTCTCCAGCCGTTTGAAAGTCTGCCCAACAAATGGGTACTATCAATCACTATTAAAAAAAGTATATGTCAAAGAATATTTATAGCCATTGTAGTATATCATGTAAATGTCAAGAATTACTAGTTGTATGTAACTGTAAACAAACTCCTATGTACACAAGATAGACATTGTTTGAATGATTACTTGAGCATTCACCTAATCCTAGATAGTCATGCATTGTCCACATTACAATGGAATGTAGTTTAAACCATTAGAGGAGTTCTCAATATCAAAAAGACCCTTTCAGGAATGCCATGTAGGATATACAAAAATATCAAAATAAATAAAACAATATTGTTTATTTGCTTGCCCACACTACTCCCAAGGCCTCCCCAACTCCCAATGATCTAACCACAATGTCTATAGTCACAGTTAAGAACTGTTAACAGTTCACAGTATAACTTGACTAAATTAAAAATATTCCCTCCATTGGTTACAAAAAGGGCAATATTTTCACTGGATCTAGAATATGACCGCCATCCCCAAATTCGAATCAGAAAAAATTGCAAAATGTTTACGTATGCATTCCTTCCACGAGAATGGAAATATGAGCGCCAACCACCTATTGGAATGAAAAAATGAGCGGCATTTCCAAATTTGAATCAAGCATACAAGCATGGAGATTGGATTGATTGTACATAGTATATAATATAATCAAAGATGAGTATTTTGTTTTGCTTCATAGAATCTGGTCATAGTACTTTGATGCAACTGACTACTCTATTATTTTTTTGATGATGACATTATATCATCTACATGTGGATATCCCTGTTGATTTGGCACCTTTGTAGAGAAGAGGAGGCAAAGGAGTTCAAATATCTGCTGAAGATCGTTCTCGTTACAGGGCAGAAGGAAAGAAAAACGTGGATTTGTGGACAGATGGAGCATTATATCCACAAGATCCAAGCACTTTGACACATCCCACGTTCTCTTCAATAACTCATTTAGTTACATGGATATGCAATGGGCATAGTGGATTACTAGGATATTGTGAAAGATTGCAAAACCATGGAAAACAACTTTATATGAATAAAGTTCACTTTTTAGAAGGTGAGTTAATTCGGATATCCTCTTATTGTCAAAATAGAGATTGTCATCTCCAAAAGACGTTAGAAGAAAATGAACAACTTAAAAAAAATAATGAATCATTACAGAAGATAGCAATCAATATCAAATCAAAACTAGAGCAAATGCAATCAGTCTTACAGTATATTTGTATTGAAAACTTACAATTACTGAAGGATGTGGATTTGGTAAAGAAGAAGGCTGGAAGTAAGAAGCGAAAGCGACAAAGTTGCAAGGATATTCAAACGCTTTCAAAAGGAGGTTATCGAAATAGAAGGATCCGTGCATTCAAGTAAGCATATTCTAAATTTGTAAGTTTTTCAATGACATTTGGATTTAATTTCAGCTATGGTGATATTATGTTAACTATCTGTTTTTATTGCAGATCTGCATTAGTAGCTCCTCAGAATATTAAAGACAATGCTTCACTAGGAATGTCATTGGGCACAATATTGACTTGCAAATCCACTGAGCGTATCATGATGAACAATAGGATTTCAAATGTAAAGTGTAAAATAGCAGAGTCTTTGATGGTGGACATTCAAAATATTTTAGATAAGACTATAGTTCAGGGTGCTTGTGATTTTGCAGGTATTAGTAGGGAAGCATATGCAACAATATTTAAACTAATTAGAGAAGCTTTTAAAAAAGTTCAAATTAGAAAAGTCCCAATCCCTAGGACATACCACTTGAAGAAAGAGAGGGATACATTAAACATAGGTATGCGTAAGATCACTGGAACTCTATTTCATATTGAGGAGGTGTATTTGTTATGAACCTAGTTTCAAGGACATGTCTCGAAGGCCTATATTTAGAATACTATTTTGTGCTAGATATGGACTTGGACTTGGAATGGATTTGAAAATTGTTCGTTCGATCCTTCAACCATAATCTATTTTTACAATTTGTGTGTTTACTCGTTATCTCTAAAATGTTTTGTTTAGGAGTATGAATATCACTAGATTGAAATACATTGAAATCTCATCCAATAGTGTCTGACATAAATGAGCGACTGAGGCTCAATCTGAGAAAATCTTACTGCTACCATAAGATTGTACTCTGATCCTCAAAGATTTCTCCAAGTCTTTGAGAACTCCTGTGACAACTACGGCGAGACATCACAAGAGGCCATAATGCAGCTCTTCTCGATGACCATGATCGATCACGCACGAGAGTGGTTGTTTAACCTTGATCGTGAAGATAAACATGACTGGTTACTCTTGAAAGAGGCCTTCATCAAACTGTTCAAGCCTTTTCGCTTGATAGAAAGCCCTTTTGTCAAATTAATTAATATCAAAATGACTCTCCCACGATGGATACGACATGAACTTCGTTCCAATGATGAATATACATCATTGAAACAAGCCATGTCTGATGCCATTCGGGAAGAAGACGAGGGCTCTGATGTGAATGAACCACGTGAACGAAGAGCACATCGTGCCATCCAAGAAGCTCGACCAAACGATGACACACGAGAACAGTTATGGAAAACACAGATGGAGTTGCTTAATCAGCAACACAAACAACAGATGGAGAAACTCACAAAAGAGTTTCAAAACACTCTTAAGTCTATCCAAAGTTCGATGCCAGGTCAGTTACCCACTGGCCAAATCCATCATAGACGAGAGAACACGTGGTGCCCTCACTACCAAGGAACACACACTGGCAATGAGTGCCCTTCATACCAACCGGTCCCATATACCTCCCTGATAAAATGTGAAATCTGCAACTTTATGATAACCCGAGGAATCAGCCTCACAACCAGTCAGGAGGACATTATCAACCTCCTCGACAACCATTTGTTTCACAGCAACAACACACATCCTATCCACCATGAAACAACCAGATCTATATACAAGAGTTGCCCAGACAACCTAGACATGAACCTCAACCACAGCTCGAACTCTTAGGACCACCACCACGAGGACAATAGGATCTAGGAGCACAAAAACATAGACATCCACGAGAGTTTGCCCACACACACCTGGTAGAAAACTCCTATGATCAATCATATCATCATGATACATCAATTCCATCATCTAGCCATCACCAGTATCAAACCGACAACTCATGTTCGTGCAAACAAGTTGAGTATTCCACACCACCAGAAAACCCAACACATCTGGCCATCCAAGATGGTTACACTATCGCCATTGGACCAATGAGCAACCGCTACTTTATCTGTGGTGAAACAGAACATTTCATGGCCAAATGTAAAGTCAAAAACCGATACCGTGCGGAATGTCCTGACTGTGTTCGCAAACACATCTTCAAAGACTGTCCTAAACAACCTAACAGGATCCTTCCAGCACGACATATCACAACCGTGTGGAAAAAGTACAAAAAGGACCAAGAGTGGATCCTAATCTGATCCTCAATAGGGATTGGTTGTCAAATTACTTGATCTATCAATCTACTTGAGATTAAGATCAATCTAGATCAATTCTAGACACAAAATCCTAACAAGAACAATCATTAATTGAAGGTAGGTGTACTTTCTAGTTTCACACATGTGAAACACTATCTGAGTACGGACTCCAACCTGAAAATCAAGTACACATTGATAGAACCTCAAAACAATCAAAACAAATGTAGACAAATGGAGAGAATCACTCAAAATTGCTTCCAAAACCAAGATTGGTGTCTCACATTGATTATGGCCAAATGTGGCTCTATATATACAATAAGTGGGAGCTCATGGTACTGATCATCCCTCTGATCCCACATGTGTGAAAATGCTTTGTCATATGATGATTCATCATGCAAAACCGACACTTGTACAAAACTTTCTATTTTGAGCACTTTTGGTCCATTTTCCTTCTATACGGAGATCTACTTGAAAATCTTCTAGAAGTCAAAATTCGCCTACTTCAGCTTATTCCACACGTGTGAGCTGTCCTCTACACATGGGATATGACCAAAATATTTGGCTCATGCAATCAATAGATTGATGCCATGTTTCATATATCTAGAAAACTAGTTTTTGGTCTTTTTAGCCACTAGAACTTGAATTAAATCATATGTACAACCTATATGATTATAGTACATGACAAGTACACTAGTTTCACACGTGGGAACAGGCTCCACACATGTGTGTTTATCTATATACAATATTTTTGGCCTCTACCAAGCTTATTTTTGTATTTTTCACACTCCTCAAAAATCTAGCTTGATGGAAAACATGATGATCTTGAACTTGACTCCATGGGCGGAATTGGTCTTTGCTGGTTCAAAAGGTGTGAAGATCAGCCAATGAGCTTGATGTTGATCTGAAATCACCATATCCATAATAGTGCTTCTTTGATGTTGACATCTTTGATGACCTTGAGAGCTTTGCACCATCCTAGCACCTCCAAAATTGATCCCTTCCAAATTTCATGTAGATGCTTGACCTTGAGGCTTGCTCCTTCTTCATGTGCATGCTCCTTCATGAGAAAATAGAGATTTCTTTTTGATTTACTAGGATCACAGAGATCTAACATCATGTTACCATGACCTAGAGAATTAGACTCATCCAAATTGGCAAGACTATGCATTCTATAATAACAAAGTGTTTGCATCATATCTTCATACTTGTTTACCATGCTAATCTCAGATCCAATGAGGCTAAATACTTCATTTTGGAGATAAGTGTCTTTAGAAGATGATTCAGTTACTCTCATAAAGAGTTTACAATTTGCCTCAATACAAATTTTCAAACTATGAGTGAACAAATCACTTTTGCTCTTACATGACTCAAGAGCATACATTTGATGAAATAACCATTTGCTTTCTAATTGATTTAAAATCAATTTCAACCTTTTAAGAACATCATCTATGTTCTCAAGAGAGACTTCATACTCAACTAGTATGGCTTTACTCCAATTTTGAGATGCAATGATCTCACTAAAGCAAATTGATTTATCAAATGACATAGGAGAAGAAAGTATGAGATGTATACCACATGAGAAAATTGACTAGCATGCAATCAGAATAATTTCAAATTTTGCCAATTTTTCTCACAAAATTGCAAAACTTCAAACGGACATAACTTTGGCTACAGGACACCAAACTAGGTGTTGTAGAGCTCAAAACTGAGGGAGACCTAGTGATCAAGACACTTGCCACCTAGGCTTCACATGTGTGATAGCATAGAAGTCAAAAATATGTAGTAGGGTGCACTTCAAGCAGGCTAAATGATAAAAAATCACGCAAATATTTCTTGGTTTGTAGAAGTCAAAATAGCTTCGAAGTTGATGGACATGAAGCATAAGCCCCCGACCATCAATTTACAAGTCTGATAGCTTGATGGGAAGGTAAAAAGAACTACTAATCATCTTGTAAAAAATTCCAGAATGATCTCCTTGTGGATCTGGAGATATCCATCCCCCAAAAATCACCAAAAATGGTCTTTTTTACACTTTTTTGACTTCCTACAAGCTCAATTGCATGAATCCTTGGCTCTAACTAGAGTACCGTGTATCCAAGACTAGGAGTATACTGAATCCTATGTACTGGTCATGGACATGACAGGTGGTATTAGGAAAGTCCATGACTTTAAGAGAAAATGAATTAGAAAAGCAAATAATGGATTTACTAGTCGAAAATAGGAATTATCCACTACTATAACTGACTCAATGTTTTCCAAACAACTGCACAATATTTGGAAAAGAGATATGTTATTTACTCTTACTTGATGTTAGCAAATCGAATCAGCTTCTAGCAAACATCTAGAGTATTATTACAAACTAGTACCCAATTGATTGGCTTCATAGCATTACACCTCGCTATAATGTAAAAAACACTATCAAGCAACACTTAGAACATATCACATGGAGTAGTAAAACTTCGATTGACAATTTTCAAATCATTTGAACAATAATGAAAATGTGTTCATCAAAGCACAAGACAATGCATTTCTAAGTCCACTATTTGAAGGACTAATACCTCACAATCAAAAGTACATGCTAAGAAATGGGCACATGGAATCTTCTTGTGTGACTTTAATATATTTGGGACTAGCTCCAATAGCTCCTTATGGTACAAGTTAGCCTATACTATTGATGCTCAAACATACATACATGAGGCGTGGCTATCCTAAATGAGCTATAGAAAAATTGCAATTGATCAAATGGCACTTGTGTATAGAAAAGCATTTGTGAGGCCAAAGTCATATATAACCAATCTTTGCAAATCAAAGAATATACACAGTTCTTTTTTTCATATGAAAGGTAGGATGAATTCAAGAAAAGACTGTAGTATGTTTTGAAAGGTAGTTATGAAAGAGAGAGATCTGATGGGCATTTGAGAAAATTTAACCTGGGTACACATTAGAAGGTACGATTCATCCAATCTAGATCTGCCATGTGGCTAATGGATGGATTCAATGTTTTTTTTTTTCGAAAGATGAAAATTAGATTTTATGTGCAAAAGTGTTACGAGACAAAAATAGAGCTAGTGTTTTGAAGTGTTATAGATGGGGTCCTTTCTCTTTCTAGTAACTGAAAGAGGAGAGTGAAAAGAAAATCAAAGCTTTCTAAAATGAGGAGAGAACATGAGCAAAAAAGGTGTCTCTTTAAGTGCAACCATGTTTGATTAGTCAGAAGAACGACATAGCCATGTCTCAGGAAACTTCAAAGAATTTTGTGCACGATATCAAATTTCACAAGCACATTAGAAGAGACTAGCAAATTGAAAAAACATTGCTACTCTTAACAACATCTATTTAATTATGTGGCAAAATCTATGTGATTCTTTTGTGCTTTGCAGCCTCCACCTATGCCTTTTTTGTGGCAAATTCTCTCTTAACATCATTCGTCTCTCTCTCTCTCTCTCTCTCTCTCTCTCTCTCTCTCTCTCTCTCTCTCTCTCTCTCTCTCATATGTGACCTCATACTTAGTGAAAGATGATCGCACAAGCCAAAGCCAAGCTCTTATTTACCATGCTAAGGATCACTTGATAAAATTTTGAATTTAATGGGGCTATGTTTTTTGGCACATTTGTAAGAAAGCATTATTCCCAATTATGTGCCATGATAGTCTTCCCAAGGGAAAGCTTATGTAGTGCACTCCATGGGCATCTGCACGGCTGGCCCCACTGCATCCAAGGGTGGTGGATGGAGTTAAGGGAGAAAAAATTCATCTCTCCCCTTGGATGGTGTGGGACCTGTGCAGCAAAGGCATTGTAGGTACCTTTGAGATGCACTCTCTAATGAGAGACGTCTTCCCAATCCTCACCTAGGAATGGTAGGGAGATGGCATGCTTGCATCTCTAGGCCCTCCATGGAGGCTTGGATGAGGACAATGGATGGGGACAAACTCCCATCAAATTCACACATGGTTACAATATTAAAAGTAGATGAATAGGGTAATATATCCAAAGATAATCAAGGGGTCCCACTTTTTGGGGCAACTCACAATATCAGGATTCAACATAAGATCTTCTTCACCTTTACTTCTATCAGAGGCAAAAATCCAAAATCGTTGCAAAACTTCGAACCATAATATGAATATTCAGAATTATCTTTTC
Source organism: Diphasiastrum complanatum (assembly GCA_029204225.1). NCBI lineage: Eukaryota > Viridiplantae > Streptophyta > Lycopodiopsida > Lycopodiales > Lycopodiaceae > Diphasiastrum > Diphasiastrum complanatum. The sequence goes on along the minus strand of CM055098.1, from coordinate 45,738,173 downwards.
TACAACAAGATTTTTCTCAACTACTAACATATAAAGTGTTGAAATATGAAACTTGGTGCATGAATGCAATACAAAGAAAAGAATGCAGTGCATTCAGAAGCTGTCACGTTTGAGATCAGTTGCAGATTTTCCTGCCTCTACTGTCACCTCGACTCCTCCTCATCTTTGCCCAACTTTCTTCAAGCTTGCATCGCATTGCTGCTTTTTGGTCTTCAATATATTAGTCTAAATCTAAGTTCAGAGGAGTTACAAGATAAAGATAGTCACTCTTACTTTTGGAGGTGAGAGCTTAAGGTGTGAAATTCAACAACTTCAGGCATACAACTCAGAAACCCTGAGCTGAGCTATTGTGAAAATACCTGGCAATTCACAAGTCTTTGTTTGAAACCACAGCAGGATTTTTGAGTTGCTTTGACGAAGTTGCCACTGTTGAGCTCATCTCTAAGGAGCATTTATTGCACCTGCGAAGGACAAAAATAAAAGTGCAGCCGCGAAAAACATTACGTGGGTGTGGGCTTCTTAAACACCGAAAACCGACAATTATTGGCAGCTTGTAAGGATTCATGCCTAAAATTTTATTTGATTTCGTTATGTGCTGTATGTTGTGTCTTAAACTGGTTCAATACTTGCAATGATAAGCTCTTAGAACGACTGTGTAAGCTTTCTTTGGTTCAAGTCCTAAATTAAGAATTGTGTTCATAGCAACAGAATGGATCAGAAATCTGGTGAACTAGCAAGAAAGCCAGCCAAGAGTCTGCAAAAGGTGAAGAGTAGGGCATGGAAGGTTACAAAGGAAGAGGGAGGCCTGATGCAGCCAGTAGATATAGTTTTAGGCCTGTATGAAGCACTTGAAGCTAGGGATGTGAAGCCAGTGCAGGCTGTGATTGCTGAAGATCTGGAATGGTGGTTCCATGGCCCTCCATCGCAGCACAATCTCATGCTCGTGCTCACTGGAGCTGATGCTTTGGGCACCTTTGCCTTTGTGCCATTGCGGGTGTGTTCCATTGATAACAACAAGGTGCTAGTGGAAGGTAAACAGGAATCCTCATCCAGTGATGTGTGGTGGGTACATGCCTGGACTGTGAAGGACGGAATTGTCACACAGTTGCGAGAATATTTTAACACCACTCTCACTATTACTGCCACCACCAACTTCAACACAGTCGCCCACGTTCCTAGCCACTCTCTCAATTGCAGCTCCATTGTTTGGCAAAGCAAGCTCTCCAATGTCACAGGCAAATCCTTTCCTGGCCTCGTCTTGGCCATCTAAGATTCTAGTGTGATCATATTCAACTACACAATGTATATAGACCACAACATATCATTGGATTTTCTCGCAAATTGAAGCATCTCATCTATGTACAGTGGTTGAGGAAGTGCAGCTTCTGTAATTTTATTTAGTCACTCCTCTTCGTGCTTGCACTCTTGATGCAATTGTTTGCTTTATCCTCATTCAAAAAACAATATCTCAAGCCTCCTAAAAAATAAACCGTTTCATTTATCAACTATCATCAACATTACTTGCCCAATCAACAACCTAATTAATCATATACGTAAAACATATTCTCCTTAGAGTACTTGAGCTCATGTTATGCAGTTCCACTTAGATACCTTAAGACCTATTTTAGTGCTTCTTGATACATTGTCCTCGGTTGAGCCATGAATTAACTTGTAACATTGAGCAATAAAGCAATATATAGATTGTGGTAGTTAAATAGATTAAACTACCCACAAGACTTCTTGCAACTTTTCATCTACTTTTGTTAGACACATCCTCCTTGAAAAGCTTTTCAATATGATAATGATCATGGATAAAAGTCTACAATTTTTAATCACACTCTTGAGCAACTTCAAAATAGATTTTATTTGTGAATTATGACTTTTAGCTATTTCAATGCCCTAGCAATAATGTGAATTCCTTAAGTCTTTCATGTCAAAATGAGTGGAAGTGAGTTTTTACTTCTCTAATCAACAATCGAACATGTCAGGTGATTATCAAGTCATCAATATAAAAAGTTATGACAAAGAGGCATGTGAAGTCAAGTTTACTCTTCAAATTGTAAAAAGAGAACATGAATGCCATGATACCTAGCACAAGGCCCATATTTGAGACCATACAAAGCCTTTAAATTGAACTGGCAAAACTATGTATTGATGTGGTTGGTGAATATATATTTTCTTGCCTCAATATCTTAAGAGGGATAGTTTAGAATCAAAATATAATATCTTAAGTAGGTATTATCTAATGGCGTTTTAACCCATTTTTGTCAGAGCATTTCATATACTTCCTTGAAGATCTATATCCCTTGTGACTCACACCTCCTTGGTCACATGTGTACACCATCTCTTTAACATTTGGATTTGGCATGAACTTGTCGACTAGCTTTTTTGCAATTCTCAAGTGAATTGAATCACTTGTTTCATCTTTCACAATTTTAATCAAATCTTTACCCTTCATAAAATGTTTCATATATTTTCTGGCAATAAAATCTTTTCCAACCATCTTTTGCAAGAACTCTTTTGTGTCCCTCATACGTCTTTTACTGGCACCACCACCTGGTGCCAAAGCTTTTAGTTTGTATCTCTTAGTGTTTTCATTTTGTGCTTGCTGATCCATTGAGACTCTACACTTTGGTTGTAAGCCATATATTGTCCTCTGAAATATGCTGATTGAAGATTGCAATTCTTCAATTTTTGCTACAGAACCGGCAAGCTCTATTTTCAAACCGTTTATCTCCTGCTCCAATTTTATATTTATTCCATGTAATGACTTTAAATTAGTTAAGAAAACACAGTTTAAACACCCGACCGGATCAACCACCACAGCACAATGTCAAGTGCAACAAGACAACATAATTGCTCTCCTCAAACTGTATATTCAACTGATGAGTAAGAACAAAGATAAGTTGCTTAAAAGCACTCAAAGGGCTCGTAAAAGAAAGATGGCCCGATATTTCTACAACCAAGCACACGTGGTGCCGTCGAAATAAGAAAGCACTGTATAAGTCGATCATTGCTATTTTAACTCTCTCCCTCAATGATCAACGTCTCTCTTTATTTTAGAGTTTACTCTATTCATGGAACATACCTCCATGATAGTATTACAAGTAAAGGCTTTTTACGTAACCGGATCTAAGCCAAGTTTGGCTCTAAAAGTCTCAAACTTTTCTTTACTTAAAGCTTTTGTAAATATATCAACAACTTGTAATAACGTAGAACAATGTACAATACTTATATCTTCAGATTGTAACTTTTCACGCACAAAGTGATATTTCACTTCAATATGTTTTGTCCTTGCGTGAAAGATAGGATTTTTAGCCAATTGTATTCCACTTTGACTATCACAGAAAATAACAGAAGGATTTACCTGCTTCATGCCAATCTCACATAACAACTTACGTATCCAAACAGCTTCCTGGGTAGCAGAACTCAACGCGTTATATTCGGCTTCTGTAGTAGAAAGAGAAATAGTATCTTGCTTCTTGCTAGACCATGAAAAACAACTGCTACCAAAATTGAAGGCATAACCTGTTGTTGACTTTCTATCATCTATACTCCTGCCCAATCAACGTCAACATAACCTTGCAACTTAGGTAAAACACGTTGTCTTTTGTAGATTAGACCAAGATTAGGTGTACCTTTCACATACCTCAAAATCCTTTTTGCAGCTTTCCAATGGTACATAGTGGGTGATGACATAAATTGGCTAATCAAACTTACAGCATAGCAGATATCAGGACGTGTAGTCGTAAGATATATCAAACTCCCAACTAGTTGTCGAAATAAGCGTCAACATGTGCGCTATCATCAATACGAGATAATTTCTTACCAGCTTCGCCAGGGGTGATGGAAGGTTTGCACTCTGTCATGTGAAATCTCTCCAATATCTCGCCCACATACTTGTTTTGACATAACCTGATATCACCGCTAGTTTGCCATACTTCGACACCCAAGCAATAGTGCATAAGATCTAAATCTGTCATCTCAAACTACTTGCATAAGTTGGCTTTGATAGAATGAGTGAGATTCTCATCATTGCCCGTGATAATGATATCATCAACGTAAAGTACAATCAAGGCAATGCTGTCATCATTTATAAGAACATAAAGGTTTGGATCTGAATTTGTTCTTACAAACCCATGAGAAAGAAAGTAACTGTCAATGCGTCCATACCATGCACGTGGCGCTTGCTTAAGGCCATAAAGTGCTTTGTGTAGTTTACATACCTTCTGTTCTTGCCCTTTTGCCATGAAGCCCTGCGGTTGGACCATGTAAACTTCTTCCTTTAAGTCACCATTCAAACATGCAGACTTCACATCCATTTGATGGATCTTCCACCCAAAATGAGATGCTAAGGCAATGATAAGGCGTAGCGTAGTCCACTTAGCCACTGGAGCAAATGTCTCTTCATAGTCAATTCCTTTGCTTTGCGCATCACCCTTCACTACTAGGCGTGCCTTATACTTTGCTATTGTGCCATCTGTATGAAACTTTGTTCTAAACACCCATTTGTTGTCAATGGGTTTCTTTCCAAGTGGTAGATCAACCAACTCCCATGTATCAGGCCTGTGGATAGATTCTATTTCCTCTTCCATTGCCCTTTGCCACTCTTTGTGATCTTTTGCCTCATCAAAGGTTGATGGCTCTCGACACTTCAAAATGTCAGTCATTAGGGCATAGTTCACATGATAACGATCGGGAGACTTCCTTTCTCGCATTGATCTTCTCACTTCACCTTGTGTGCTAGATCCTGGTTGATTTAGCTTTGTGTTCTTCATGATCTTTTCATACCATTTTGGTATCTTAGATTCAGGTGATACACTACGTGGAGAGTATGTATCCCAAGGAGTGTCTAAGTAATGTCTCTTACTTCCAACCGGTTTCTCCTTTATTGCTCCTATTGGCAAGTACCTCCCCCTAGGCTCTTGAATAGGTGGTGTCCTTTCATACTCGCCCTCTCGACTCTCGTCTTCACGTGCATCATCTTGTGGAGCATCTTCTTCATCTTCTTCCTCCAGAATTGTAGGAAGTCTTTTGATGCTTTCACCACTTGCATGGTCTTCATCTTCATACCTATGCATTTCATCAAAGATCACATCTTTGCTAATGTGAATAACCAACAAAGATACACTTGATTGCTTTGGCATCAAGTTTCTTTCGCTCCTCCTTTGGCACATGTACATAGGCGATTTTTGGCTTTATTCTAGTAAATGCTTCTTCGGGAGTCACATCTAGAACCGCAACTATAGGGCTCCTGTTTTGCAAGAATGTTGCCGCACTGCACGCTTCCGACCAAAGTGAATCAGTCAAGCCCATTTGCTTCATCATGGAGCGTGCACTCTCCATAATAGTCCTATTTTTCCTTTCAGCTAAACCATTACTATGCGGCGTGTGTGATTGTGTGAATTGTCTTTTGATGTCGTGTTCTTTGCAAAAGTCCTCAAAATAATCAAATTTGTATTTGCCCCCTCTATCAGATCTTAGCACTTTGATGCATGCATCCAGTTGGTTCTCTACCAGAGTCTTGAACTCCTTGAAGCGAGCAAAAGCGTCAGATTTTTTTTTCAAGAAATAAATCAATGTCCTCCTAGAGTAATCATCTATGAAAGTCATAAAATAATATGCTTTCCCCAATGACATGGTCTTCATTGGGCCGCACAGGTTGCTGTGAATGAGTTCCAGCGGTTTCTTAGCTCTTGCAGCTCCACCTTTTTTGAATGTCTCCCTGTGATGCTTTCCCATGATGCATCCTTCACATATTGCATGATGATATCCTGCAATGCTGGTAACCCTATTACCATCTTCAGCTTCGCCATCAATCTCAAACTCCCATAGTTCAAATGACTCTGTGCCACAACTCAGATTGACATGCTGTTGAGATAGCCAAACCATATTCACCTGGTTTTGCAACATCCAATTTATAAAGGCCACAGTTACTATCTCTATAACCCTTCGCCACCACTTTATGGTTGTGGTTCATATCCTTCATAAGGCATCCATCCTTGACAAATTCAACTTTAAGATGTTGATTTGCCATTAAACCAATAGAAAGCAAACTCTTTTTGAGTCCAGGAACATAAAGTACATTAGCGATGTTCTTGATTTTGCCATAAAAAAACTACACAGGTACACCCTATATCTGGCATTCCTCTCCATTGGCTTGAGTGACCTTATCCCCATCATGGATTGGTGAGAATTTTTTAAATCAATCACGTTTCCCGGTCATATGCCTTGTGGCGCCTGAATCTATGAACCATCTGGCACCATCATCAACTTGGGATGCCAATGCCGATGAGAAGACACTTGTCTCGTCATCTTCTCCATCATCTTCGGCAATGTTTCCTTGTTGAGTCACTTTTTCCGTCTTTATGTCTACTTTCTTCTTATAACACTCGGGTGCCCAATGACCCAGTTTGTGGCAATAGTAACATTTGTCTTTCTTCTTCTTTTTCCCTTTTGATGACGACTCTCCCTCATCATCATCATCCTTGAATTTCTTAGGAATCCTTTTCCATCCTTTCTGCTTGTCTTTAGCAAGCAAGGCTTGATCCTCATGTGGGGTTTTCCTTGACTTCACCACTTCGCGATGTTGCTCTTCTTGCAACATGATTCCGTGGAAGTCTTCAAAAGTAGGCAACCTCTCCCTCGAAGCAATGCTGCTCACAAACATCTGTAGCCCTTCCGAGGCACCGCTCATTGTGGTATGTACCAATTCAATATCCCTGATTGGTTCTCCAATCGCCACAAGTTGATCTCTCAGCTCCTTTATCCTGGTGAAGAAAGATCCCACTGATTCACTTTCTTCCATCCTTACTGCATTCAATCTCGACTTCAAGAACATGGCTCGAGCTGGATTGCAAGTTTGAAATTGCATTCTAAGAGCTTCCCAAGCTCCCCTAGCCGTCATGGCATCGCTTATATGAGTGATCACATGGTCTTTCACTGAAAGATTGATCAAGGACAATGCTCTCCGCGCCTTTTTATTAAAGGCCCTTATGTCACATGGAGTGGTATTTGGCCGGACTTCAATACCTGCCATGATCTCCCACAACTCTTTCTCCATCAAAATTTTCTTCATTTTGAATTTCCAGATGTTGTAGTTAGAAGCCCCATCAAGTTTGCTTGCATCGCCCAAAATTACCTCATTGATGTTTGCCATCTCCAAACTGCTTGAAACTTCACCTGTAGGCTATAAAGTGTATGTTGGAGCCAACCGTGATGTCAAAAATCAATAATAATGACCTGCAATTTTTGGCTTACCAGGCCACCTGCCGCTCTTTCGCCAAATTGAAAGCCAGACTAGCGTCGCTTTCTGAAATGCTTCTCATCACCAACTCCTAGCTACCTGCCCAATGGAATGATGAAATCACTTCTGGCGTGCTTTGAACACTTCTTCCACGACAATCACTCTGTTTTGGTGTACCATACTTGCGAGTACAGTCAGGGTGCCCTTCGTTTGGAGACTATAGCCTTTCGTTTGGGCAAAATAGGCTAAAGGAGGTGAAAGTAAGGGCAATTTGGGTTTTTGAACTATTTCTTCAGTGTGAAGAAACTTCGCCCTTCAAAAACTTGGGACCCAGAAATTTTTTTCAGTTTGAAGATTTTTAATGAAGTTGCAATGCACTTTGCACTTCATACCCCTTCAGGCTTTTTCACATCAATCCAATGGATCTTGCCCTCTGATTCAGTTGACAATCCCCTGCCTCTGAATCTTCTTACAATTATTGAGCTAGTCCACGAATCTCCACAAACTCGGTTCTGTGCTTCCTAGCTAACAAACCGTCGTGAATTCACAGCTCCATGTTCTTGTCTGGTGATTCAAGCCACCAAGGGCTCTGATACCAAGTTAAGAAAACACAGTTTAAACACCCGACCGGATCAATCACCACAGCACAACGTCAAGTGCAACAAGACAACAGAATTGCTCTCCTCAAACTGTATATTCAACTAATGAGTAAGTACAAAGATAAGTTGCTTAAAAGCACTCAAAGGGCTTGTAAAAGAAAGATGGCCCGATAACTCTAGAACTAAGCACACGTGGTGCCGTCGAAATAAGAAAGCACTGTATAAGTCGATCATTGCTATTTTAACTAAATTGTCATTCATACTCAAGATATCAATGTTTGTCATATTTGCCAATGTCTCAGCTTGGATTCTTCGAGAATCCATTGCTTGGCAATAGCCAAGGAGTCCATTACCACCATCCCCAATGAACCTTAAAAACTATGTACATCAGAAAATTTAGGAGGAGCATCTACCAGTGGATTGCGGGGGTATAATTCACCTCTTACCCATACGTCAATATGTTTTTTGCCTTCTAATCTCCAACAATGCATCTCATACGGATTTAAGTTAACACCCCATGCAACTTTGGTTGCATAATCCTTCTCTAATTTCACATGTAAGTGAAACTTGGTTGTAATCTTTGTTGTACTTTTAGATGTCTTCTATATACTATGATGGATGTTCCCCAACTAATAGAATAAGATTGATCTTAAAGTACATTGTATAGGGTGAGTACAAGTAGGTTCCACTCAAGACATGGTTTCTATTACTTGTCTTAGGATCTCCAAGGCAGTCTCCCTTTGGACAAACACTCTAATTAAGAAAGGATAGATCAAGCAACACTATGGTGGTCCCCAGCCAGTGTCTAACAATGAACAATATTAAGCAAACCTAATTAACTCCACAAGGGAATGGAATAACATGAGAGAAAGATAATCCCATAATAACAATCACAAATCAATCATTGGAAAAAGCCTAGTGGAGCTCGAGCACCTACCACAAGGTATTCTAATTCCAATGGGAACACAAGTAGCATGCATAAGATATCACAAAAAGTGTTTTATTATCACAAGCTAATACAAGTGTTGTTGGAGGCCCAAATCCACTTCCATATATGGAAAGAGTGGTGGGCCTAAGCTTAAACATGCTTATGGGACTAAGTCCAAACTTAAGCTAATTAACTTGTGCACTTGCACTAACTTAGAAATTAAACTTAACTTGAACTTAGAAATTAACTTAACTTAGGAATCAAATCTTAAACTTAGACTTTCTAAGTTGAACCATTACAAATGATTGTTTGTAGTAGTTAAACTTAAATAGTAAAAGGTCTAAGCATAAGGTTTTCCTAATCCTAATTACTTGTGGGCTTACAAAACACATGCCACAGTAATTCCTATGTTGGGCTAACATAAGGGACAACATTATCCCCCTCTTTATTGGATTGGTGGTCCCACGCCAATGGCAGCTGCTCTTTGCCGGGTTGTGTCGTCGTACGTCTCCTTATTGAGAGTGACTCTGATGGCATGCAGATCTTTGCCAACGTGCTCCAACATTTGCCACCGTAGCCCTCAAATACATTGGTGCACTGTGAACTTGGAGTGGTCTACTATTTCTAAAGTCCTGACTTTAGAAGTTGTGACCTAAAAAAAAGAACAAGTCAACATAACATTGTTAAATAGAACTTGAAAAAGAACTCAAAAACTTAGGGAAGAGCTTTAACATTCAATCACAAAATCATTCATTCAAGAGACTTGCTGAGGGGTCAAGATGGGGAACCCCCTCAACCCCGAAGGATTTTTCTTTTCAAATTATGCAAGATCAATTGGCCCAAGGCCAATTACATATACAATGGTTTTGGGAAGACGGATTCCTAGATCTTTTACATCAACCAGAAGTTTACAAATTCTGGATCTTAAAGAATATTATACCAAGAAAAGTGGTTCCTTATGACATGCAAGGACTTACTGATCAAGAAAAGAACATGCATAGGCATTTGACATCGGTAGGTATGGCATGCATGAATCCAATTTGACATGCAAGCTTCAATTTCAACATGCAAACTTCAATTTCATACATGCAACTCCTAAATCAGACATGCAACTCCTGAATCAGACATGCATGACCAAAAAGTTATGGATGATAAGGCATGCAAAGTCATCAAGTCATGATGGTGTGACATGCAAAGCCATCAAGTCATGGATGGTGTGACATGCATGGCCATCAGTCTTATAAATGGTGTGAAAGTTTTAGAGGAGAGAGAGAGAGAGAGAGAGAGAGAGAGAGAGAGAGAGAGAGAGAGAGAGAGAGAGAGAGAGAGAGAGAGAGAGAGAGAGAGAGAGAGATGAAAAAGGTAGGAGAAAGTGAGTGTGTGTGAAAGTGCTTCCAAAAGTGATTCCAATCCAAGCTTGATAGATCCTCCTCAAGCCATTGCTCCATGCTTTCTTCCAAGCACCTACACACACACAAGCAAGAGCAAGAGGCAAAGCAAAAATGAATGGGAGATGAATAATGAGGGAGAGGGGCGAGTTAGTCCTTTTATAGGGAATGTGTAGTCTTAAGGAAGTGGCTGAGGTGTCCAAAATAAGTGTGAGAGGTGTAAGGGAGACTCTAGGATAAGTAAAGTGAGAGGGTGAGGTGTATAGGTATGAGAGAGTGTTTATCACTTAGTTAGAGCAAAAGCGGAGGAGTAGGAGGGCGCATTTTTCTAGGTGTCCTATTGCTTTCAAGCCATGTGGAAAAGTAGGTAAGTTACATATTGATATGGATAGAAAGTAGGTAGCCTAACATTCAATGTTAGTCACTTTCAAGTTGAATATTTCTTTGTGTACAACATTGGGATCCACCCAAGTGTTTTTCATGTCATGGGAAAGGCTTTGTATATGTCCATCTTACCTTGCATAATTTTCATCAATTCCTAGGCTCTTTTTTCTAGAGGTTGCCCATCCCCAATCATAGTGGAGTGTGACACAAAGGGTAATCAGTCCTTTGGTTTCTTCTCTCAGACTTTATAGACTCGAGTGAGCCTTCTTTATAGACTCGATTGAGCCTTCTTCAGGTACTGTCTTTAAGCTTTAAGAAGCTTCTTTGGATTCCTTCTTCAGGTACTCTTCTTAGTACCTGCACATACACTTAGGAAAAGGTTAGAAGCCACACCATCAAATGGTTCATCATTAGATTCTATTTCTAGAACCTGCATATCAAACTGTTAGCATTGCTCTACAGTTTCATTTCTTGACTTCAGGTAATGATACCTGCACTCATAATTCATCAGTTAGAGTAATAAGTCTGAGGCAAATATCTTTTCTTTAGTCCTTAGTACAGGAGGCACAATTGGTTTTCCATACATTACTTCAAAAGGCGCTTTACCAGTAGAAGAATGAACGGTGTTATCTAGAATAGGAAGATAGTATTCCCATTGAGTCTTCTGATCACTTACATAATTTCTCAACAAATCTATGATGGTTCGATTAGTAATTTCACTTTGACCATCAGTCAAGGGGTGAAAGGAAGAAGAGAATTTAAGGGTTGTCCCCAGATTATCAAAAAGGGCTCTCCAAAAGTTGCTAGTAAATCTAGTATCCCGATCCGACACTATACTTTTGGGTAGTCCATGCAACCTAAAGATGTGACGAATAAACAAATGAGCAGCTTCGGGTCCTTTTAGCTTTTTCTTACAGGGAATAAAATGAGCCTGTTTGCTAAATCTATCAATGATAGTCCATATCATCTCATTTCCATTTTTGGTTTTAGGGAACCCAGAGATAAAGTCCATGGTAATATGTTCCCAAGGTGCTTCAGGAATAGGCAAGGGATGAAGTAACCGTGGAGTTTTTAATCCTCGCTCATCTTTATTGTGTTCACAGACTAGACATGCATTTATGTAATGCCTTGTGTCTCGATGCATGGTAGGCCAATAAAAGAATCTTTTCAAAGCTTCCAGAGTTGAAGGGATTACTCTATGTCCTGCATAGGGAGGACTATGGGTTTCTTGAAGGATCTTGGTTCTAAATGCTATAGGAATACATAACTTATCTTCTTTCAATAGATATCCTTCTTTCAAAACATAGTCTTTATGACTTTGATTTCTTTCAAGTATTTCAAAGATATGCTGGAAGTCGGAATCACTAGCATACATACTTTTCATAGGAAGGAAATCTTCATGATATGCTAGAAAAATATGGTTGACCTTGGGGATTATCGATGACCTTATTGTCCTTTCCTGGGTGATGAACTAGCTGAAAATGGAAAGTGCTAAGGTAGTTAGCCCATTTTGGATGTTTTTCTAGAATTAGTTGATGGGTGAGAAAGTACCTAAGACTTTGATGATCTGTTTTTAGGAAATCATTACCTAGTAGATCCTTCTTCCATAACTTAAGGGCATGAATAATGGCCAAAAGTTCTTTTTCATAAATGTCATACTATACTTCTCCCCCTTGAAGTCATCTACTTTCAAAGGCTGATAAGAACAGGTCCAATGGTAAGTGCATGCTTCAGATTATCAAAGACATTTTGCTCTTTCTTATACCAATGAAATTTTACTCTCTTCTTAGTGAGTTCATGTAGTGGTGAGGCTATATGGGCAAAATGGCGAATAAACTTTCTATAATAGGAACATAAGCCTAGGAAAGACCGAACTTCATGAATATTTCTTGGTTTAGGCCAGTCTTGTATGGCTTTAATATTTGAAGGGTCCATTTGGATTCCTTCCTTTGAAATCATATGTCCTAGAAAGTGTATCTTTTCTAGAAAGAATTCGCTTTTCTTATCTTTTATGAGAAGTGGGTTTTCTTGTAAGGTTCTAAAGATGATATCTAGATGTCTTTTATGTTCTTATTCATCTGTACTGAAGACTAAGATATCATCAAAGAATGTTCCTACAAAACGAATATGAGGTCGAAAGATTGGTTGCATTATTCTATTGAATGTTGCGGGAGCATTAGTAAGACCAAATGGTACCACTAAAAATTCATAAAGGCTAGAGTTAGTCCTGAAAGCAACTTTATGGACATCTTCAGGTGCTACTCTGATCTGCTGGTATCCACTTGTCAAATCAATTCTACTAAAGAGACAAGATCCATGTATCCTATCCATAATGTCATCTATTCTTGGAATAGGAAAACGGTTCTTAACTGTAATCTTGTTTAAAGCATGATAGTCCACACACAAGCAAGAGCAAGAGGCAAAGCAAAAATGAATGGGAGATGAATAATGAGGGAGAGGGGTGAGTTAGTCCTTGCATAGGGAATGTATAGTCTTAAGGAAGTGGCTGAGGTGTCCAAAATAAGTGTGAGAGGTGTAAGGAGACTCTAGGATAAGTAAAGTGAGAGGGTGAGGTGTATAGGTATGAGAGAGTGTTTATCACTTAGTTAGAGCAAAAGGGGAGGAGTAGGAGGGCACATTTTCCTAGGTGTCCTATTGCTTTCAAGCCATGTGAAAAAGTAGGTAAGGTACATATTGATAAGGATAGAAGGTAGGTAGCCTAACATTCAATGTTAGTCACTTTTAGGTTGAATATTTCTTTGTGTACAACATTGGGATCCGCCCAAGTGTTTTTCATGTCATGGGAAAGGTTTGGATATGTCCATCTTACCTTGCATAATTTTCATCAATTCCTAGGCTCTTTTTTCTAGGGGTTGCCCATCCCCAATTATAGTGGAGTGTGACACAAAGGGTGATCAGTCATTTGGTTTCTTCTCCCAGTCTTTATAGACTCGAGTGAGCCTTGTTTATAGACTCAATTGAGCCTTCTTCAGGTACCGTCTTTAAGATTTAAGAAGCTTTTTTGGATTCCTTCTTTAGGTACTCTTCTTAGTACTTGCACATACCCTTAGGAAAAGGTTAGAAGCCATACCATCAAATGGTTCATCATTAGATTCTATTTCTAGAACCTGCATATCAAACTGTTAGCATTGCTCTACAGTTTCATTTCTTGTCTTCAGGTAATGATACATGCACTCATAATTCATCAGCTAAATATGTTTCATACAAAAGAATGGAAGACTGGACAGCCTTTATTTCTTGGTCAATTTGGTCTATACAATTTTAAATGCACTAAGGTAGCGTTGGAAGGCTGCCTTATTTGAGATAAAGAGGGCTTTGCAACAAGCTGGTTGTGGTGCAACTGCTTCAACCTTGGCCTTATGTGTGCGACACTCCTTGAAATTTGGAATGGTATAGCCGTCGTGTTCTTCTTCTTTGGCATAGTTTGCTTTGAACTCGGTGGACTGGACTTGGATTGTGAGGTGTCACATGATGTCGTTCAGGTGGTACCACTACGGGTGGTGGAGGGTTTGGAGATGAAAGGGGTTGGAAACATTTGGGTGAAAGGCAAGGAAAATGGGTTATCAAGAAGGATTCCCGGGAAGTGGAAGGCATATGAAGGGAAGAAATGGTAGAATGTGGGAGAGAGAGTAAATGAGATTGATGGGTAGTCCCTCCCTAACCTTGGTTATGGGGCTCTCCCCCATCCTGTGCACTAGCCGCCTGGGCTTGATTGTCCGGTGAAGCTGCAATTGTGGGAAGTGTCAAAAAATGGACCTACATCGTCGTCTCCCTAATCATTCCTACGTGGTTGAGTGTCGTGGAATTGTGAATGTTTAGAATAATCAAGAGGGGGAATAGTCTGCCACTTTGGCATTGGATTTGAGTGTTGAGCATAGTCATTTGTGAAAATGTGCTTTAAAGTAGCTGATGCGCTTTTGCCTGAACTGTTTTAACTTTTGGCCCAGGTTCTGATATGTAAAAACTAGGATTACTATGCCCTCAGGGATATGGATAGGAGCAAATCGCTGAAAGTCAATCTAGGTGATTTGACCCATCATAGTAGCACATAATTCTTGATTGGATCTGATTTCTACATCCAAGAGGTTTTGAAGATGACTTAGTTGGTTGTCCTTGTGATGAGCCTATGTCTGCAACTTCTCCAGTTGAGTCTGCATGTCGGACATCTGATCAATTGTCAATTGCTCATCCCGACGTGCCCTTTTTGCCTTCTCATCAGCTTGCCGTATGGTTGCTTGTGCATCATGGAGTTGTTGCTGCGGATAAATGTTTTCCTAGATGGAATTGCCCCAGTGGGTCTGATAGTCTGCTATGGACTAGGCAAGTACTTTTTGGCGTCATGATTGGCCCAGATAGCCTTTTGCACAGAAGGGGGGAGATCGTCCCAAGGACCAATGTTAGGAAGTGGCTCAGTGGCATCAGGATAATGTTGGGATGTAGTAGTGAAAGGAGGAATATAGGGTTCAATGTATGTAGAAGAGCTCGAAATAGGTTGGCGTGGGTAATGGGGATTGTGTGGCAGTCAGAGGAGAAGATGTACTCACGTAAGATGGCAGGGAGGAAGTAGCAGGAACAGAGGTTTGAAGGAGTTGAGTGGTGAATGTGTCAGAATCAAAATTGAAAAAAGACAGATAAGGTAGAAATAGTGGTGGTGAGGGGGTGCTAATTGAGACATAGGGGATGGTAACGAAATAGGAATATAAGGTTGGGTGGTGGAGGTTGTGAGAAAAACTAGTGGGGGTGTAGGTCCGCAATGGTAGCTACGACAATGTGATAATAGGAGGGATAGCTATGCTGGTAATGATTGCCTCTAGTTGTGCTGAATATTGGGCCACCATGGTGGAATCAAAGGTGTCCGAAGTATTGTCGTCACAGCCATCGTTTCCTGAGTCTTGAGTTGCCCCTTGATCGTCAGCTATGACATCAGCTTGCGTTGCCCCCGTGCCTTTCGTTGGCGGGTTAATCTAATCGTGGATGCGCCTGGAGGGAGGATCCTCTTGAATGTTTGTGCACGCATATTGGTTTGATCAAGCACGTCTGGATTCTTTGCCGTGATTTTAAGTATCCTTTGTGGGTATTGAGTTCCCAGCCGTTGAGTCAGGATCATACTGAGGGTATATCCCACCTTAGTAACTGCCTTGCGGGCCACCAATGCTGCATGGAATTTCTTGACCAATTTGTCCGCCCAATGTAATGCTGAATCTGGTGTTGCCCCATTGCGAAGGATAAGGCAAATAGGTCGTTCGGAGGAATTCGGTCCATTCGAAAGTTCAGCACTTCAACAAGCAGGTGCACAAGTCCTGCTGCTTCTCTGAGTTCCTTGTATTGGATACACTTGATAACGTACCCATCATTGGTGAAGAGTGTGGTGGACCCATCTTCAATGAAAAGCGCCTCAAATAATTGTGGCCGTATGCGGTGCCTTTCCCATGAATGATTTCACCGTCGTTAGGAAATCCCAGTGACTAGATGATGGAAATATCCACTGGTATAATGGCCTCATGAGGCCTTGAAGGGATCCTGAATGTTTCACTTGCCACATCAAATGTAGAATAGGCCGCACACACTACACTTTCCCACTGAATACCAGTACAGTTTGGGAGGTGTATGTTCAATTTGGCCAGGAAGGGATGAGTGAAAGCAATCTTTTCCTCTAGTGTTGGAATGGTAACAAAGTGTATATCAGAAGTATATTTGCGTATGTGAGGGCGTGATAAGACCGGTCTCTGCTCTGTATGTGATGCCATAATGAGGTGGCATGCAGGTACGCAGAGGATGAGCTTGTGCAAGTACGTTGGGTAGAGCAAAAAGGAAATGAAAGCAGAAAATCAGCTTGAATTTTGTAGAAAATTTCATCATTGTCTCCCTAGTGAACTCATCTAATGAACTCGCAAAAGGGGTGGGGCCCTCTTTATATATATATTTTGGCCAAAATTTTGAGAAGTCACCACTTGCCAGAGAAATTGTCAAACTAATTCTAAGGCATTCTGGTCTGGTCGCGAATTCTAATGACATGGCAAATTGACTGTGCGAGTTCTTGCAAATTGTAACAGCTCTTTTTGACTTGAAACTCACTGGAATTTGATTTTGACAAAATTAGCAAGCCATCAAAATTCATCGAAGTTATTTTTAGCATTTTTTCACTGTGGGCGAGTTCTTGAGTGGATGTGCAAATTTTGTCTCACTGGTTTTTATGCTGTGCAAGTTCTGTGCCTGAATTTGCTATGTTTTTCTTTACTAATTTTGGAAAATTGTTTGAAAGAATTCACATAGGGCTTCGATAATATTTGATTGGCCTAAAAAGGTTGATTGTAGTGGCGAATTTTGGTTGAGACAAAAATCATAGGTTCTGATGTATTTGTCAAGATTTGATAGATTTTCACTCTGATCATAGTGTTGGCCTGATTTCTGATTGGACAAAACTTGCTTGAGTGATAGATGTATTTTGAATGAGGAGTAGAAGGCTGGCGAGTTTTATATGAGATTTTCTGATGATAGTGATGTAGTTTCCTAACACGATCTATTTTTCTAGATAATCGAGTGATCTGATAGAGATAGATCTGGAAATTCATGTAGGGATCTAGAAAATTGGGATCTGATTAAGATAGATCTGGACTTGCTTGATAAATCTGAAGTGAATGGAGGTCGGATCGAGATAGATCGTGCATTTGTATTATCTAGTCGATTGATCTCAAACATGCAAATAATGAGATTGGATCTAGAAGGAAATAGATGAAAAAAAAAACAAATAAGCGAAAAACACACACACAGAACGACAAGGGGACGGGTACATGTAGAGAACACATAGTACGACAAATATGATCAGTATATTTCAAGATAGAATGAGTGCTCATGACACTATCTAAGGTGACTCCCATTCACTACAGAATTTGAGGGGATTCCATCAAGTGTTTTAAGGCGGGCATAACCTGACGAAAAGATCAAATATGGACCCTGCCCCGTGAATTTCAACTTTTCCTTATGTGCCTTAGCTTAGTACAAAAGGACCTTATCCCCCTCTTTAAACTCCTTGAGCTTAATTAGATGATCATGCCAATATTTTTGTCTACGCTTGTGAACCTGTTGTGTATGGACACTAATGGTACGGGTTTCACAAAGCTTTTCAAGATGAAATAGGCACTTGGCATAAATGCTTCCTGGCCATAAGTCAACTGAAAAGGGGTAGATCCAGTAGAATTCTTAGGGGTTGTGCGATAAGCCCAAAGTGTGGCATGTAATTTCAACTCCCAATCAGATCTACTGGGCTCTACGGTCTTGGTAAGGATTTCGCATAAGATCTTATTCGTTGACTCAGCTTGGCCATTATAACGTGGGTAATAAGGAGCACTTTTCCTATGGACCTAGGAAGGTGGATAGTAAGTGTTCGATCACAGCATTTAAGAAATGTGTTCCCCTATTGCTAACGATCTCTAATGGGAACCCAAACATACTATAACTTGCTCATGAAGGAATTTAGCAATGGATTTTGCATCTGCAGATTTAACCACACGAGCTTCGACCCATTTGGTGCAATAGTCGGTGGCTACTTTAATGTATCGAGATTGTGTGAATCTAGTAGCCGGGCTAATTGGTCCCACATAGTCAATTTCCCATTTAAAAAATGCTTGGTCAGACAGTATGGGATTTAATGGCATGAAATCCTTGAATTGAGGTTGTTTTGCACATTGACATACATCACATGCCATTACAAATTGATGTGTATTCTTAAATAAGGTTGGCCACCAAAATCCGGCCAAGAATATTTTTCGCAATGTTGTCTCTGATGAGAAATGTCCTCCGCCACTTCCTTCATGGGTGAGGGAAATGATGGGGGTTGTTTCTCCCTCAGTGAGACATCTACGAATAATTCCATTTGTCCCTTTTTTATACAATTGTCCAGTAATGAGGGTGTAGGGAGCGGATTTGTAAATCAATGCTCGTTGGGTGGATTTAGGTAGATTTGGATCAATTGACGAGTAGTGAGGTATTCAGTGATTTCACGTGCCCAAACTAGGGTGTAATCTACTTGAAACAATATAGCATCAGGAAGGTCATCATTAACACCTTCTGTTGGTTTGTCCGTGCTAGGGATTCGTGAAAGATGATTAACTAAAAAAATGTTGCAAATCCCTTCTAACAACAACTCAAAATTTAAATTCTTGAAGTAACAACAACTAGCACGCTATCCATCTAGTTGTGCACGTCTTGTTCAAAAGATATAATAACGCCTGATGATAAGTGTAAAACTCAAAGGGCTTGCCTAAAAGATAATGGCAAAACTTTTGAATCGCATTATAGAACGAGGGAGAGTTTTTTGATAATATGAAGCCATAGACGCTTCATCTTCAACCCCTATATCAGTATCTGCATCATCTACATCAACTAGAGCAGATGTAAATGCTTCGATCAATAGAACAGTTGAAGATTCATCAAACTCATCATCTGAAATTTCAACAGATATGTAAAAGACAAAAGCCATTCCTTTGATTAGAAGACGACATATTCTTTTTTGGATACCACAATATATATTTCTTTTGAAATGATCAGGCTAGTTACTTTCTTTTGTGTTTATGCTTAGAAGATGGTTGGGAATGCACAAGGTCCTGAAAATGAACAAAAACTATTTATATCCTGAAGAAGAGTACTAATAATCTGAGAAAAATTATCAAGATAAGAAATTAAATTATAACGATTGTAATAAACTAGCTTATTGATATCGAAGGGAGCAAAAAATTACTCGAAAAATACTTTAATTTCTCAGATGGAATGTCACTGGCATTCAAAAAAATCCAGAAGTTTGTTATCTGAGGACATGGAGGAACTAGCCGTATTGAACCTGATATCGATGCAACGCGACTGAATGATTTCAGTCGAGGACTGAACAACCGTGCATGCGTTGATCCGATATCGTTGAGACGAGAGGCTTTAGCGCGCCTGAATGAATTTGACCGTGCACTTCATGTGAAGGCGCACATTGATTCGATATCGCGAGAAAGAAAGAAAACAAAATGATGAGGAAGTTCAGAATAGAAGATCACGGAATCGAAATATGGAAAGTGATGCCCATGTTTATAGCCTATTCATGTTGATCACAGTCGTACATTTGTCAGCTAACGAATTGAAAAATGCAACCTATATTTATCCACCAATCAGAGTGGGACAAATTTGTACCTACGCCGGAATACATTAAATAGCCTATTACTAGATTCTACGAATCATTATTAGCCCTAACCCTAAAATTCGTAACTGTGCCGAAATACATTAAATAGTCTATCACTAGCCTCACCGAATCATCATTAAACAAATAATAAACAAATGTTAAATGGATATTATTGAAAAATGTGTACAAGGAGAATTATTACAGTCTCTCGTCCTATTTAAGCACCGTAAAGACGAGATTTTTCCTTTTGGGATAATGTCCATTCAGAACATTTTCATAAGGCGAAGCATTTTGAAATAGCCGATATTGATTCTATGCGAGAGGACAAGTGCTTCAGAGGAATAGATCAAATAGACATGTGTTGATTCAATACTCCGGTATGGCGATCGAATATTGGATCAGCGCGCCTGTCCCACAAAAAAAAAATTTCAACTTGGACTACACGCGTTGATTCGCTATTGGAATCCATTCTGAATCATCAAAGCTTGCTTCAGAAGACTCCTCATACATCCAAAGCTTAAAACAATCTGTCGAAGAAAGCTTTGATGGTTCATAATGCGTTCCAATATATTTTTAGTGCGTCTTAGATATTGGATCAACATGCCTGGCAGAAGAAACTTATTTTCCACTTGGACTATGCGCGTCGAATCGCTATTGCAGGAAAAAAAAGATTTTTGAAATTGTCAAAATTATTGGACCCCATTATGCATGATCAAAGCTTGATTAAAAAATAAAGTAGACTCTTCATACTGTCCAAAGATATGTAGTATCTATCGAGTCAAGCTCTGATCATTCATATTCCGTCCAATATCGATTCAGCGCGCGAGAGTAGCTTCTCTATATGCACATGCAGTATACGCGCGTCGATTTACTATTGGGTAAAATAATGGTCGTTGGAATTTTTCGAAATTATAATGATTGGATATCAAAAAATGTTAGATATTTATAACTTAACGTTGCCAATTTCAGCATTGTAGATGTGACCATACTTTTGTAGAATTACTTGTAGATGTGACCATACTTTTGTATAAATTAATTGTGGTCGTTATTATCGACTAATCATTTTGATGAAAGATGGATATTTAGTTTGAGTTGATTGACAAGCCTCTGAATATCTTGAAGTAATCATCAGCGTAATCCGAGCCTCGGACATCCAAATCACCACGTATACAATCATTTCAAATTTTCTCTCTATATATATAGATGGACGACGTTG
This sequence comes from Diphasiastrum complanatum, assembly GCA_029204225.1. Taxonomy (NCBI): domain Eukaryota; kingdom Viridiplantae; phylum Streptophyta; class Lycopodiopsida; order Lycopodiales; family Lycopodiaceae; genus Diphasiastrum; species Diphasiastrum complanatum. Next base: position 45,717,231 of record CM055098.1, on the reverse strand, counting down.
AAGTTTTTTGCTTAAAGTTCTTATCGTTCCATGTGGTATCGATTCAGTGCGCCCGAAACAACCTACCTACATTCCGCTTTTACTCGCATGCGCCCAGTTTGAATGTTGGGCGGGTATATAGGGTCTCGGCTGGTATTAATAATGGGTATCAACATGGTATCACAAAACCTACCCGACTGATATATGAATTTGTAATACCAGGGTTTAGAACCGGACACCCATTATTAACTATCGTACTATTCATATTGATACCCAATTTTGGTATATTTTGTGGATTTTTGCCCTGGTATCAATAGTAGTACTATTTTTGGTAAAAAAATTGATATTTCAAATTTTTTATATTTTAAATTATGATATTGCTTTTAAAAAAGATATTTTTAGCAATTCGTACATGTTTATACCCGGGTTGATAACCGGCTGGTATCACCCGTGTAATACCAGTCTACAACTCCTATACTCCCTCATATTGATACCCAACTAGTAAAGTTGCAATACCCTGTCAGTTGGTATCAAAAATTGTGATACTCGCACAACACTAGTTAGTTTGATAATCCAAACCAATGTACTTGGGCGGGTAGTAAGATTTTTAATACCATCCAAGTCATGGTATTACTCTTTTTTAAAAAATTTGATACTAGTCGGCCATAAATATAACCATGTATACAGATTGATGGCTGGTATCAACCGGCATGGGTATTGCAAGGGTGATACCACCAAAGTATAAACTCAAGTATAAGTAGATTATTTCTTTCTAAAATTAAACTTTTTATCAAGGGTAATATGCATTTAATAAAAAGCATGGCCTTTTTAAAGGTAATATGCCTATGATTTTAAAGTCCAAAGTATAAACTCAAGGGTATTGGGTATCAACCGGCATGGGTATTGCAAGGGTGATACCACCAAAGTATAAACTCAAGTATAAGTAGATTATTTCATTCTAAAATTAAACTTTTTATCAAGGGTAATATGCATTTAATAAAAAGCATGGCCTTTTTAAATGTAATATGCCTATGATTTTACGGTCGGGATATTTACGACCAACATTGATCCAAACCCTACTTTTTTGAAATTGTTCTAAGTTGCAATAGGCTTTTCTCTGTGTTATTCAAAGATTAAATGTTGTTTTTGCCTTAATTTGAACTTACATCTGTGTGCAACATGTTTCAAATCACATACATATTTCTCAAATCTCTAAAACTATTGCTATTATGCATTGCTTTTCCATTTGCGCCCACAATTTACTTGCAATCTTATTTTCAACTTGATGTAATGCCTTGTGCTCATGTGTCCTATGTATTTTGGGACCACCTCTAGGAGCATAATGTCCATCCAATTTTCTCTCTCCTAAGAATCTGTCATTTTCTCTCTACGGAATGCACGTTCTCTCTCCTCTTGTTCTCAATCCTCTCTCCGGTGGAATGCACCTTCTCTCTCTATGGAATGCACGCTCTCTCCAGTGGAATGCACGTTCTCTCTCCTCTCTCTGATGGAATGTGCATGTGCTATGTGGCAACTCGTCATTGGCTGTCCACATCCACATTTCACCACAAATGTAAAAGAATTTGCTAAAAAAAAGAGAAAATGTCCACGCGCGTACGGTAAGGCCGTACGGCCCAAAAAAAAAACACTAGTCCACGCACACGGCCGAACGGCCGTACCGTACGTCCAAATTTGAAAAAAAAAAAAAAAAACTTCGCATAATGGCATTACGTAGGAGAAGGCCCGAAGCCCTCAGGCCTTCCTTGCTGGTCGGGACCTGCCCTCGGGCGAGGGCCCTCCCAGCAAGGAAGGCTCTGTCTTCCCCCCCCCCCCCCCACATCCCCCTTCCTTCCCCCTAAGTTCAATGTAAAATTTGTGAAAAAATAAAACTAATTAGAAAATCTTGCAATTTCATTTTATTGATGTGAGTGTTTACCTGAAGAGAACGTCAAGAGGACTTTTTTCTTAAAACCAACTATTTCTATAAGTCACATTTGATCATACTTGTAATCTCCCAACTTCTCTTCTTGCTTCTCATTTTGTTGTTAGTTTGTGTGCTTCAAAGCTCGACTCTGTAGTTCCTCCAATGGATCTTCTAGCCCTCACGGTTTACATCAATTTCCAAGATAGATATCCAAATTCTTACATCTAATGCTTAAATTGTTACAAAGCAAGATATAATGCACTAACAACCACAATAGGAGTGCAAGCACGAAGAGGAGTGACTAAATAAATTTACAGGAAGTGCGCTTCCTCAAACACTGTACATAGATTAGATGCTTCAATTTGCGAGAAAATCCAATGATATGTTGTGGTCTATATACATTGTGTAATATGAGTACACTAGAATCTTAGATGGCCAAGACGAGGCCAGGAAAGGATTTGCCTGTGACATTGGAGAGCTTGCTTTGCCAAACAATGGAGCTGCAATTGAGAGAGTGGCTAGGAACATGGGCGACTGTGTTGAAGTTGGTGGTGGCAGTAATAGTGAGAGTGGTGTTGAAATATTCTCGCAACTGTGTGACAATTCCGTCCTTCACAGTCCAGGCATGTACCCACCACACATCACTGGATGAGGATTCCTGTTTACCTTCCACTAGCACCTTGTTGCTATCAATGGCACACACCCGCAATGGCACAAAGGCAAAGGTGCCCAAAGCATCAGCTCCAGTGAGCACGCGCATGAGATTGTGCTGCGATGGAGGGCCATGGAACCACCATTCCAGATCTTCAGCAATCACAGCCTGCACTGGCTTCACATCCTTAGCTTCAAGTGCTTCATACAGGCCTAAAACTATATCTACTGGCTGCATCAGGCCTCCCTCTTCCTTTGTAACCTTCCATGCCCTACTCTTCACCTTTTGCAGACTCTTGGCTGGCTTTCTTGCTAGTTCCCCAGATTTCTGATCCATTCTGCTGCTATGAACACAATTCTTAATTTAGTGACTTGAACCAAAGAAAGCTTACACAGTCGCTTTAAGAGCTCATCATTGCAATTATTGAACATGTTTAAGACACAACATACTTGACTTGCCATTGAGCACATAACGAAATCAAATAAAATTTAAGGCATCAATCCTTACAAGCTGCCGATGACTGTCGGTTTTCGGTGTTTAAGAAGCCCACACCCGCCCTGCACTTTTATTTTTGTCCTTCGAAGTTGCAATAAATGCTCCTTAGAGATGAGCTCAACAGTGGCAACTTCGTCAAGCAACTCCACAATCCTGTTGTGGTTTCAAACAAAGACTTGTGAATTGCCAGGTATTTTCACAAAAGCTCAGCTCAGGGCTTATGAGTTGTATGCCTGAAGTTGTTGAATTTCACACCTTCAGCTCTCACCTTCAACAGTAAGAGAGACTATCTTTATCTTGTAACTCCTCTGAACTTAGAATTAGACTGATATATTGACGACCAAAAAGCAGCAATGCGATGCAAGCTTGAAGAAAGCTGGGCAAAGATGGGAGGAGTCGAGGTGACAGTAGAGGCAGGAAAATCTGCAACTGATCTCAAACGTGACAGCCTCTGAACGCACTGCATTCTTTTCTTTGTATTTGCAATACGCTTCATATTTCAACACTTTATATGCTCCTAGTTGAGAGAAATCTTGTTGTACAAAAGATATTTATGAATATTCGTATTATGGTTCGAAGTTTTGCAACGATTTTGCCTGTGATAGAAGAAAAGGTGAAGAAGATCTTATGGATATTGTGAGTTGCCCCAAAAAGTGGGACCCCTTGATTTATCCCTTGGATATATTACCCTATTCATCTACTTTTAATATTGTAACCATGTGTGAATCTGATGGGAGTTTGTCCTCATCCAAGCCTCCAAGGTGGAGGGCCTAGAGATGCAAGCGCACCATCTCCCTACCATTCCTAGGTGAGGGTTGGGGAGACGATCATTGGCACATAATTGGGAATATTCTTTTCTAAAAAATGTGTCGAAAAACTTAGCCCCTCTAAATTCAAAATCTTATCATGGTGAATAAGAGCTTGCCTTTGGCTTGTGAGATCATCTTCCACTAAGTATGAGGTCACATGAGAGAGAGAGAGAGAGAGAGAGAGAGAGAGAGAGAGAGAGAGAGAGAGAGAGAGAGAATTGGAATTGAAAACAAAGCCTAATTTCATCTTTTAAAGAATCAAAAATATAAATACAAATTATTTTATTAATATTGTCTAGCTTACAATCAAGCAATTACTCAACCTGGAAGGTGAGGATGGAGTCCTTACTTGAGATTCATTTATGTAGACAGACCGTTTATCGCCAATTGTCACCGCTTATCGAAAGATCCGTTAACTCTGCAAGTGTCTGTCAAAAAGATACTTGATCATATGTTCATATTCATCGGCTAGGTTAAGTGCACCAGATAACCTTACTCTAAAAAAGTGGCCTAATGGTTGTACACGTGGCTTCTAGAGAGGTTGTCATTGTTTCTTTTGCTTCGAGATGATTCTTTCTCTTTGGGTCATAGAAAGCCAAAAAATACTTTTTAGCACATATTTGCTTATAAAGAGTTACGGAGAGATCGTATATAAGACATATTTGGAGTGAGTTAGATAACTTGCTTTATGGAGAGTCAGTAGGTACCATACCTTTTGTTGAGATAGCTAGTGTCTTGGTTTAGATGTGAACTGAAATGTACAAAGAAGAAGCTGGAGCAGTATGATGATGCTACATTATTAGTTTAGTACTGTAATACCAAAGATATACGAAAACTTTTAAGAGAGTCATTCTACCACAAGAATTGAGCTTTAACGTCTCCATCTATCCACCGCTAGATAGAACATGATACTTATGTAAAGATTATCAAACAAGCTAGTAGGAGTTTGTAGTCCATCGCTGGATAGTGAGCCATTGATAGCCAAGAGCTATTAGTGAATGAAGAGTAAGTGGTCCTACTGTCCATCGCTGGACAGTAGGATGCTTTGTGTGTAAAGTGACAAGTAAAGAATTGATAGAATAGGTCATAGTGTCCATCGTTGGACAACATACCTCATTAACTATTATTCACTTCATATTTATCAAGATGAAGAGTCAACTGTCCATCACTAGATAGTGACCTCATTATTCATTTATACTTGTCAAGGTGAAGAGTCAACTGTCCACCACTGTGTGGACAGCGACCTCACTATTCAATAAATTTTATCAAGATGAAGAGTCGGCTTACATGAGTTTCTTTATGGTTGAAAAGGTGGCCATCACACCATTGCTTATGGTCTCATGAAAGGTTGCCAAATGTAAGGAAATGTCCATCACTGCCTATTGAGGCAGGATGGGCATGTTTCCATACTTAAAGAGTGTTGTCCATCGTTGGACTACCATCTTTCTCAATCCTATGAAAGCTCTTATTATTCTTTCATGTGATGAACAAACATAAACAATAGTTGGGTTATCAAGGCATCATCCTTGTGAGAGTACAACATTAAGAGAGCCAAGCAAAAGAGAGACAGATGCATACGGTATGCTAGAATAGTGCTGATTTTGGTTGGACATTGCCCATTGATGACTTTGGAGTTGGTTGTCTTAGCCTTTTCATTCCCATCATCTTGTGGTCTCGAAGAATGTGTGGCCATGCTTGCTTGCAAGCCTTGTGTCGGTTTGCCGCCAAGAGTTTTTGTTGCCATAGGTACTTGTTGTAATGTAACATCCACTGTTTGTTGTAGAAGGTTGGGTAGAATTCTAGCTATTTCTATTGTTGCAATATGCTTGATGGATTCTACCAGCTCCGTCTTTTGTGATGATGTAGTCATTTGAGTCTGAGGTGACTCTGTGCACTTTTTGGATTTGGGAGGATTGTCGTGTAATCCACTTGTCTCAAAACCAGGTGCACTAAAATTTTTCATTTGTAGTGCATCTTGAGTGGACTTGCTTGATAACATGGTACATGCTGGTCCTTGTAAAATAATGCCATCTTAGCTTTTCGTAATTGTCTCAATGTACAATCTAGACATGGATGGTTGACACCGCATTGTGAACACCAAGGTAAAAAGGTTGTTGAATCACCTCGATGTGGGCATTCTGATCGATGATGTCTTCCACCACATTTGAAACATCGTACCATTTGCTAAATACCAACCCCTTAGCATACACAGGAAACAAATGTCTCTCCTCACTCTCCACATAGTAGAGTGGTAAGCTATTATGGTCTTTAGTTGAACTCAAGGACATGCTTGACGATATTACCAAGACTTCCACTCCATCTTTTTTGGTCGAGAACTATCCTGATGTGCTTGAGACAAAACTCCTGATATCTGTTAAATGATTCTCTTGTTGGCTCGTCATTAAGTTTGACCTTTCTTGATTCTAACCTCCAACTTTATGGTTTGCATTATCCCTTTGATTTTTCAAGTGAGGGTTTTGTACTGGACATTCAGTGCGTGCATGATCTCCAAAACGATACCCACACTAGTCCGATTGCAAAATTTTCATTATGCAAGCCTTAGGCTCATATTGGTCATCTTTTTGCTGGTCTTGGTCAACTTTGTGACATGTGGTGCTTGGTTCTGCCTCTTGACTCTATTGTGAGGCCATGTCATCCTCTCTTGCATGATTGGCTAGCGTTTTAGATTTTGGTTTCTCTGATGCCCCATTCAATGATGCAGCAATAGAATAGGGACGATCCACCTCCTCCATCGAGATCTTTGCTTCCATAATCTAATCTCATTGAGCAGTCCGGCATAGTGGTTCATCATTTTGGCCCACACAAAAAGCAAGCATTTTTTCCAGCCGTTTGAAAGCCTGCCCAACAAATGGGTACTATCAATCACTATTAAAAAAAGTATATGTCAAAGAATATTTATAGCCATTGTAGTATATCATGTAAATGTCAAGAATTACTAGTTGTATGTAACTGTAAACAAACTCCTATGTACACAAGATAGACATTGTTTGAATGATTACTTGAGCATTCACCTAATCCTGGATAGTCATGCATTGTCCACATTACAATGGAATGTAGTTTAAACCATTAGAGGAGTTCTCAATATCAAAAAGACCCTTTCAGGAATGCCATGTAGGATATACAAAAATATCAAAATAAATAAAACAATTTTGTTTATTTGCTTGCCCACACTACTCCCAAGGCCTCCCCAACTCCCAATGATCTAACCACAGTGTGAACTGTTAACTGTTCACAGTATAACTTGACTAAATTAAAAAATATTCCCTCCATTGGTTACAAAAAGGGCAATATTTTCACTGGATCTAGAATATGACCGCCATCCCCAAATTCGAATCAGGAAAAAATTGCAAAATGTTTACATATGCATTCCTTCCACGAGAATGGAAAAATGAGCGCCAACTACCTATTGGAATGAAAAAATGAGCGACATTTCCAAATTTGAATCAAGCATACAAGCATGGAGATTGGATTAATCGTACATAGTATATAATATAATCAAAGATGAGTATTTTGTTTTGCTTCATAGAATCTGGTCATAGTACTTTGATGCAACTGACTACTCTATTATTTTTTTGATGATGACATTATATCATCTACATGTGGATATCTCTGTTGATTTGGCACCTTTGCAGAGAAGAGGAGGCAAAGGAGTTCAAATATCTGCTGAAGATCGTTCTCGTTACAGGGCAGAAGGAAAGAAAAACGTGGATTTGTGGACAGATGGAGCATTATATCCACAAGATCCAAGCACTTTGACACATCCCACGTTCTCTTCAATAACTCATTTAGTTACATGGATATGCAATGGGCATAGTGGATTACTAGGATATTGTGAAAGATTGCAAAACCATGGAAAACAACTTTATATGAATAAAGTTCACTTTTTAGAAGGTGAGTTAATTCGGATATCCTCTTATTGTCAAAATAGAGATTGTCATCTCCAAAAGACGTTAGAAGAAAATGAACAACTTAAAAAAAATAATGAATCATTACAGAAGATAGCAATCAATATCAAATCAAAACTAGAGCCATGAATTAACTTGTAACATTGAGCAATAAAGCAATATATAGATTGTGGTAGTTAAATAGATTAAACTACCCACAAGACTTCTTGCAACTTTTCATCTACTTTTGTTAGACACATTCTCCTTGAAAAGCTTTTCAATATGATAATGATCATGGATAAAAGTCTACAATTTTTAATCACACTCTTGAGCAACTTCAAAATAGATTTTATTTGTGAATTATGACTTTTAGCTATTTCAATGCCCTAGCAATAATGTGAATTCCTTAAGTCTTTCATGTCAAAATGAGTGGAAGTGAGTTTTTACTTCTCTAATCAACAATCGAACATGTCAAGTGATTATCAAGTCATCAATATAAAAAGTTATGACAACAATATCTTTTATAGAGGCATGTGAAGTCAAGTTTACTCTTCAAATTGTAAAAAGAGAACATGAATGCCATGATACCTAGCACAAGGCCCATATTTGAGACCATACAAAGCCTTTAAATTGAACTGGCAAAACTATGTATTGATGTGGTTGGTGAATATATATTTTCTTGCCTCAATATCTTAAGAGGGATAGTTTAGAATCAAAATATAATATCTTAAGTAGGTATTATCTAATGGCGTTTTAACCCATTTTTGTCAGAGCATTTCATATACTTCTTTGAAGATCTATACCCCTTGTGACTCACACCTCCTTGGTCACATGTGTACACCATCTCTTTAACATTTGGATTTGGCATGAACTTGTCGACTAGCTTTTTTGCAATTCTCAAGTGAATTGAATCACTTGTTTCATCTTTCACAATTTTAATCAAATCTTTACCCTTCATAAAATGTTTCATATATTTTCTGGCAATAAAATCTTTTCCAACCATCTTTTGCAAGAACTCTTTTGTGTCCCTCATACGTCTTTTACTGGCACCACCACCTGGTGCCAAAGCTTTTAGTTTGTGTCTCTTAGTGTTTTCATTTTGTGCTTGCTGATCCATTGAGACTCTACACTTTGGTTGTAAGCCATATATTGTCCTCTGAAATATGCTGATTGAAGATTGCAATTCTTCAATTTTTGCTACAGAACCGACAAGCTCTATTTTCAAACCGTTTATCTCCTGCTCCAATTTTATATTTATTCCATGTAATGACTTTAAATTAGTTAAGAAAACACAGTTTAAACACCCGACCGGATCAACCACCACAGCACAATGTCAAGTGCAACAAGACAACATAATTGCTCTCCTCAAACTGTATATTCAACTGATGAGTAAGTACAAAGATAAGTTGCTTAAAAGCACTCAAAGGGCTCATAAAAGAAAGATGGCCCGATATTTCTAGAACCAAGCACACGTGGTGCCGTCGAAATAAGAAAGCACTGTATAAGTCGATCATTGCTATTTTAACTCTCTCCCTCAATGATCAACGTCTCTCTTTATTTTAGAGTTTACTCTATTCATGGAACATACCTCCATGATAGTATTACAAGTAAAGGCTTTTTACGTAACCGGATCTAAGCCAAGTTTGGCTCTAAAAGTCTCAAACTTTTCTTTACTTAAAGCTTTTGTAAATATATCAACAACTTGTAATAACGTAGAACAATGTACAATACTTATATCTTCAGATTGTAACTTTTCATGCACAAAGTGATATTTCACTTCAATATGTTTTGTCCTTGCGTGAAAGATAGGATTTTTAGCCAATTGTATTCCACTTTGGCTATCACAGAAAATAACAGAAGGATTTACCTGCTTCATGCCAATCTCACATAACAACTTACGTATCCAAACAGCTTCCTGGGTAGCAGAACTCAACGCGTTATATTCGGCTTCTGTAGAAGAAAGAGAAATAGTATCTTGCTTCTTGCTAGACCATGAAAAACAACCGCTACCAAAATTGAAGGCATAACCTGTTGTTGACTTTCTATCATCTATACTCCTGCCCAATCAACGTCAACATAACCTTGCAACTTAGGTAAAACACTTTGTCTTTTGTAGATTAGACCAAGGTTAGGTGTACCTTTCACATACCTCAAAATCCTTTTTGCAGCTTTCCAATGGTATGATAAATTTTACAGTTTTTAGGACAATAATGATTGTACTTTACAATCATAGAGAGTTATTGGTTGCTTAATCAATGAATCTATCAAGTTCTACACATTAGATCTTGATCTAGATTCACTACACTTGGATTTAAGCAAGAGCAATGGATCAACACATCATTTTTTAGTGAGAGCGGCTTCACACGTGTGGAGTACTGTCCACTGTACGGCCTGCACCTGAAACATCAAGTACAATGATACTAGATAGCAATCATGCATAAAAATCACAAGACAAATGACTAGAAATCTCACAAAAGTGTAGAGTGCAAAAGTCTCATCAATTTTCTTAGCAAAATGATGATCCTTTTATGGATCAAGTACATCCATGAGTCTGGTACAGTCCAGCAGGACTTCACACGTGTGAAGAGTGCCACATCACTCATATCTATCCATTTGATCCATCCTTGATCCTTATCCAATAGTTGACCTTCTAGAATATGACTAAAATCCAAAAAGCTAGTCTCCTAGAATATAGGAATATTCCCTTCAAAATAGGATCTAAGGAAAATGGTCAACTCTTATCTTCTAGTACTCTATACACACATGTGAACATCCACTTGCCATGTGGGAGCATTTACTCATGCACATGCAAGGAAAAGCTAATTTGTAGGTGACTAGTCAACTTGACTAAAAACTAGTCATTTCATGTTCACATTAACTAGAATGATACAAAATCAATTTGGATATATACAAACATGAAAAGTACATCCTTTCACACATGGGAACATGCTCCACACGTGTGAAATCATATCATCAACATATTCTAATGTTTGATCAATATTTACATGAACCAATGTCAAGTGAGAAGTGACAATTTTCAACACTCCTCCTCACTTCTAACTTGGCAAATCTAGTGTACATCTATCTACAATTCCAAGAGCATATCTTAACTTAAAAAATGGATCTTTGGACAATGGTTTGGTTAAGATATCAGCTATGCATTTGGATGATGGTACATGATGTAGTTGCACTTCCTTGGATTGTACCTTCTCCCTCACAAAGTGGTGAGCTATCTCAATATGCTTTGTTCTAGCATGGAAGATAGGATTTGAAGCAATTTGTTGAGAAGCTTGATTGTCACAAAATATGTAAGGGATCTCCTCGGCCTCTAGCACATGTAGTTCCATCAAGAGTCTTCTTAGCCATAAGAGCTCTTTGGTTGTTGAAGTCAATGCCTTGTACTCGGCTTCACAAGAAGATAGTGAGATTGTATCTTGCTTTTTGGAAAGCCAAGATATCACTCCTCCACAAAGAAATGTTGCAAATGCACTAATGGACTTCCTATCCATCTTGTCACCTGCAAAATCTGAATCCGAGTAGGCTCTCAAGTGCAAGTTAGATCCTTCATAAAGTATACCAAAAAATCTAGTACTAGAAACATATCTAAGTACTCTCTTGGCACTTTTCCAATGATGAATTAAAGGAGCTTGCATACTTTGACTCAACTTGCTTACACAAAAAACTTAAGTCAGGTCTAGTGATGTTTAAATAGATTAGAGAGCCTATAAGCTTCCTAAAGAGAGTGATGTCCTCAAAGGATGCTTCATCACCTTCATTAGTTGCTTTCACAACATGCTCCATAGGGGTGTCAATCCCCTTACAATCTTTCATACCAAATCTTTCAAGAATGGAAGTAGCATACTTAGATTGACTTATGAAAGTACAATTGCTACTTCTAGACACTTCTATCCCAAGTATAAACTTTAGGAAGCCTAGATCTACCATCTTGAACTCACTAGATAAGTCAACTTTTACTTTGCCTATGCCATCATCATCATTTCCTGTCATAATGATGTCATCAACATAAAGAACCAAAATGATGATCTTTCCTTCATTACATTTGAAATATAAAGAAGGTTCATAAGCACTTAGTACAAAGCCAAGGGAATAGAGAAAATCATGCAACCTAGAGTACCAAGCTCTAGGTGCTTGCTTCAAGCCATATAGGCTCTTCCTTAAGTAGCACACCTTTTGCTCCTCACCAATCTTGATGAAGCCCTCGGGTTGCATCATGTAGATTTCCTCTTCTAAGAAGCCATTCAAGAAGGCATTTGTCACATCCATTTGGTAGAGATCCCATTTGAACAAAGTAGCAATGCAAATGATTAATCTAATAGTTACAAGCTTAGCTACAGGTGCAAATGTTTCTTCATAATCCAATCCTTTTATTTGAAGAAATCCCTTAGCAACAAGCCTAGCTTTGTATTTACTAATAGATCCATCTTGATTGTACTTAATTCTATAAATCCACTTACATGCAAGTGGTTTCTTTCCTCTTGGAAGATTTACAAGATTCCAAGTATGATTTTCTTCTAATGCATCATACTCTACTTGCATTGCATCTCTCCAAACTTTAGATTTACATGCTTCTTCAAAAGATGATGGTTCTTCAATCAATGTAGCTAAAAAAGAGTAAGAGGTAGAAGATGTAGAGCCTTCCTTTTGCTTTCCCTTGTCCACATAGGTAAGCCTTGAGGGCTCGGCCTTGCTCCTTGATGATCTTCTTGGCCCCTTTTGACTTGGATCCAAATCTCCATCCTCGGGTTTGTCATGATCCTCCTCGGGTTTGTCAAGATCTTCAATGCACAATGGGTTAGATCCATTTGACAAGCTCTTAGCAAATTGTGACTCATCAAAAAGTACATCCTTGCTTACCTTTACTTTCTTGGATGTAGGATCATATATCCTATATCCCTTGCTATTTTCTCCATAGCCAACAAAGATTCCTTTGAAGGAGGTAGCATCTTCTTTCCTTCTAGTCTCCAAAGGAATGTGTACATAACAAGTACATCCAAAGATCTTAAAATATTTTACATTGGGTTTCTTATCAAACAAGGCTTGATAAGGTGAGATCCCATCTATAGCACTACTAGGAAGTCTATTACACAAATAATTAGCACATGTTATGGCTTCTCCCCAAAATGAGATGGGAAGTGATGCATCAAGCCTCAAGGACTTTGCACACTCACATAGACTCCTATTTTTCCTCTCGGCCACCCCATTTTGTTGAGGGGTGTAGGAACAAGTGTATTGTAACTTAATACCATTGATCTCACAAAAGTCTTTCATTTTATTGGAGGTGTACTCTCCTCCATTATCACATCTTAGTGCTTTGATAGAAGTACTAAGTTGTTTCTCTACTAGAGACTTGAACTTAATGAAAGCTTCATAAACAAGATTTTTCTTTGATAGTAACTCAATCCATGTGAATCTAGTACAATCATCTATAAAAGTTACATACATCAAGGCACCTCCATTACTTGCATGTGAAAAACTATGTACATCAGAATGTATGAGATCCAAGGGAGAGAGAGATCTTGATGAAGATTTCTTGTAAGAAGATTTGTGTGACTTTGCAAGGCCACATGCCTCACACATTTTTCCACACTTCTTGAAAGCTCTTGGTAGGCCGAGAGCTAGTTCCTTGCTTGCCATTGACTCCATAGATTGAAGATTAGGATGGCCTAATCTCTTATGCCAAAGCTCCACTTGAGTTAGCTCCTCCCTAGCCAAGTTCACACTTTCACTTGCAACATTAGCATCCAACTTGAAAAGTCTACCTTGCTTAATGCCACTAGCTATGCACTTATCATTTTTCAAGATGGAACAAACTCCATTCTTGAAATGTACATCTAGTCCATTGTCCATTAATTGTCCTACACTAAGCAAGTTTCTTGAAATGGTAGGAACATACAAAACATTATCTAGATCTATCCTTTTAGATGTGCCTAAACAAAGAGGTATAGATCCTATGCCATCTATCTTGCATGCTTGATCACTAGCAGTGTATATTGACTTCTTAGAGTCATTACAAGATAGAAGAGTAGAAAAATAATGCTTGTTAAAGGACATGTGGGAACTAGCCCCACTATCTATCCACCATGTGTCTTGACTTGAAGTTGGTGTAGATGCAACCATTAAGGATGTGTTGAATCCATCCTCATATTCTTCCTCTTGAGCAATGTTCCCTTGATCTCCTTTGGCTTGTTGATTCTTCTTCAAGTAGCATTCTGAGGCAAAGTGTCCTTTCTTTCCACAAAAGAAACACTTTAGTTTTGCCTTGTTCTTCACTTTGCCTTTGGAGGTAGATCCTCCATTCTTCATCTCGGCCTCCTTGCCTTGATTTTTCTTGAATGGATTTTGCTTTTTCTTGCCTTTAGATGTAAAGTTAGCTTTCTCCTCTCCTCCATTAAGTGACATGCTATCCATTCTTGTCTTGAGGTGTAGAAGCCTACTCTCCTCGGCCACAAGAACATTGTGCAACTTTTCAATGGATGGAAGAGAGTCTTGAATGGCAAATGATTGGACTAAGTTGGTAAACTCATCACTTAGACCATTCAAAATGATTTGTACTAGTTCTTGATCTTGGATCTTTTCTCCTATTGCACTTAACTCCTTGTTAAGAGATTTGATCCTAAGAACATACTCTTGTCCACTCTCTCCACTTCCTTTCATGCTTTGGAAAACTTGATTTCTTAGCATGAGGATTCTTGAAGTATTGTTGGATTCATAAATGCTCTTTAATGAATCCCAAGCCTCTTTGGATGAGGTACAAGAAGACACCTCTTTCAAGAGGTCATTGCATACATTTAACTTTATGCAATGTAGAGCTAATCTTGCTCTCTTCTTGTATTTGGCTTGTTCTTGGGGAGTTTGAGGCTCTTCCTCTACTCCTTGAACTATGTCATATAGATCATGGATCACTAGGAGTGATTCCATTCTCACTTTCCAAATGGAATAATTTGTGGAAGTGAGTCTCTCACTTGGTTCCATCAAATATCCACCCATGGATGACATTTTAGAATGAATGCTCTTTTAAAAATCACAAAGATTTTTGAATTTTAAAAGATCTATGAAGTGGCCTAAAGCTTACTAGAATGCCTATAGGCTTGTCTCTATCAAACTAACACACAAGCTTGAATGATACTCAAAGATCTTACCAAAAATTTCTAGCTTTCACTCTCACAAAAAAAATTGCTTTACACTTTTCTTAGAGATTTCACTTCAACTAAGGATCTGAACAAATCAGCCTCTTAGATCTGATCTTAGACTCTAAAAAGAAATGCTTCAATGATCCAAAACACTATTTGGTCATAGGCATTAGTTAGAATGAATCTAGATCAATACTATGCTTCAAAAAGCACCAAAAATGAACTAGTATTGTGATTTTGGGACCAAAAAACACAAAGTAACTTGAATTGAAAGTTGCTGTACGGTTTCACACGTGTGAAAAGTACATACACAGCCTCCAAGTCGTTTTGATCCAAATGATTACAAGCTATCACTCTAGAAGAACTCGCCCTCACTAGTATTGGCCAAAAAACAAATTTTGCCAATGATCTTTACAAGATTTATGATTCAATGATCACTCTCTTACTTAGCTCTGATACCATGATAAATTTTACAGTTTTTAGGACAATAATGATTGTACTTTACAATCATAGAGAGTTATTGGTTGCTTAATCAATGAATCTATCAAGTTCTACACATTAGATCTTGATCTAGATTCACTACACTTGGATTTAAGCAAGAGCAATGGATCAACACATCATTTTTTAGTGAGAGCGGCTTCACACGTGTGGAGTACTGTCCACTGTACGGCCTGCACCTGAAACATCAAGTACAATGATACTAGATAGCAATCATGCATAAAAATCACAAGACAAATGACTAGAAATCTCACAAAAGTGTAGAGTGCAAAAGTCTCATCAATTTTCTTAGCAAAATGATGATCCTTTTATGGATCAAGTACATCCATGAGTCTGGTACAGTCCAGCAGGCCTTCACACGTGTGAATAGTGCCACATCACTCATATCTATCCATTTGATCCATCCTTGATCCTTATCCAATAGTTGACCTTCTAGAATATGACTAAAATCCAAAAAGCTAGTCTCCTAGAATATAGGAATATTCCCTTCAAAATAGGATCTAAGGAAAATGGTCAACTCTTATCTTCTAGTACTCTATACACACATGTGAACATCCACTTGCCATGTGGGAGCATTTACTCATGCACATGCAAGGAAAAGCTAATTTGTAGGTGACTAGTCAACTTGACTAAAAACTAGTCATTTCATGTTCACATTAACTAGAATGATACAAAATCAATTTGGATATATACAAACATGAAAAGTACATCCTTTCACACATGGGAACATGCTCCACACGTGTGAAATCATATCATCAACATATTCTAATGTTTGATCAATATTTACATAAACCAATGTCAAGTGAGAAGTGACAATTTTCAACATGGTACATAGTGGGTGATGACATAAATTGGCTAATCAAACTTACAGCATAGCAGATATCAGGACGTGTAGTCGTAAGATATATCAAACTCCCAACTAGTTGTCGAAATAAGCGTCAACATGTGCGCTATCATCAATACGAGATAATTTCTTACCAGCTTCGCCAGGGGTGATGGAAGGTTTGCACTCTGTCATGTGAAATCTCTCCAATATCTCGCCCACATACTTGTTTTGACATAACCTGATATCACCGCTAGTTTGCCATACTTCGACACCCAAGCAATAGTGCATAAGATCTAAATCTGTCATCTCAAACTACTTGCATAAGTTGGCTTTGATAGAACGAGTGAGGTTCTCATCATTGCCCGTGATAATGATATCATCAACGTAAAGTACAATCAAGGCAATGCTGTCATCATTTATAAGAACATAAAGGTTTGGATCTGAATTTGTTCTTACAAACCCATGAGAAAGAAAGTAACTGTCAATGCGTCCATACCATGCACGTGGCGCTTGCTTAAGGCCATAAAGTGCTTTGTGTAGTTTACATACCTTCTGTTCTTGCCCTTTTGCCATGAAGCCCTGCGGTTGGACCATGTAAACTTCTTCCTCTAAGTCACCATTCAAAAATGCAGACTTCACATCCATTTGATGGATCTTCCACCCAAAAAGAGATGCTAAGGCAATGATAAGGCGTAGCATAGTCCACTTAGCCACTGGAGCAAATGTCTCTTCATAGTCAATTCCTTTGCTTTGCGCATCACCCTTCACTACTAGGCGTGCCTTATACTTTTCTATTGTGCCATCTGTATGAAACTTTGTTCTAAACACCCATTTGTTGTCAATGGGTTTCTTTCCAAGTGGTAGATCAACCAACTCCCATGTATCATGCCTGTGGATAGATTCTATTTCCTCTTCCATTGCCCTTTGCCACTCTTTGTGATCTTTTGCCTCATCAAAGGTTGATGGCTCTCGACACTTCAAAATGTCAGTCATTAGGGCATAGTTCACATGATAACGATCAGGAGACTTCCTTTCTCACGTTGATCTTCTCACTTCACCTTGTGTGCTAGATCCTGGTTGATTTAGCTTTGTGTTCTTCATGATCTTTTCATACCATTTTGGTATCTTAGATTCAGGTGATACACTACGTGGAGAGTATGTATCCCAAGGAGTGTCTAAGTAATGTCTCTTACTTCCAACCGGTTTCTCCTTTACTGCTCCTATTGGCAAGTACCTCCCCCTAGGCTCTTGAATAGGTGGTGTCTGGTCTTCATCTTCATACCTATGCGTTTCATCAAAGATCACATCTTTGCTAATGTGAATAACCGACGAAGATACACTTGATTGCTTTGGCATCAAGTTTCTTTCGCTCCTCCTTTGGCACATGTACATAGGCGATTTTTGGCTTTATTCTAGTAAATGCTTCTTCGGGAGTCACATCTAGAACCGCAACTATAGGGCTCCTATTTTGCAAGAATGTTGCCGCACTGCACGCTTCCGACCAAAGTGAATCAGTCAAGCCCAATGGAGCGTGCACTCTCCATAATAGTCCTATTTTTCCTTTCAGCTACACCATTACTATGCGGCGTGTGTGACTGTGTGAATTGTCTTTTGATGTCGTGTTCTTTGCAAAAGTCCTCAAAATCATCAAATTTGTATTTGCCCCCTCTATCAGATCTTAGCACTTTGATGCATGCATCCAGTTGGTTCTCTACCAGAGTCTTGAACTTTTTGAAGCGAGCAAAAGCGTCAGATTTCTTTTTCAAGAAATAAATCAATGTCCTCCTAGAGTAATCATCTATGAAAGTCATAAAATAATATGCTTTCCCCAATGACATGGTCTTCATTGGGCCGCACAGGTCGCTGTGAATGAGTTCCAGCGGTTTCTTAGCTCTTGCAGCTCCACCTTTTTTGAATGTCTCCCTGTGATGCTTTCCCATGATGCATCCTTCACATATTGCATGATGATATCCTGCAATGCTGGTAACCCTATTACCATCTTCAGCTTCGCCATCAATCTCAAACTCCCATAGTTCAAATGACCAAGTCTTATGTGCCACAACTCAGATTGACATGTTGTTGAGATAGCCAAACCATATTCACCTGGTTTTGCAACATCCAATTTATAAAGGCCACAGTTACTATCTCTATAACCCTTCGCCACCACTTTATGGTTGTGGTTCATATCCTTCATAAGGCATCCATCCTTGACAAATTCAACTTTAAGATGTTGATTTGCCATTAAACCAATAGAAAGCAAACTCTTTTTGAGTCCAGGAACATAAAGTACATTAGCGATGTTCTTGATTTTGCCATCAAAAAACTACACAGGTACACCCTATATCTGGCATTCCTCTCCATTGGCTTGAGTGACCTTATCCCCATCATGGATTGGTGAGAATTTTTTAAACCAATCACGTTTCCCGGTCATATGCCTTGTGGCGCCTGAATCTATGAACCTTCTGGCACCATCATCAACTTGGGATGCCAATGCCGATGAGAAGACACTTGTCTCGTCATCTTCTCCATCATCTTCGGAAATGTTTCCTTGTTGAGTCACTTTTCCCGTCTTTATGTCTACTTTCTTCTTATAACACTCGCGTGCCCAATGACCCAATTTGTGGCAATAGTAACATTTGTCTTTCTTCTTCTTTTTCCCTTTTGATGACGACTCTCCCTCATCATCATCATCCTTGAATTTCTTAGGAATCCTTTTCCATCCTATCTGCTTGTCTTTAGCAAGCAAGGCTTGATCCTCATGTGGGGTTTTCCTTGACTTCACCACTTCGCGATGTTGCTCTTCTTGTAACATGATTCCGTGGAAGTCTTCAAAAGTAGGCAACCTCTCCCTCGAAGCAATGCTGCTCACAAACATCTGTAGCCCTTCCGAGGCACCGCTCATTGTGGTATGTACCAATTCAATATCCCTAATTGGTTCTCCAATCTCCACAAGTTGATCTCTCAGCTCCTTTATCCTGGTGAAGAAAGATCCCACTGATTCACTTTCTTCCATCCTTACTGCATTCAATCTCGACTTCAAGAACATGGCTCGAGCTGGATTGCAAGTTTGAAATTGCATTCTAAGAGCTTCCCAAGCTCCCCTAGCCGTCATGGCATCACTTATATAAGTGATCACATGGTCTTTCACTGAAAGATTGATCAAGGACAATGCTCTCTGCGCCTTTTTATTAAAGGCCCTTATGTCACATGGAGTGGTATTTGGCCAGACTTCAATACCTGCCATGATCTCCCACAACTCTTTCTCCATCAAAATTCTCTTCATTTTGAATTTCCAGATGTTGTAGTTAGAAGCCCCATCAAGTTTGCTTGCATCGCCCAAAATTGCCTCATTGATGTTTGCCATCTCCAAACTGCTTGAAACTTCACCTGTAGGCTATAAAGTGTATGTTGGAGCCAACCGTGATGTCAAAAATCAATAATAATGACCTGCAATTTTTGGCTTACCAAGCCACCTGCCGCTCTTTCGCCAAATTGAAAGCCAAACTAGCGTCGCTTTCTGAAATGCTTCTCGTCACCAACTCCTAGCTACCTGCCCAATGGAATGGTGAAATCACTTCTGGCATGCTTTGAACACTTTCTCCACGATAATCACTCTGTTTTGGTGTACCATACTTGCAGGTACAGTCAGGGTGCCCTTCGTTTGGAGACTATAGCCTTTCGTTTGGGCAAAATAGGCTAAAGGAGGTGAAAATAAGGGCAATTTGGGTTTTTGAACTATTTCTTCAGTGTGAAGAAACTTCGCCCTTCAAAAATTTGGGACCCCACAATTTTTTTCAGTTTGAAGATTTTTAATGAAGTTGCAATGCACTTTGCACTTCAGACCCCTTCAGGCTTTTTCACATCAATCCAATGGATCTTGCCCTCTGATTCAGTTGACAATCCCCTGCCTCTGAATCTTCTTACAGTTTTTGAGCTAGTCCACGAATCTCCACAGACTCGGTTCTGTGCTTCCCAGCTAACAAACCGTCGTGAATCGCAGCTCCCTGTTCTTGTCTGGTGATTCAAGCCACCAAGGGCTCTGATACCAAGTTAAGAAAACATAGTTTAAACACCCGACCGGATCAATCACCACAGCACAACGTCAAGTGCAACAAGACAACAGAATTGCTCTCCTCAAACTGTATATTCAACTAATGAGTAAGTACAAAGATAAGTTGCTTAAAAGCACTCAAAGGGCTCGTAAAAGAAGGATGGCCCGATAACTCTAGAACTAAGCACACGTGGTGCTGTTGAAATAAGAAAGCACTGTATAAGTCGATCATTGCTATTTTAACTAAATTGTCATTCATATTCAAGATATCAATGTTTGTCATATTTGCCAATGTCTCAGCTTGGATTCTTCGAGAATCCATTGCTTGGCAATAGCCAAGGAGTCCATTACCACCATCCCCAATGAACCTTAAAAACTATGTACATCAGAATATTTAGGAGGAGCATCTACCAGTGGATTGCAGGGGTATAATTCACCTCTTACCCATACGTCAATATGTTTTTTGCCTTCTAATCTCCAACAATGCATCTCATACGGATTTAAGTTAACACCCCATGCAACTTTGGTTGCATAATCCTTCTCTAATTTCACATGTAAGTGAAACTTGGTTGTAATCTTTGTTGTACTTTTAGATGTCTTCTATATACTATGATGGATGTTCCCCAACTAATAGAATAAGATTGATCTTAAAGTGCATTGTATAGGGTGAGTACAAGTAGGTTCCACTCAAGACATGGTTTCTATTACTTGTCTTAGGATCTCCAAGGCAGTCTCCCTTTGGACAAACACTCTAATTAAGAAAGGATAGATCAAGCAGCATTATGGTGGTCCCCAGCCAGTGTCTAACAATGAACAATATTAAGCAAACCTAATTAACTCCACAAGGGAATGGAATAACATGAGAGAAAGATAATTCCATAATAACATTCACAAATCAATCATTGGAAAAAGCCTAGTGGAGCTCGAGCACCTACCACAAGGTATTCTAATTCCAATGGGAACACAAGTAGCATGCATAAGATATCACAAAAAGTGTTTTATTATCACAAGCTAATACAAGTGTTGTTGGAGGCCCAAATCCACTTCCATATATGGAAAGAGTGGTGGGCCTAAGCTTAAACATGCTTATGGGACTAAGTCCAAACTTAAGCTAATTAACTTGTGCACTTGCACTAACTTAGAAATTAAACTTAACTTGAACTTAGAAATTAACTTAACTTAGGAATCAAATCTTAAACTTAGACTTTCTAAGTTGAACCATTACAAATGATTGTTTGTAGTAGTTAAACTTAAATAGTAAAAGGTCTAAGCATAAAGTTTTCCTAATCCTAATTACTTGTGGGCTTACAAAACACATGCCACAGTAATTCCTATGTTGGGCTAACATAAGGGACAACATTATCCCCCTCTTTATTGGATTGGTGGTCCCACGCCAATGGCAGCTGCTCTTTGCCGGGTTGTGTTGTCGTAGGTCTCCTTATTGAGAGTGACTCTGATGGCATGCAAATCTTTGCCAACGTGCTCCAACATTTGCCACCGTAGCCCTCAAATACATTGGTGCACTGTGAACTTGGAGTGGTCTACTATTTCTAAAGTCCTGACTTTAGAAGTTGTGACCTAAAAAAAAGAACAAGTCAACATAACATTGTTAAATAGAACTTGAAAAAGAACTCAAAAACTTAGGGAAGAGCTTTAACATTCAATCACAAAATCATTCATTCAAGAGACTTGTTGAGGGGTCAAGATGGGGACCCCCCTCCCCCCCGAAGGATTTTTCTTTTCAAATTATGCAAGATCAATTGGCCCAAGGCCAATTACATATACATTGGTTTTGGGAAGACGGATTCTTAGATCTTTTACATCAACCAGAAGTTTACAAATTCTGGATCTTAAAGAATATTATACCAAGAAAAGTGGTTCCTTATGACATGCAAGGACTTACTTATCAAGAAAAGAACATGCATAGGCATTTGACATCGGTAGGTATGGCATGCATGAATCCAATTTGACATGCAAGCTTCAATTTCAACATGCAAACTTCAATTTCATACATGCAACTCCTAAATCAGACATGCAACTCCTGAATCAGACATGCATGACCAAAAAGTTATGGATGATAAGGCATGCAAAGTCATCAAGTCATGATGGTGTGACATGCAAAGCCATCAAGTCATGGATGGTGTGACATGCATGGCCATCAGTCTTATAAATGGTGTGAAAGTTTTAGAGAAGAGAGAGAGAGAGAGAGAGAGAGAGAGAGAGAGAGAGAGAGAGAGAGAGAGAGAGAGAGAGAGAGAGAGAGAGAGAGAGAGAGAGAGAGAGAGAGAGAGATGAAAAAGGTAGGAGAAAGTGAGTGTGTGTGAAAGTGGTTCCAAAAGTGATTCCAATCCTCAAGCCATTGCTCCATGCTTTCTTCCAAGCACCTACACACACACAAGCAAGAGCAAGAGGCAAAGCAAAAATGAATGGGAGATGAATAATGAGGGAGAGGGGCGAGTTAGTCCTTTTATAGGGAATGTGTAGTCTTAAGGAAGTGGCTGAGGTGTCCAAAATAAGTGTGAGAGGTGTAAGGGAGACTCTAGGATAAGTAAAGTGAGAGGGTGAGGTGTATAGGTATGAGAGAGTGTTTATCACTTAGTTAGAGCAAAAGGGGAGGAGTAGGAGGGCGCATTTTTCTAGGTGTCCTATTGCTTTCAAGCCATGTGGAAAAGTAGGTAAGTTACATATTGATAAGGATAGAAAGTAGGTAGCCTAACATTCAATGTTAGTCACTTTCAAGTTGAATATTTCTTTGTGTACAACATTGGGATCCACCCAAGTGTTTTTCATGTCATGGGAAAGGCTTTGTATATGTCCATCTTACCTTGCATAATTTTCATCAATTCCTAGGCTCTTTTTTCTAGAGGTTGCCCATCCCCAATCATAGTGGAGTGTGATACAAAGGGTAATCAATCCTTTGGTTTCTTCTCTCAGACTTTATAGACTCGAGTGAGACTTCTTTATAGACTCGATTGAGCCTTCTTCAGGTACCGTCTTTAAGCTTTAAGAAGCTTCTTTGGATTCCTTCTTCAGGTACTCTTCTTAGTACCTGCACATACACTTAGGAAAAGGTTAGAAGCCACACCATCAAATGGTTCATCATTAGATTCTATTTCTAGAACCTGCATATCAAACTGTTAGCATTGCTCTACAGTTTCATTTCTTGTCTTCAGGTAATGATACCTGCACTCATAATTCATCAGTTAGAGTAATAAGCTCTAATATTCAAAATACGTTTCATACAAAAAGAATGGAAGATTGGATAGCCTTTATTTCTTGGTCAATTTGGTCTATACAATTTTACATCCCTCCGACGCATTAAGCGTTGTCCTCAACGGACATTTCTCAAATAAACATTCAAAATTTTTGGATACTCTTGGAAGAATTCTTCTTCCATCCATCTTGCATCCATAGTAGGATAGTTCTTAAATTTGAGGAGGTATAATGTAGAAGTTATCCCTTTTCATCCAGTTCTTGTCTTGTGCATCAAGATTTGCTCAGGTTGAATAATTTCTTCGGTTGCTTGAACTTCTGGTGTTTTGGAATCTGTAAATCCTTCTGGTTCCGGACCATTGAATTTCTTTAGCAAGCTTACATGGAATTTGTTATGGATTTTCCAAGTAGTAGGTAAGTCAAGCTCACATGTAACCTCATTGATTACTTTCTTGACTTTAAAAGGTCCATAATACTTTTGGGCTAGTTTTGGGTAGAGTTTCATGCTGCCCTTCTTTATCCTGAGTCTTTTCTTTTTAAATTTTAGGAGAACTAGTTCTCCTTCTTCGTACTTGATTGCCCTCCGACGCATATTTGCACTTTTCTGCTGTTTCTTTTGTGCATTTGTAGTGGATTGTTGAACCTTTGAAAAGGTGTCTTGATAATCCTGCACAAATTCATCTGAGGCAAATATCTTTTCTTTAGTCCTTAGTACAGGAGGCACAATTGGTTTTCCATACATTACTTCAAAAGGCGCTTTACCAGTAGAAGAATGAACGGTGTTATCTAGAATAGGAAGATAGTATTCCCATTGAGTCTTCTGATCACTTACATAATTTCTCAACAAATCTATGATGGTTCGATTAGTAATTTCACTTTGACCATCAGTCAAGGGGTGAAAGGAAGAAGAGAATTTAAGGGTTGTCCCCAGATTATCAAAAAGGGCTCTCCAAAAGTTGCTAGTAAATCTAGTATCCCGATCCGACACTATACTTTTGGGTAGTCCATGCAACCTAAAGATGTGACGAATAAACAAATGAGCAGCTTCGGGTCCTTTTAGCTTTTTCTTACAGGGAATAAAATGAGCCTGTTTGCTAAATCTATCAATGATAGTCCATATCATCTCATTTCCATTTTTGGTTTTAGGGAACCCAGAGATGAAGTCCATGGTAATATGTTCCCAAGGTGCTTCAGGAATAGGCAAGGGATGAAGTAACCGTGGAGTTTTTAATCCTCGCTCATCTTTATTGTGTTCACAGACTAGACATGCATTTATGTAATGCCTTGTGTCTCGATGCATGGTAGGCCAATAAAAGAATCTTTTCAAAGCTTCCAGAGTTGAAGGGATTACTCTATGTCCTGCATAGGGAGGACTATGGGTTTCTTGAACGATCTTGGTTCTAAATGCTATAGGAATACATAGCTTATCTTCTTTCAATAGATATCCTTCTTTTAAAACATAGTCTTTATGACTTTGATTTCTTTCAAGTATTTCAAAGATATGCTGGAAGTCGGAATCACTAGCATACATACTTTTCATAGGAAAGAAATCTTCATGATATGCTAGAAAAATATGGTTGACCTTGGGGATTATCGATGACCTTATTGTCCTTTCCTGGGTGATGAACTAGCTGAAAATGGAAAGTGCTAAGGTAGTTAGCCCATTTTGGATGTTTTTCTAGAATTAGTTGATGGGTGAGAAAGTACCTAAGGCTTTGATGATATGTTTTTAGGAAATCATTACCTAGTAGATCCTTCTTCCATAACTTAAGGGCATGAATAATGGCCAAAAGTTCTTTTTCATAAATGTCATACTATACTTCTCCCCCTTGAAGTCATCTACTTTCAAAGGCTGATAAGAACAGGTCCAATGGTAAGTGCATGCTTCAGATTATCAAAGACATTTTGCTCTTTCTTATACCAATGAAATTTTACTCTCTTCTTAGTGAGTTCATGTAGTGGTGAGGCTATATGGGCAAAATGGCGAATAAACTTTCTATAATAGGAACATAAGCCTAGGAAAGACCGAACTTCATGAATATTTCTTGGTTTAGGCCAGTCTTGTATGGCTTTAATATTTGAAGGGTCCATTTGGATTCCTTCCTTTGAAATCATATGTCCTAGAAAGTGTATCTTTTCTAGAAAGAATTCGCTTTTCTTATCTTTTATGAGAAGTGGGTTTTCTTGTAAGGTTCTAAAGATGATATCTAGATGTCTTTTATGTTCTTATTCATCTGTACTGAAGACTAAGATATCATCAAAGAATGTTCCTACAAAACGTATATGAGGTCGAAAGATTGGTTGCATTATTCTATTGAATGTTGCGAGAGCATTAGTAAGACCAAATGGTACCACTAAAAATTCATAAAGGCTAGAGTTAGTCCTGAAAGCAACTTTATGGACATCTTCAGGTGCTACTCTGATCTGCTGGTATCCACTTGTCAAATCAATTCTACTAAAGATACAAGATCCATGTATCCTATCCATAATGTCATCTATTCTTGGAATAGGAAAACGGTTCTTAACTGTAATCTTGTTTAAAGCATGACAGTCCACACACAAGCAAGAGCAAGAGGCAAAGCAAAAATGAATGGGAGATGAATAATGAGGGAGAGGGGTGAGTTAGTCCTTGCATAGGGAATGTATAGTCTTAAGGAAGTGGCTGAGGTGTCCAAAATAAGTGTGAGAGGTGTAAGGAGACTCTAGGATAAGTAAAGTGAGAGGGTGAGGTGTATAGGTATGAGAGAGTGTTTATCACTTAGTTAGAGCAAAAGGGGAGCTTAATTAGATGATCATGCCAATATTTTCGTCTACGCTTGTGAACCTGTTGTGTATGGACACTAATGGTACGGGTTTCACAAAGCTTTTCAAGCTGAAATAGGCACTTGGCATAAATGCTTCCTGGCCATAAGTCAACTGAAAAGGGGTAGATCCAGTAGAATTCTTAGGGGTTGTGCGATAAGCCCAAAGTGTGGCATGTAATTTCAACTCCCAATCAGATCTACTGGCTTCTACGGTCTTGGTAAGGATTTCTCATAAGATCTTATTCGTTGACTCAGCTTGGCCATTATAACGTGGGTAATAAGGAGCACTTTTCCTATGGACCTAGGAAGGTGGATAGTAAGTGTTCGATCACAGCATTTAAGAAATGTGTTCCCCTATTGCTAACGATCTCTAATGGGCACCCAAACGTACTATAACTTGCTCATAAAGGAATTTAGCAATGGATTTTGCATCTGCAGATTTAACAACACGAGCTTCGACCCATTTGGTGCAATAGTCGATGGCTACTATAATGTATCGAGATTGTGTGAATCTAGTAGCCGGGCTAATTGGTCCCACATAGTCAATTTCCCATTTAAAAAATGCTTGGTCAGACAGTATGGGATTTAATGGCATGAAATCCTTGAATTGAGGTTGTTTTGCACGTTGACATACATCACATGCCATTACAAATTGATGTGTATTCTTAAATAAGGTTGGCCACCAAAATCCGGCCAAGAATATTTTTCGCAATGTTGTCTCTGATGAGAAATGTCCTCCGCCACTTCCTTCATGGGTGAGGGAAATGATGGCGGTTGTTTCTCCCTCAGTGAGACATCTACGAATAATTCCATTCGTCCCTTTTTTATACAATTGTCCAGTAATGAGGGTGTAGGGAGCGGATTTGTAAATCAATGCTCGTTGGGCGGATTTAGGTAGATTTGGATCAATTTGACGAGTAGTGAGGTATTCAGTGATTTCACGTGCCCAAACTAGGGTGTAATCTACTTGAAACAATATAGCATCAGGAAGGTCATCATTAACACCTTCTGTTGGTTTGTCCGTGGTAGGGATTCGTGAAAGATGATCAGCTAAAAAATGTTGAAAATCCCTTCTAACAACAATTCAAAATTCAAATTCTTGAAGTAACAACAACTAGCACGCTATCCATCTAGTTGTGCACGTCTTGTTCAAAAGATATAATAACGCCTGATGATAAGTGTAAAACTCAAAGGGCTTGCCTAAAAGATAATGGCAAAACTTTTGAATCGCATTATAGAACGAGGGAGAGTTTTTTGATAATATGAAGCCATAGATGCTTCATCTTCAACCCCTATATCAGTATCTGCATCATCTACATCAACTAGAGCAGATGTAGATGCTTCGATCAATAGAACAGTATATCATCTGGAATTTCAACAGATATGTAAAAGACAAAAGCCATTCCTTTGATTAGAAGACGACATATTCTTTTTTGGATACCACAATATATATTTCTTTTGAAATGATTAGGCTAGTTACTTTCTTTTGTGTTTATGCTTAGAAGATGGTTGGGAATGCACAAGGTCCTAAAAATGAACAAAAACTATTTATATCCTGAAGAAGAGTACTAATAATCTGAGAAAAATTATCAAGATAAGAAATTAAATTATAATGATTGTCATAAAATAGCTTATTGATATCGAAGGGAGCATAAAATTACTCGAAAAATACTTTAATTTCTCAGATGGAATGTCACTAGCATTCAAAAAATCCAGAAGTTTGTTATCTGAGGACATGGAGGAACTAGCCGTATTGAACCTGATATCGATGCAACGCGACTGAATGATTTCAATCGAGGACTGAACAACCGTGCATGTGTTGATCCGATATCGTTGAGACGAGAGGCTTTAGCGCGCCTGAATGAATTCGACCGTGCACTTTATGTGAAGGCGCACATTGATTCGATATCGCGAGAAAGAAAGAAAACAAAATGACGAGGAAGTTCAGAATAGAAGATCACGGAATCGAAATATGGAAAGTGATGACCATGTTTATAGCCTATTCATGTTGATCACAGTCGTACATTTGTCAACTAACGAATTGAAAAATGCAACCTATATTTATCCACCAATCAGAGTGGGACAAATTTGTACCTACGTTGGAATTCATAAGGTAAAATCTATAGCTAATTTCATTAACCTATGATTATTTCAAGTGATTTTACAAAGGAAACATACTCATTCATCCATTTCATTCCATAAATTGGCATGCAATTGTGTCATGATCTAATTACAAAATCTTGATCATATTTTTTTAATGGTCTTTTCATTGCAATATTATGTTTGTAATACATTATATTCAATAACAAAGTTACGATGAGAGAGAGAGAGAGAGAGAGAGAGAGAGAGAGAGAGAGAGAGAGAGAGAGAGAGAGAGAGAGAGAGAGAGAGAGAGAGAGAGAGAGAGAGAGAGAGAGAGAGAGAGAGAGAGAGAGAGAGAGAGAGAGAGAGAGAGAGAGAGAGAGAGAGAGATCTAATATTTTTTGCAACTAATTCATTTCATCTTCCCATTGCCACCCTTAATTCTTTCTTCCTTTTAACATTACCAGCATAGCATATGACACTCAATGAAACAACAAAAAAGAAATGGCAATTTAGATTTCATTCTTTTTCATTGTCACAATTTTCTTTTGGACTATCTCTAATCTCTCTTTTTCCAAGAAGAAGGAATAGGCTCACTTCTATTATTATTTTCTTCCTTCACCTGCGAGAGAGGAACTCAAACGAAACTCTCAGGTGTTGTCCAACATCATTCAGTTTTAAGTAATAAAAAAATTGATTTGAATTTTTTTTTAAAGAAAAAATAATTGGAATTCACAACAAAGCCAAATTTCATCTTTTAAACAATCAAAAATATAAATACAAATTATTTCATTAATATTGTCTAGCTTACAATCAAGCAATTACTCAACTTGGAAGGTGAGGATGGAGTCCTTACTTGAGATTCATTTATGTAGACAGACCGTTTATCGCCAATTGTCACCGCTTATCGAAAGATCCGTTAACTCTGCAAGTGTCTGTCAAAAAGATACTTGATCATATGTTCATATTCATCGGCTAGGTTAAGTGCACCAGATAACCTTAGTAACTAGGAATACACAGTAGATTCATACAAGATTAATCATGCACATATGTGAATAAACACATTCTTTATCTAGCAGATTCCTCCAGAACCCACATATGTTACTCACATATCTCACTGAGATCTTGTAACTCAGCTACAAAAGATTTTCTGTTTCTCATGAGTAAATAACATATCTGAGAAATCTCTGAGATGAATAACATTCACTCTCATATATAAGGTTTACCTATGGTAATCCATTATTACCTATCAAATTGTTTCCCATGCATTACTGGAAAAGTAGTCGATGATGGAATAACCATTACCAAACATATGCTCTCTTCATATGCTCTGATACCAATGTAAAGACCCGAAAGGATTGCTCCTAAGTTGAGGATAGGAGAACACAATAAGAGAGACAATGGAGCCAAATCGCCCATCCAAACCTAGAGCAAACCTGGATCTAGCCCCCAAGCCATGCCATGTGAAGCAAGAGGAGAAGAGAGAAACTTATGACCTAAACCCAATATGTCGACGAGAGAATCCCCACCTCATTATATAGAGAGTAGAGATTATATAGAGAGTAGAGTCTCGTGCATGAACCATGCAACCCCCATGCAGGTCAACTATAAATAGATCACATCTCTTCATGTAGTCCTCCTGCCTATATCCGTCACACAAACATGCAATACTCCATATGTCTCAATTAGAGTGTCTGGGTCCTCTCAAGGTTATTAGTCACAAACTAGCCTTGACATGGAATTAAATCATGGCGTGACCAACAATCTCGAATATCAGAGGGCCGGTCTACCATATTAGGACTATTACAGGTCCTTAACTGAATATGACCATAACAATAAGGTTAGATGTGGTCTTATGTCGTTTCTTTTTCGAAAAAAGGAAGTAAGAGCATGATTGTGTAGAAGAGTGCTATAATTGAACATACCACGCATGCTGAAGCTGCAAAGAGTTTGCTTACTCTCAAAAATTGTACCTGAATGGTTGTAGGCATGACTTCTGAAGAGGTTGTCATTGTTTCTTTTGCTTCGAGATGATTCTTTTTCTTTGGGTCATAGAAAGCCAAAAAATACTTTTGAGCACATATTTGCTTATAAAGAGTTACGGAGAGATCGTATATAAGACATATTCGGAGTGAGTTAGATAACTTCCTTTATGGAGAGTCAGTAGGTACCATACCTTTTGTTGAGATAGCTAGTGTTTTGGTTTAGATCTGAACTGAAATGTACAAAGAAGAAGCTGGAGCAGTATGATGATGCTACATTATCATTTTAGTACCGTAATACCAAAGATATACGAAAACTTTTAAGAGAATCATTCTACCACAAGAATTGAGCTTTAACGTCTCCATCTATCCAGTGCTAGATAGAACATGATACTTATGTAAAGATTATCAAACAAGCTAGTAAGAGTTTGTAGTCCATCACTGGACAATGAGCCATTGATAGCCAAGAGCTATTAGTAAATGAAGAGTAAATGGTCCTATTGTCCATCGCTGGACAGTAGGATGCTTTGTGTGTAAAGTGATAAGTAAAGAATTGATAGAATAGGTCATAGTGTCCATCGTTGGACAACATACCTCATTAACTATTATTCACTTCATATTTATCAAGATGAAGAGTCAATTGTCCATCACTGGATAGTGACCTCATTATTCATTTATACTTGTCAAGGTGAAGAGTCAACTGTCCACCACTATGTGGACAACGACCTCACTATTCAATAAATCTTATCAAGAGTGGACTTCATTTGAGTGTGTTTCAATTTTAGGAAGTGGCAAAAGTCATTAGATTGAGGATAGATCATAGGTTGATCAAGATTCCATGATTCTATGTGTTGATTTGCTTGGATAAGTGCTAGAAGATAATGTGTTGCAAGGGAGCAAATTTCTATTCAAGAGGTTTGGCACAAAAGGATGGGACACCTCAACTTCAAGTCATTGGAGGTAATGGCAAGAAAGAAGGTTGTGATTGGTCTTCCAAATTCCTTAAGTAATGACAAGCATGTTTGTGAGTCTTGTGCTTTGTCTAAGTCACATAGACTACCTTATACTAGATCTATTTCTAGATGTACAAAGCCTTTTCAACTTGTACATTCGGATATTCATGGATTTACTACAATTAGCAATAGTGGAGCTAAAATGTATGTAGCATTCATTGATGATTTTAGTGGATTTTGTTGGATCTATCTACTAAAGAGCAAGGATGAAGTGTATGATGTCTTTGTCAAGTTCAAGAATGCAAGGGAGAACCAATTTTCCACAAAGATCAAGTGCTTGAGAGGTGACAATGGTGGTGAGTACATATCTAACAAGTTCAAGGCCTTTTGTGATGAGCATGGGATCAAGAGGGAGTATACAACATCAAGGACTCCACAACAAAATGGAGTGGCTGAAAGGAAGAATAGAACTTTATGTGAAAGTGCTAAAGCTATGAGGTTAAGTGCTAATCTTGACAAACCATTTTGGGATCAAGCTTTGTTGTGTGCCAATTTCTTGTGCAATAGGTGGCCGAGTGCTATTTTGGATGGAAGGACACCTTTTGAGATGCTATTCAAGAGGAGGCCGAGTGTCAACTTTCTAAGAACCTTTGGATGCACATGCTATGTCAACATTACTCTTGATGATAGGACCAAGGAGGATCCATCTTCAAGAAGAGGTATTTTTGTTGGATATAGTGAGGTGAGTAAAGCCTACAAGGTTTACATTCCTTCTACTAACAAAGTGATTGTTGGTAGAGATGTCATTTTTTGATGAGGGAAACATTCCAAAGGTGTCTTCAAGCATGATTGATGGTAAAGTAGATGGTTCTAACATTCTTGATGTTGATGAGAAGGATCCTACTTTGGATGGTGGTGATGATGGACCTTCATCAAGTCAAAAGCCCAAGGAGAACATCAAGAGAAAGACAAGTACCTTCAAGGCTCACATATGATCAAAAGGGTAAGCAAGTAGTTTCTGGAAATTATGTTGCTTTCCTAACCTCTTTGGATGAGCCTACAAGTGTAGATCAAGCAAGGAAAGAAGAGGAGTGGATCCAAGCAATGGATCTTGAGTATCAAGCTCTTATGAAGAATGGAACATGGAGATTGGTGGAGTTGCCTAAGGACAAGAAAGCTATTGGATGCAAATGGATCTTCAAGGTGAAGACAAACCAAGATGGATCTATCAACAAGTACAAGGCAAGGTTAGTGGCAAAAGGATATGCTCAACAACAAGGAATTGACTATGATGAGACCTTTGCACCCGTGGCAAAGATGGTAAGCATTCGAGTCATCATTTCACTTGCTACACTTTATGGATGGGATCTATGGCAAATGGACATTTCAAATGCATTCTTGAATGGTGATCTTGAGGAGGAAGTATACATGGAGCAACCCGAGAGCTACATCTCATCAACAAAGCCAAATCATGTGTGTCTTCTACAAAAGAGTTTGTATGGCCTTAAGCAAGCACCAAGGAGTTGGTATGCTAAGCTTAACACTTTTTTACTCTCTCAAGGCTTTGTTATGAGTGAGTATGATCATTCACTTTATTATAGGTTTGCTGGAAATGATGTTACCATCTTGCTAATCTATGTGGATGATATCATCTTGAGTGGTGGAGACAATCAAGATGTGGAGGATATCAAGAATGCTCTTAAGAAGGAGTTTGAGGTGCATGATCTTCGTAATTTGCATTACATTTTAGGAATAGAAGTCATTAGATCTTCTCAATCTACTTTCATTTGTCAAGAGAAGTATGCTAGTTCTATTCTAGAAAGATTTCATATGGTAGATGCAAAAGCTATTGATACACCTATGGAGTCTCATGTAAAGCTTACTATAAGAGGTAATGAAAGATCCTTCAAGGACATTACTCTCTATAGAAATCTAGTTGGTTCACTCATCTATCTAACCATTACTAGACCTGATCTAAGCTATTGTGTTGGAAGATTGAGTCAATTCATGCAAGATCCTAGTGAGGAGCATTGGAAGCTAGGAAAGCGAGTTTTGAGGTACATCATTGGAACTCGAGATTTTGGCATATTGTATGAGGGATCATCACCTAATCTTTTTGGATTTTCAGATTCGGACTATGCTGGAGATGTAATGGATAGGAAATCCATTAGTTCTTATTGTATTTTCATAGGTGATGGAGCTATATCATGGATGTCAAAGAAACAAGCCACTATCTCATTGTCATCTAGTGAGGCCGAGTACAAAGCTCTTACACATTGCACAAAGGAGATGGTATGGATCAAGAGGATGATCAAGGATCTTCACTTGCTGGATTTTTCAGAGAGCCCAATCATCTTTTGTGACAATCAATCAGCCCAAAGAATGGCATCCAATCCTATCTTTCATGTAGGAGCAAGCATATTGAGATACAATATCATTTTGTGAGGGAGCGAGTCATTACAAAGGAAGTGGGGCTTCAACATGTGTCTTCAAGGGAATGTGTAGCTGATATCTTCACCAAAGCATTGGGAAAAGACTTGTGAATGAAGCATAGGACTTCACTTGGAGTATTATCAAAGTCTATGCTAAAACTAGTTGAAGAGGGAGTGTGCAACTAGTTTTATCACATTTTGCAATATTTCCATATTTGGCATATTGAGGCCAAAACTTGTTTTAGACTTAGAGGTTGACTTTTCAAAGTTCATTAGTCTAAATTTCATTTGAATAAACACTTTTTGAAAGTGTGAGAAATATAGAATGCGAGTTTGAGTAGTTTCAATTTGAATAAGTTTCGTACATTGAATCTAGACCCAAAATTGGTAGGGTTAGCATTTTGGTGGGAAAGCCAAGTGGCCAAATAGGGTTTGGACCTGCTATAAAAGGATGTAACTCGTGGAGAGAGTCATCTTCTCTCTTCTCTATCTCATTTCATGCTTATACATGGTTCTCTTGGGTTCTACTATCCATTGGTGCACTATCTTGGTGATTGCTTGCAATTCTATGTGTAGAATGATCTATATTTGTTATTTTTGGATCCACACATGTGAAATACAGTAGCTTGCTGGTTTTTTACGGGCAGCAACAGTACATAATCATTTCATTCAAGTTTGATCAAGTTCTATTAGTGTTTGCATCTCAAATTGTGTGTAGATGCTGATTTTTCTACATTGGTGGAATTGGTAGTGTATTTCTCTTTCTAACCAAAGATCATTCAAGTAGATTGGATCTTAAGGATCTGAAATCTTTCACACCTGACACAACTTTTTGAAGACTCATTTTTGTGTGCAATACACGGAAAGAGAGTCAAAATACTCCCCAAGGATCTCCACCTTGCCGCGGTTGTCCAAAAGATGAAAGGCTTGCAACCTGGACCTACCCATGTATATCCAAGGAGAGAAGCCACCTGGTGTCCACACTGTTCTGGCAACCATACTGGAAACGAGTGCCCGCAGTTGAGACAGAGGTTAGAGCAACCGTGCGATATTGCCATATCTACAATATGAGCAATCACGATACTGCTGAATGTCAATACAATCTCAGAAACCAAGCATCCCGTGACCAGCACCGAATATGTTGTTGCCCAACTCCTCAATAACATTCTGATGGTTGGAAACCTCCAAAAGGAGAGCATCTCTTTCCAGATATTGCATAGGATAGTTGAATCTCATGCCAAACTAGTTAAAGCACCTCTTGAACCATATAATTGGTTCAAAACTGTGTTTGGAGAGCTCAGACGAGCTATCAAGAGCAATACCAAGTAGCAGTTTGTTGCTGCTCAGTTGTTATCGCTCCTAGTAGCCTCCCACCTTGATAATAAAATCCATGGATTCAGTGTGGATGTCGTGCTTTTGATATATGAAGAAGCACCAGCTGAATCCTCTCAACAAGTGTCGAGTTCACATAGGTGTCATTGTGTACGTAGTGAGATCATCATTCCTGACTCGCCTTCCACGTCATGTCATCGTACTAGGCAACCACCCACCGCAACACTTCCACCCCCTGCTGCAGTTTGCACTGAACTACCCATCCCCCAATCCACTAATACATCTCTCGCCTCCGCTTTCTCACAGGGTCAATCTGTGACCATTTGGATCTACCATTCCAATCACAACTGCCCAAGCCGTCTCACTCCAACAAATCCGAGTCGTTTCTCCAAACACCCAAACATTCATGAATATGGTCGATGATTCCAATCCGATAGGCCCAAATGAAATCTTTGAGATGCCCAAAAGTCCAGGACCCTTTGATCTCCAATCTCCTGGAAGAGGATTCGAACAATTCCATGATACCTCTACTAGTTTTGATGACTTTTTCCAGATTAACTAGCAAGATCAAGCCAAAGTCGCACCGCGGACACCATCAGGGTCGCTCATGTTGTTTCATCTCCAAAGCAGTTCGACGCCGCGGTGCCATAAGGCTTTGAAGAATAAGACTTATTTGAAAAAAAAAGAGTCAGCCAGATATCAGAGCCAAGCTAGTACAATCCCTATAGGTGTTGTTCTTGTTGCTCTTGCCGACCACTGTAGATTCTGGTGATGCACTATGTCTAGTTTCAAATCTTGTGCGGGTGATTCAGACCATGATTGATGAAAAAATGGATATAAATAAGTGCATATCAAAGCTGGGGACCAAAAACACACTGATTAGCCAAAAGGTTATTTAGTTGAACCGTGAGACCAAGATTGCCAAACAACATGAGAAAAAGTCTGAAGCTGAATTGAAGAAGGCCACCCAATTTGCTGAGCGCCTTGAAGTCTATGTGGCAAGCCTTCAAAATTCACTGACGAATCTTTGAGGAAGACAACATCTTGACTAGCTAAAATTCGACTTGACTCGACATAAAAAATTTGATATGCTTTGTGTGATGTCGAGTATCCAATGAAGATACTCCTGCAGCTGACATGGTCAAGGTTCTTTCTCAGATCAGTAGGAATGTGTACATAGCAAAGATAGCCAAATACTCAAAAATGTCTTAGACTTGGCTTGTAGCCATAGAAAGCTTCAAAGGGAGTCTTTCAGTTGACTGCTTTGGTACTTTAATAGTTCTGTAGATGGCATGCCATTGAAACAGCTTCAGCCCAAAAATTCTTGGTGAGCTGAGCATTTGACATCATTGATACATTTAGTAATGTTCGGTTCTTCCTTTCAGCTATTCCATTCTATTGTGGGGTGTAGTTGGTGGTGAATTGATGATGAATTCCAAATGATGCCAGATAGTTGGACATTTCGCCTGACAGGAACTCTCCACCACTGTTTGTACGAAGGGTCTAGAGTCGTTGACCAGTCTATGTCTCAATGAATTGTTTCTTCTTCTTTGCTTTGTTATGCTTGAGAACTCAACAATCCTTGATGTCATGATTGGTTCTCTTGAAGTACTTGCAGAAGAATCTGGTCTTAGGCATTGGATGTTGTCGATTGTGCGGTTGTAATTGCTGGTCTAAATCAGTTTGCTCAACTTTTGTCTTCTTGTCCTTCAAAGATTTCTTCTTATGGAGCTATTGCTTTCGAATAGAGAGCAACTGTCTTCGAATTTGACGAGGATAAGCTTTTCCTTCTTACGTCTTCTTGTAGTAAACTTGATGTCACCTTTTGCAGAGACAGGTCAGGAGCATTGCTAAGTAGCAATACTAGATTGTCATAAGATGGAGGATGAAAGACTGGACAGAAGAGACATGTTAGCATCTTCGTCTGATACCGATGAACCTACTATAGCTAACTGATTGAGTAGCTGTTTGAACTCATTTAGATGATCAGTGACTGAGGTTGCTTCACTCATCTTGAGTAACAGGAACTTCTTCCTCAAGAAGAGACGAGTCGATACATCTGTCATTTCATATAGACCGTAAGTATGTCCCATGCCTCTTTGGAGCTAGAAGAATTAGCTACGTGAGCTATTTGTGAATCTTTGAGATTCAGAGATACAATGGCAAGAGCTTTGTCATCCTTAGCTTCCCACGTGGTCAGCATGTTAGGTTTAGACGGCTTGGCTATTAAACCGTTGACGTATCTCCAGTGTTATTTTTCTGTGAGTATCATCTTTGAAGAAACAAAATGTTTCTAACTACAAAGCCTTGCTAGCTTTCAACCCTCAGCCTGACGAAGATGTTCGCGAACACGAAAGTCAGGAGACACGAAGCACAAAAAGTTTCGTGAACACCGGTTTGTGAACATGAAAGTCAAAGCAGACGAAGACGAACGATTCGCGAACATGAAAGATTTACGGACAAGAATCTTTTACGGTCCAGAACGAGAGAAGGCAAACGACGAAAACAAAACCTTCTCCTACCCTCCACGCTCCAAAGAGTACCAGCAAAGATCACACAAGTACCCAGAACTACAGATATATGATCTGATGGCATGACATCAGCTGATACATTTTAGGTCATGGCTAATCTGCCACTCTTGTAATTCCCTGATTAATTGTAGATGCTTAATCACTCTAATCTTAGATTTACATAGAGCGACTATACTTATTGGATGATACTTGACATATAGATCAGCAGAGTACACATACAGTGTTATGTAGTAGTCTGATGCTAGTAAGCAATCAAGACGAAAATACAGAATACATGTCCGTCTGCGTGCGAAGACAATTCTGTCTAAGATCTGTAGATCCAACTGTCCGCTAGTAAAGCGAGACGATTGCTCGTGAGAGAACTGTGTTTCTCCCATGCCAATGCATTGCATGGATTTGCATGCAGTGCTTGAAGAAATTAGAGAAAGATCAATATAGATAATTTTCTTGTTGTGTCTGATTCGAATGCAAATGCGTCTACTATTTATTCGTGTGTCTAAGTTTCCTTGTTCATTTGAATTCTGCACCTTGGTTGAAATTATGTTGAATGCTGCATTGATTTTATAAACGTAGATCAGCAGTGCCTGACTACAGTCTGGAGGGCTGTAGGAGTGATTCAAATGACAGTGTCCAACAATCGCATCTGAACTCCATCCGAGGGCAAGAGAGCCGTGGTTCCTTCGCGAAAGCTTTGCGACTACGATCCTGATTCATTATCACTTTCATCAGTGGTATTAGAGCATATCACATTCTTCAATTTTCATCTTGAACTTCCACATGTGGAAGTCATCACCATTAAACTTGTTGATCAAGCAGATTTCTGAAGATGTTCCTTCCATGATGGATGATCTAAGTATAGTAAAACAGTTTTGAATACTAATAGTAGTTTGGAACGATGGCTCTGATACCACTCTGTTGGAGGGCTCTCGAAGATATTAGTGCGGAATAGGAAACAGAGCTCCAACATAGAGAACATTACAGGATCTTTACCAAGCTACAACATCAACATTGACTTAGATCGAATGGTAGGTATCAAAGACAACCATGAAGGGAGAGAAAAACAATTAGGCGTCTGAGACAACCACACTTCATTCGAGATTAGACATTTCGGATTGAGTGAGTGTCAATTGAGAAAGAAAATTATCAGAAAGCATTTGTAGTACAATACATATAAGAAAATAGAGAATCTAAATTAATCCGTTGTGAATACAATGATCAGATCACGATCTCGTGTCCAAGAATGGTTCACACTAGTGACGCACTGTGTGCAGTGATCTTACTTAGCTAGCTACAGATTAAATAACTATCTCTATTTCTTGAGTGGCTTTCACTCTCTCATATATCTCTGATTCTATGGAATCAGATAGTTTAGACACAACTCCACTCTCAACATCTCATCATTCTCCCTACATATGCTCGTGAGTTGCCGTTATGTATATACACATAAAACAATTACAATGACTACGTGGGCACCGAGCATGAAACAATGCAGTTACTGAAAAGTACTAAAGTGAATTTTGACATGGTTTGCAAAAGAATGGGCCAGTGTGTGGATGACATGGACCTCGAACTTGAAGAATTTGACTTCGAAGTAGGTCAAAGAAGATGTAGAGCTCAAAGACCTCGAATTTGAAGAGTTCGTCGTCAATCATGTTTCTGCTCTAGTTGATTGATTGCACAGAGGTTCAACTTCAGAGAGTAAGGTTGCAATGCTTTTGTAGAGAGAGAGAGAGAGAGAGAGAGAGAGAGAGAGAGAGAGAGAGAGAGAGAGAGAGAGAGAGAGAGAGAGAGAGAGAGAGAGAGAGAGAGAGAGAGAGAGAGAGAGAGAGAGAGAGAGAGAGAGAGAGAGAAG
Source organism: Diphasiastrum complanatum (assembly GCA_029204225.1). Taxonomy (NCBI): domain Eukaryota; kingdom Viridiplantae; phylum Streptophyta; class Lycopodiopsida; order Lycopodiales; family Lycopodiaceae; genus Diphasiastrum; species Diphasiastrum complanatum. Next base: position 45,677,760 of record CM055098.1, on the reverse strand, counting down.
AGTTTGTATTTACATAGTGTACTGGTGCTCAAGAGTTGAGACAAACTCGAATGATTCATGTTTTGATGACTCGAATTCTAATGATTCGAATTCTGGTGAGTTGGAGTGATGCTTAATTTCAACAAATTCTACAGCCATCACTTCTCACATCAACCACTGCAAGTCTTTATTAGATTAGTTATCACCTGTAGGATGCGCTATTCACGATGATGATGTTGTTATGACCTTGTTTTCTTCTTTACCAAAGTCCTATAAACACTTTGTTGTTATGATCTCCACTCAATCTAACCCGACTCCTCAAAAGGTCATCAGTGATCTTCTTCAAGAAGAACTGTGGAGAAAAACCAGTGATCTGTCTGTCAAAGACAAGTAAAACAACAAGTGTCGTTGTTGGCAGGACAACTAGACCTAGCAAAGCTTGAAGACGAACGTCTTCAAGGTGAATTGGATGCGATCATTCTTGAACGTGATTCCTATTTGCAGACACAAGTGCCTGATTGCTTAGTCACACCGAATAAAATTAGATACTTGTTTAGGAAAGTTGAAACCTAGCGTACTTCATTGGCAAGATTTTAAGAGAAATTCGACAAACTCTCATCATGAGGAAAAACTGTTCAAAGCACTCCCTCCTCTAGGCTTCTAGGTGAGTGTGTCGTCGTCAATGTTAGGGCCATGCCTCTAATCTTCTAGGATATGACTCCGGGTAGTGTTGGTTAAGTCAATGCCTTTGAAATTTCATGATTTTTGAGATTTAAGTTTAGGCCTTGGTCGGTCATATGGGTGCAATTACTTGCAAATGTCGTAGGGAATTTCATGGGGGGCACTCAATCAGCAATCACAGAAGAAAGGAAATGAAGTCACCTTATGTTGCCAGTTATTTTCGTGGAATGTGTCCGTAGGGTGCTCACCCGATCATGGTGGAATAATTGGACTGAGATCAACGTACATCAAATGATAATAAGACACTATGTCATGATTATTTCCATGCAATGTGAGGGTGCCAGTTATACGCGTCGCCTTGTTTGATAGGTGGTGGTATTTTGTGTCAACTGTTAGGACTAGGTATTTCGCTAGGCAGTTCCAACGATGGATGTGACTATGCTGACCCCTAACCGAGGTAGTGTATTTCAACTACACACGGTGGACAACCCGCTCTTGTGTTTCAAAGAGGTCGGGCTAGTGACTCAAATACACAAAACTGACTCATTGCCAAATACATGTCAAATAGAATTTTTCTCCAAACCAAGCATTCTACACTTAAAGCTTTCAGCCTTCAATAATTATGAACATATTATGAGGGGCCGCAATTAGCATGCTAGTTAACATGGTCATCATTAGGCAAATCCATACCAAAGTAAGAATGAAGTCAAGCCAAATCCAAGTTATGCCATACTAGAAATGCTAACAACATAAAGTCGAGCCTACATAACCCAAAAAGCACAAATGAATTGACTATCAAACCCACACTTCAAAAACGTGAGAAATATACCTTGTGTGAGGGAAAACTAGTTAGCCCTCAAGAGAACCGCTGAGTCGTGAGGTTTATTTCTTCTATGTTTTTTGTGCTTCAAATTGTGTTCTGCTGCATGGCACTAGTGCAAAGGAGGGTGCGTTACTGCTACACTAAGGGATTAGGGATCGTCCCTTCTCTGGTGTATCAAACATCATGCCATTATAACCTTGGAAATCAATGTCCTTCTCACTTCTGGATTGTGCAATCTGCCTCCACAAAAGATGTGATTCAGAGGTCCATGGCTACTTCCTTTGACTATAGCAACTAAAACCACAATTGCGAGGCCTCAGGGTTGAGTGTGGAATGTTAGAAACCATGTATTAAACATGGTAAGAGATTAATCCTCAAAGGTAGGTAGGGCCAGAGTATACAAATCAAGCGTAGATGGAAAATCTCTGGCATATGTTACTATGACCAGCCCTCACCAGAAAACTCTACTAACAATGGATATGTGTGAAGTATATATCAGTAGCGATGGAATAGGTTGCGCTATAGCCAATGGGTTGTTGTAGGTAGATACTTCAAGTGCAACCACAACTACATACATTGGCAATTTGCCACGCATATTGCCACGCACATAAGATGGGAGTCAATTTAGAGCTCGTTCGGTTCATGTGGCAATTTGCGTGGCAATGCGCGTGGCAACTGACGCGTGGTAGAGCCACGCTAGCAAATTTTTTGGCCGACAACACCCCGTCCGCTATGCAGGACAACAATCCTCTATAGGTCGCTGCTCAGGTAATCGCTACAGACCAAGGCTCCACAAATGTGATGACATAGGGGGAAGGCAACTGCCCGCTTCAGGAGAATTAAGTGTTTTAAACTTGATCATTGTTGTAGCTTGTAGTGTGATTGTATGCTTTGTAAACAAGTCTTTTTCCAATGCTTTGGTGAAGATATCAGCTACACATTCCTTTGAATGCACATATTGAAGCTCCACCTTCTTTTCCATGACGTGCTCCATCACAAAGTGATATGCCACCTCAATATGCTTGTTCCCTAGCATGAAATATAGGATTGCTTGCCAACTTTTGGGCTGATAGGTTGTCACAAAAGATGATTGGGCTCTCTGAAAAATCTAGCAAGTGAAGATCCTTGATCATTCTCTTGATCCATACCATCTCTTTTGTGCAATGAGTAAGTGCTTCATACTCGGCCTCAGTAGATGACAATGAGATAGTGGCTTATTTCTTCAGCATCCATGATATAGCTCCATCACCTATGAAAATACAATGTGCACTTATGAATTTCCTATCCAATTGATCTCCAACAAAGTCCAAATCTGAAAATCCAAACAAGTTAGGTGATAATCCCTCGTACAATATGCCAAAATCTCGAGTTCCCATGATGTATCTCAAAACTCTTTTTCCTAGCTTCCAATGCTCCTCACTAGGATCTTGCATAACTTGGCTTAATCTACCCACACAATAGCTTAGATCTGGTCTTGTGATGGTTAGATATATAAGTGAACCAACTAGCTTCCTATAGAGAGTAATATCCTTGAGGGATCTTTCATTACCTCTTATAGTTAGCTTTACATTTGACTCCATAGGTGTATCACAAGACTTTGCATCTACCATATGAAATCTCTTTATTATAGAATTATCATACTTCTCTTGACAAATGAATGTAAATTGAGAAGATCTAATCACTTCTATTCCTAAAATGTAATGCAAATCACCAAGATCACGCACCTCAAACTTCTTCTTGAGAGCACTCTTGATATCATCAACATCTTGATTGTTTCTGCCACTCAAGATGATATCATCCACATAGATTAGCAAGATAGTAACATCATTTCTAGAAGATCTAAAATATAATGAATGATCATACTCACTCATAACAAACCTTGGAGAGAGTAAAAATGTGTTAAGTGTAACATACCAACTCCTTGGTGCTTGCGTAAGACCATACAAACTCTTTTGTAGAAGACACACATGATTTGGCTTTGTCGATGAAATGTAGCTCTTGGGTTGCTCCATGTACACTTCCTCCTCAAGATCACCATTCAAGAATGCATTTGTAATGTCCATTTGCCATAGATCCCATCCAAAAAGAGTAGCAAGAGAGATGATGACCCGAATGCTTACCATCTTTGCCATGGGTGCAAAGGTCTCATCGTAGTCAATCTTGAAGATCCATTTTCATCCAATAGCTTTCTTGTCCTTAGGTAACTCCACCAATCTCCATGTATTGTTCTTCATAAGAGCTTGGATCCACTCCTCTTTGCTCTCTTGTCATACCTCACTTGATCTTGTTGAACCAAGGGTCTCTCCTCCAACCCTACAACAATATCCATCAACTCATGCATTTCAAGAAGTGATTCCATTCTCACCTTCCATGTAGAGGAGTTGGATGAGGTAAGCTTGTCATTGCCTTCGAACATGAATCCACTCGGGCAGGAAAGCCAAGTTAACTTCCTTATTACATGCTAGAAATTCACTAACTTTACAAAGGAAGAGGCTTTTGTATGTAAACAACTCTCCATAGTGATCACTTAGATTATTTTTTAGAGCTCATTGGAAAGACTCGAGTTTCTACTCTATGTACTTTTTGTTTTTTTTATAATTGTCCTCCTTTGACTACGCCTATTAATATTGAACAAAACATAATGACAGAAGTCACATTCAATCTTTTAGCAACCAACTTTGAAAATGTTAGCACTGAAGTGATTTCAATACAAAATTACAAAAGGGCCCCACCCATATATCAAATACAAATAATTCTAAACACATTTTATGACATTTAAATGACCAAACTCAAGATATTTGAAATTCTATATGTTCACTTAGTGACAACCATTTTTGACACTAATTAAATTCAAATGCACTTCCAATGTTGCTAAAAACATGGTGCATGTAGTGACACTATGTTTTTTGTAACCTAGAGCTATTGTGACATTCATAAATGTTGATATTGAGTTTTGCAAATTAATCTTACAATGTTGCTATGCACCATCTATAGTGACATTGATTGCGTCAAATATAATGTCACTATTATAGGCATAGCATGGCAGAACATTTAATTAAATTGTCACATAGTGACAGTTTAATTAACTGTCACATAGTGACTCATAAAAAAGTTGAAATTTGGGTTGCAAATGAATATTGCAAATCATAATTTTTGTATAGTGACATCCACATGGCACACCACTTAGGGAGGCAAGGTTGAGCTACAATAGCTTGAATAAGCTAGCCATGTGAGGATGCCATACCATATCCAAATAACAAGTTGACACACCTAAAAATAAAGACACGCTATGCAAGGAGGCCAAGCTAGGTGCTTCCCCTAAAGCACAAATTCATAGTTCTCATCGAAAGGACTAGTAAGTCATGAACTCAGCCTATAGTTGGGTTATAATACTTCTAACGATGTTTTTACACCTACTAATTTCTTTTTTCATTGCAAGTCCGTTGCATGGTAGTAGAGAGTCTAAGAAAATTGCAACAATAACCTGTGTAACCATTTAAGCATTAGATATAGGAATTTGAATATCTATCATGGGAATTGAGGTCGACTGTGTGGGAGAAGATCCATTGGCCGGAGGAAGTACAAAGTCGGGCTTTGAAGCACACAAACTAACAACAAAATGAGAAGCAATAAGGGAAGTTGGGAGATTACGGGTATGATCAAATATAATGGCGTAGGGTTAAGAAAATGGACGTCTACACATGTAAGGGCATGTGATGGTATTCCCAAACACTTACATCAATAAAATGAAATTCCAAGATTTTGCAAATAAAGTTTTTCATTCATTGTAACGTTCTAATTACTTTCTTTGTATGCACAAATATACATTGTACATCAAGTTGGAAAGTAAGATCTCAAGTAAATTGTGGGTGCGAATGGAAAGGAATGCATAACAACAATAGTTTGAGGGTTTTGAGAAATACCAAGGTGATTTGAATTGGGACAACAAGCATGTTGCACATAGATTTAAGCTCAAAGCAAAAAAAAAAAAAAAACATTTAATCTTTGAATAACACAGAAAAAGCTTATTGCAACTTAGAACAATTTCAAAGAAGTAGGATTTGGATTATCAAACTAACCATGCTCATAAATGTCATCCTTGAGCAACATTGTCCAAGGATGACTTACTACTTTGCATCAAAACTAAGAAGTAGCCTTAGGGCTTGGGGCTTAAACGTAACATGACTAGTCATGAGGTGCATGCTCTAGCATGCCTTGTTCAAAGCAAACCCAACCTGGAGTTTGAACTTTGAACTTTGAGAGGTGTGAACTTTGGAAATTGGAAGAAAAGATTTCAATTGTCATGTATGTTCGTGTCACTAAAATCATAAAATGAGGTTGGCTCATTTATGGGCATGACCCATGTGTGAAAGACCGAAAATTTCATGCTTAATAATTAAAGCCAGTTCCATAAGTCATGCACAAAAGCACGTGAAATTATTTGTGATTGCAGATGCAACCATGCGACGACTGCCATATCTATCTCCCGATCACGTCGCAGCCTGAGCCTGCCGCCTCACGCATGCATCTCCACATCACTCGTCTCTACATCTCTGCTCGCAATTTCTGATTTGATCGTGTTTTCGCTTCAATCCATGCACGCGCCCACATGAATGTTGGATTACGGATTAATGTGATCATTAAGCTCTCGATGAGGAGGATTCAATGCGGATTGAATCTGATTTGATCGTGTTTTCGCTTCAGTCCATGCACGCGCCCACATGAATGTTGGATTACAGATGAATGGCCTCTCGATGAGGAGGATTCAATGTGGATTGAAGGCTGTGCAAGTTCGGTGCTCACTGCTCAGTGCTCAGCTGTGATAAATATACGATGTAGCCAGCTGTAGGGTGGCGAGCTGAAAAGCGAGTAGGATCTCGATTCTCTGCCGTAAGCGTGTACATGTCACACATCGATCTCAGGGAAGATTGCGGCGTGCTCGGTGAATAATAAGATATGGAGGGAAAATTTGATCTGATTGCTGATCGTGACTGTGTGTGTATCTTCAGCAGCACATGGTTATTTCACAAACTCTCAACCCTTTGAAACATAATAATTGACTGAACTATCTTGTCAGTTCCAAAGGGGGTAATTCACTCATTTAAAACAAAACAACCAGAAGAAACACGTATAGTATAAAGGTAAGTCTATGCACACGTCCTGCTACCAAAACCTGGTGTACCCATCATCTCATTTCTTATGATCACTATGTACATCACTACTACATATCAGGAAGTGAGACAGACCTTGGCAACAGGCCATATATTGGAAACTTCTTCTAGGTCACTTAGCATTTTACTTCATCATGTGTTTGAAGCGGATAAAATCAATGGCGAGAAGGATTTCATTCCTGTCAAAATTATGGTTTCAACATGTCACTATAAGCAATACTTATATAATATATGCCAGCTTAATGATTTTCACTCGTACAAATATCTTTATAGATATGATTGCCAACATATATCCTCATTGATGAGAAACCATTCATGCAAATTATTTACTTCCGTGATGTTTTATATCACTTACAGGTATTAGTTTCTTCCCTATGAGGTTGGAGCACTCAAAATGTTGTTATTCAAGTCTTTCAGATTACAACATGAGAGTCCAAACACTTGTGTTGTACAAGTTTCTTTTGGACTTGGAGTGATTCTGTAATCTCCATTAAAAAATATATTAAAAAATTGAAAACATAAATGGAATTCGAAAAATTGGTGTGAAATAATTGTTGAAAACAACAAAATTGTGCTATATTGTATGAACATAACCATTAACAAGAAACTATTAACAATACTCTAAATACTAAAATTTGTCCCCCACATTCTAAACATAGATATAGATGTAAACTTATTTAGCTCTAATATCCACGTTAAGAAGCAATATATAGTGGTAAAGCATCATTTGATGAAATTGGGCATTATTTTCATTGTAATTGGCTTTTAGGGCTATTTAATAAAACAATGAGAGCTTGTGGAAATAAGATCACAACAATATACTAACTAGATTTAGGCACATGGATAGATTTATACTCAACAATATTTGTAAGCATATTCAAACAATTGGTACACGTTAGTAAGTCAAAATACATAATTTATTCGGAAAATTTTAGAGTAAAATACATGTTTCATTTTTTTTTAGGTCATAAATTTTTTTCCTTATTTTGTCATATTCATCTTGGATGTAGGAGATGAAAGCTCATGTATATTAAACAAAATAATTGCAATTACTATTATATGCCTTACAATGATTTTATAAAATTATTCACTTTCCATAAAGTGCATCTTGGTTTCCAAAAGGGGGCTTGAATTTGGGACCAAAGAAACTTTGGATGCCAAGCTAACCAATGAATAATTGCTCCAAATAATGGAAGAATATTTGACAATACAAGATAAAGCTCATCAATGTTTTTAGTACCATACACTTGGACATTTCTTTTGATCTAGATATATGTTGCCTAAGTACACAGTGCATTGCATCCTATATGACATGTTCCATGTCAACACCAAAGAAGCGAAAGTCTCTTGCAAAACAAAAAATTGACAACCAAAAATAACGCCTCCTTGAGTCATGCCTTGGATAGTCTTTATATATGATGCTATGACCATCTCATTCATGGATGTGCCCTTTGTTAACATTCTTGGATGGAACTTAAAATTCTGTCTTCTACCAGTATACGTGGGCTCCATATATTTCTGGAGTAAATTTGTGTGACATTATGCCTAATAAATTGTGTTTATAAGCACATTGCAGGAAATAATGGCTGGTGCTTTTATCTCGCCTCTAACATATGGCTCGATGAGATGACTCATCATTATATCCTTACAATGTGCCTCTAAACATACATTATCTACTCCATAATTTATAACAAAATTCTTTATAACCTATACAACAATATGTACCCTTTTCTTATTCATGTCCTGGTAGTTTCTGAAATGCTATAAACCATTATACAGCAAAAGACAAGCTTTTTATTTGAACTATCTTCAATAGCATGTTCATCTTGTGCAATCAGTAATCCTGAATGTAAACATAATCTGGTGATGGGAGCAATACTGGCACAACACACAGGGACCATAGATGCTCCTATGTAGCAAATTGCCTTTATCGACATAACATATATAATCAAAGAAGAGAGCTACTGCTTGCAAAAACCTCATTAATCGTCAATTGGATAAAGCTTATTCTCATGCCATTGTATTGCTCCTTTGAAGCACAATAGCTTCCAGAATTGGAGTCTTCCAGGGATTGAAATGGGGAAATCCCTGCTTATGAATGCCACCTTGTGTAACATTAGATGTGTTCCATAATATAGTGCTTATTCCATGGGTACTTTCGGAACCATCAACCTTCATGGTTTATCTTGTGTACCACACTATATCACTGATGTATTTGCCATAATGTTGTGATTGACTTAGGCTGAAAATTTCATTCATATTTCATCTCTTGCAGAAAAAATCACCTATCAGTTCTATGAGAGTGCTATATCTAAGCAACACCTTGAGACAATATTTAAGCAGTACAAGTGAGTCTCTTGGTGAAAGAGTGAAGACAAAAACCAGATGGTTAACCAATAGACATGTAAATATTGTTCTCTGGCATCAGCCTCTCCATAACCTGATTATATGCTGACCAATGATGAAACTGCCAATTATTGAACATAGGTTTTGGAGTATCAACATGATAAATACCTAAAATAATTTGAAATATCATTCACATGAGAATTTTTTTCGCATTAAACAGTTTGGTAAAAAGCATTCCTTTCTCCAACTAATGCAAAGCTAATCCTTCACTTTCCTCTGGAAAGATGTAGCTGAAAATGACCAGGGCTTACGCCCTTCAACATATTTGTATGCCTGAATCTAACAAAACAATAGTTGCTATAGATCTTTTGTAACCACTATTGGAGCTCCACATACTTGAACCAACATTTTGGTAAAATTTGTCCCCAAAGCCAGCATGTGAGTCTGATCAAGTAATGCCACGAACACCATTCAGGTAAACACTGCTTACAAACACCCAGAAGGAAAACAAGAAATCTGTTTTCTTCTCCTGTAGAAATGATACATGTAAGGTTCTGCTTCTGCAATATTCTCCAGAAAACACAAACTTAGGAAGAGCAAAGAAGTTGGTGTTCTAAATATTCAAAATTGGATTCAAAAACAAAACAAACTCCCTCCCCATTTGTAACTGTATTAGCAGGTGATTGATGAGCACCTCATCCACATGTATGGATCCCCTAAGCATTCTAGGTGATCCACACATTGCAACTTACCTACTATGACCTACCAAAAAACGAACTTACTTATTTCCATGTCAGCCAAAGGATTCCCTGACTCAAAATGACGGATATTGTAGTTTCCAGCTTGTATTAGGTTGACTAGAACCTGATTTGCCTGTTATACAAAAAGTTGAATCTGAATAAGTAGCAGTTACAAAGCTCCGCTTGAGTCTGTTCCTAAGATCTGTCTTATTTCTACATGCCTAAGCACAATCTTTAATTTAGTATCTGAGAATATGGATATAGAAAAACAAGATAAATTTCTGATTCCATAAAAAGCATGATCAGAATGACAAAGTAATCTGGTGATTTCTTTCAACAACATAGTAAAATCACAGCATGGGAATGACAAAAAGACTTGATTTGTGGAAAGAAAATTTATGGTTTTTAGTGAAGAGCTGTTTTCCCACTTTTACTTGGAAGCACTTGATTGTGCTATGATTGTTGAATCTGAACTAAAAACACATACTATTATGCAAAAGGCCAGAATCCGTGAGACCATCATTACAAGAAAACAACACATCAAATGAACCCTCAGAGGGGTTCTTATCCAACTCATATATTTGGTCCTTGCATAACCAGTTTCGCTTACACAACCGCCTGCATGTACCTCCTTTCTTGAAGATTATCTCTTAATAAGCAGGGAAAATTGCATTGTCCTAAAAATTAGAGCATGCATTTGTGATATGACACATTGGGGCCAGAGGAAACACACCCACATGCATTGTACAAATACACTAGGACAATCTGACACGGTTTCGCGCCTTTTCAAAATCAGAAGAATTCATGGTTCAAAATTGGGTCTCTTAGAAAGAAGCAGCCTATTTTAAGAATGGCAACTATTATCCAAAAGAACTGTTACAGAACTAGAAAACAGTGATTTCTCCTGCATTTCACATGATTTACTTCTTTGTACTACTTATGTATTAAAAAATTAGTCACTACAATGGCCTCCGACAACAGCCAACTCTTGAGTACACACACTAAGCCAATGCATTTGTCAAAAACGGGCTCAAATGGCTACTTGGACGCACGGACTAAGGCATGATCTAGGCATCTAAAGCAACTACTATCCACTAGTTTCTGACGTGGCAAATCGTGCCTCAGCGCACCCTTGGCCAAACTTTCCTTTTTTTTTTAAATTTGGTTGCCTGGGCAGCCACAAACAATGTGGCGCCCGGGCAGCCTGGGATGTCCCATAAAGACGGTAATTTTTTTTTGCCTAATAAAACTAAAATTAACACCCCTTCTTGTGTGCTCATAGGAGTGTGCAAAGATGCATGCCTGTGAAATTTCAGGTGCACGCGAAGTTCGCGGTTACCGAATGGCAAAGGACCTTGTGTCGTCAGAGCTGTGCTAGGAGATCAATTCGATATGAGACACAGGATCAAACGCAGCCACATTGCCTGCAGCTTCTACATCAAAGAAGGAGCCGAGTGCCGATTCCAAGCTCAAAGAGCTCAACTTGTGCGACCAACAGAAAATCTAGAGTCCGGGGGACTCATTCGGATGTGCTGCAAAACGACATATCTTAGGCTGAATGGAGCCCCCAGGTACTTTTTCTTTCAATGTTAATAAAGCAGGCCGCCAGTTCCATGGGGTCTAAGTACTTTAACTAAGGTTGTGGCTTTACATAGGTTTTACATAAGTGAACTAGATCTACACTTTTCCTATGCTAAGTGCAAAAAATGTAAAACAATACTTTCACTTTCACACCTCAACAACTTCTAGGTTAAACTATTGGGTCATATGACATGAATTTTGTGTCAATGCCTCATCTCAAATATCAAGTGAAAAATCTGTGTTTGCCTATGTATCCAATCAACCTATGCAAATTTTCAAAAATCTCAATGATATGCTCGCAACCATCATTGATATGGTTAGAACCTGTTGAAGAATTTCAATGGAATAGTCATGGAAACGGTCAATTAAGCAATTAAGCTATTTAACTTCCTTGTAAGAATTAACATTTTTTATTATCAAAGGACAAACTAACATAGGAAAACATTGATGGAAAGGGATCCTCAAAAAGATATGCAACACTATGGAAAAGGTGAAGTGAAAAAATGCCTAATAACTAAAATTTTGATCTTCCATGTTCTATATGATTCATTGTAGGAAGATTGATGACCGTAGAATATTCAAAAGATGACCAGAAATAGTATGAAAAAGAAATCTCGAAATATTCTTAAAACCCGATCCTGATGTTCATTTCCTCATTTCAATAAAGCAGATTGGTTCTCTTTAGAAATGGATTGATGAATGTCCTTGCTCTTCCTCTCTTTTCCTCCATTTCTTATGCTTTCTTTGGATTTTGCTAATTGTTGGATTTGATCATTATTGGGATTGCTATTTTTTATGCTTTTTGTGAGAGAGAGAGAGAGGGAGAGAAAGAAAGAGTAAGTTTTTATCATTGTTGTGGATTTAGGGTTAATGGAAGTAGGGTTAATGGATGTAGTGTTAATGCTTAGTGTTAATGGATGTTAGTGTTGGATCCTCCATTCATGTTGAAATCTGAACTATACTATCGCTCTCATGGTAACAAACCTACGCGTGACAACTAACTTCATCTCCTTGATGCTAGATTGATTAGATCTTGGGTTGAGGATAGGCGAGGAAAGAAACCCACTACAAATATGGACCAGACGGGAGTGTGACGAAATACAAGTCTAGCGAAGGGTTTCTCTCAGAGATACGGTATTGACTATTCTGAAACCTTCTCTCTTGTCATCAAACATTTGTCCCTACGTTTGTTGTTCGCATATGCAGCAGCTTATGACCTCAGGATCCACATTGTGGACGAGAAGACAGCCTTCTTGCATGGTAAATTAGACAAAGAGGTCTACATGGATCAAACCCCAGAATTTGTCTCGAATTCACTTCCTGACTATGTATGCAGAATGCATAGAAGCATCTACGGTCTGAAGCAATTAGCCCGACAATGGTACAAGAAGAAGAATCAGGCCCTGAAATCATTGGGATTCAAGCCTCTATTGGCTGACTCCAATGTGTATGTCAAAGTTACAGATGGGTAGATCATCATAGTGGCTGTATATGTGGACGACACTCTGATACTTTGCAGGAGTGAGCAGCTAATTGCTGAAGTAAAGACAGACATCTCGAAGCCTTTCGAGATAGTGGATCTGGGAGAAGCCAGGTGTTACCTAGGCTTACAAATTGAAAGGGACTATGAGGGAGGCAGGTTATACCTTCACCAGTCCAGATACACCCAGAAGATCCTAGAGGACTTTAAGATGTTGAACTGCAAAGGAGCGAACACTCCAATGCTCGCAAGAACGGTGCTAACAAATGACGACTGTCCAAAGACTGAGGAAGAAAGAGAACAAATGCAGCTCACTGCCTACAGAAGGCTGATAGGTTCACTGATGTACCTTGCAGACAACACACATCCTAATATTGCTTATGCAGTATTCAGGATGAGCCAATTCTGCACGAATCCAGGCTTGACACATTGGAAGATTGCGAAACAAATTTTGCAATATCTTCAATTAACGAGGGATTATGGCTTGTGTTATTGTCGTGGTGCAGGTCTCAGGATACTTTCCTGCAACGATGCTAGCTGGGCATCTCTCAGGGACGACTGTAAAAGCGTTTCAGGAGGATGCACCATCGCATCAGAAGCAGCAGTTCTCTGGGTCAGCAAGAAGCAGACCATTGTAGCCCAGTCGTCCTGCGAAGCAGAGTACGTAGCAGCAGCAAAGATGGCCAACGAAATAATTTGGCTAAGGCAGTTCCTGGACGAATTGGGTGAAACAAGGAACGAGCCACTGGTCTTGCAGATGGACAACACCTCTGCAATACACCTCACGAAGGATCCCGTGTTCCATTCCTGGACGAAGCACATTGCGATCAAGTATCACTTGATCAGGGATCTGATTGGGAAGAAGATGATGTAGACCACCTTCATCGGAACGAAAGATATGGTTGCTGATATCTTCACAAAGGCTCTGGACAAAGGACTCTTTGAGAGGCAAAGGAGCAGTCTCGGGATCATAAAGCTACCATGCTTTGAGAGGGAGCTGAAGAAACAAAGCGTTTCTGAATACAAAGCCTTGCTAGCTTATGGCCCCTCGCCTGAAGAACATGTTCGCGAACTCGAACATCTGGAGACACGAAACACAAAGAGTTTCGCGAACACAAAAGTCAATGAGGACGAAGACCAACGGTTCGCAAACACGAACGGTTCGCGAACACGAATGATCCACGAACGAGATTCCCTTGCGGTCCTATACGAGAGAAAGGCGGACGAGGTAAACGAAACCAACGGTGGAAACGAAACCCATTCTGTCCTCATGCTCCAAGGAGTACCACCAGAGATCACGCAAGTAGGGTGGGAAAAAACAACATGTAGGGATGTAAAAAAAATTTAAACACATTGCAAAGCACAATAACTACTAACTTGTAAATACTACTAACTGAACAAAGCATATTACATTGAAGTCCATTCACTAATTGAACAAAGCATGTAGGCTCCAACAAGCTACATACCAAAACTGAAACTTGGAGGCAATCACATAGTGCAGACTATAGTGCTAAGTGTATATGGTCCAAAAACATGGAAATTGATCCACATTCCCCACATGCCTCATGAGAATGATCAATATGCCTAATGTCATAAACAATAAAGCTTTGATATATACAATGAGTGGGCCAATCGCCAAGTACATGAATATGATAGATGGAAAATGGACTCATAGAATCATGCGACACAAGATAAAACGATGAATCTCTATGACTCGGAGGCATCATGATCATATGGTGATTCCTCCTCATCGCTATCACTGGTAGACGAGTAGGAAGATAAGGAATCCTCCTCGAGTATGTGCGGCTGTGTCCCTAACCATCTGCATCACGTGTGGCCGGTCTCTAAGTGGCATCACAGGCTACAACCTCCCTCATCATATCATGGAAGATAGTGGGGTGTTGGCCAAGGCAAATGAAAGGTATCCACTATAAAAAAAATTGGCATGTAAGTCTAGTGGCTACCTCACGGTGCGTCTGCTGCCACCTTGCATTCATTGTGGTCTGTCGAAATCTGTTCGCCCTGTGCTGTGTAAGTGCATGTGGTCGTGGCCTAACTCTAGGGCGTGCGTGTGCTCCATCGTGTGCTCTCTCACACCTCCCATAGTTGACATAGGGACTGCCGCCTCTATTGAACCTGGGCCACTACCCTAAGTAGGCCCTCCCCCAACTGACTCCCCTGATGGAAAAGCTTCTCCTGTAGATGATGGCCCTGCTGCTGCTACTAATGGTGGCCATGACGGGCCTGGCTCTGTGGAAGTCTGTGATAGCCCTGGCCTTGCACCACTACTGCCAACCCATGATCTTGTGCCAATAGAACCCAACTGCCCACCCAGTCGCTACTGCTACTGCTACTCCATATGTGCTCAATAGGCGCTCTCGCTCAGGTGCAAAAACTACCATACATGGTCCAAGCACGTGGGCTCTGATCCTTGTCTTCATGCTACAAAAGGTAGCAAAGTGGCATCACAATACAAGCAATGCCATTTGCATGCACCTGAACCTGTAAAAACTACAGTGTCTCCCTCCAAGAGATCCACCTTCAACCACATGCCTCGTCCACACGCCTCGATCCACCTTCGACACGCCTCGTCCTACCACAAGCACGGCTATAGAAGCCCTCAAGATGCTATACAAAAGGTTCAAAACTCAATGGAAAGTGGATAGGTCGAAAAAGGGAGCTAAAACAAGCCGAGAGCCGCCTAAGACCTAAACCGTAATGCCAATGGACGCCTAAGGCCTACCCTAAATCACTAAACCCTAACCCCTAGACCTAGAAAAAAAACAATCTAAAACCTCATGCACACCAACCACATGAATGCTCAAGCCTCATAGTGACCACTGACCACCTACTAAAAAATAGGAGGAACAGCAAACTCGACAGTGATAATCTGGTGTGGGACTAAGGGCTTAGCCCTAATCATCCGAGATAGCATGAGGCTTGGAGTCGAGATATACGGGATCAATCCGAGGAGGTAATACCTGTACATCAAGCCTCTGCCGCATATAATGTTGTAGGAGTGACCATAGTGTTGAAGAGACGACACTTACTGGGAGCATCATGAATATAACTCTTGAAACAAAATCTCTCAAGCTAGACGAGGGAAGCACGACCCTTCCCAAGGCGATCTGAGGCTGCCTGCCGCATACTAAAAATCGGACCACTGAATAGCACACCCAAATAAGTATAAGGAGTCCCTCTCTAAGCGGTGAGACTAAAGCCACGTCATCAACATATGACAGTATAGCAATAAGTATGTCACCTAGACTACAGCCAATCCCACCATCCTATCAAGCTCATCAATATATAAGCCAAAAAGCGTAGGTGAAAGGGAACACCCTTGTTTCACCCCAATGGTGCTCCATACTAGGTCAAAAATGACTAATGTGTCTCTAAAACAATCCAAAACTCTCTCATATAATGCCATCATAGCCAAAATGGCATCCATGGAAAAGCCTAAGTCTCTGAGCCTCTGGATGAGTAAATGGTGTGGAACTAAGTCAAAAGCTTTCCTGAAGTCCACAAAGCAGCAAGAAACTCACTCTCGTCTATGTCTGGCCTGCTCAATGATAGATCAGAGTGTGAAGATGTGGTATGTAGTAGAGTAGTGTGTCCGAAAACCAGCCTGTTGTCCCAAAGCATGAAGTCTCCGAGTCTCTGCCTCTGTACTCACTGTTGACTGTAGAATGGTGCCATAGAATTTAGCAATGATATGTCTGATCATGATAGTGCGGTAGTTATCAAGTTTCATGGGATCCCCACTCTTATCGATGGGGTGAACCGTGAATAACTGCTTGGTTAAGGAGAGTGGATAGCACCGGTGCAAGTGTGTCAGAGCATGGGGGAGGAGTTCAGGTTCTAGGTCATCAATGTCACAGGCGCGACGAGTTCTTAACTTCTTAATGGCTACGAGAACCATAACAGCAGTGAAGAACGAAAACTCAGAGGGACGAGGAGAGATAACAATGGGGGTATCAGCAGGTAAGGTATATAAAGTCGTGGCATACTCACTCCAGATATGGAGATCAGTCAATGAGGGGGGTGGACAGCGAGGGATAAAGGCATGCCAAAAAGCACCAATAGAGGAACTGGAAAGAAGATTAATAAGCTTTTTTCCTTTATTTGTATTATAAGTGCGTTTTTTTATTGTGGAGGACCCTTCGGTATGGGTGCAGGATATCATGGAGGAGATAGGGGGATTGACACTGGATAACTTTTTGATGAAGGAAAAGGCAGTCAGAGTCATACCAAGGTTGTATAGGAGCACGGGTTTTATGTGAAAGAGAGTTGGTTGGAGGTCGATGGGAAGGGAAAGAAAGTGTGGCTGCCGTATGAAGAGCATTAGTGAGGAAAGTAGCTCGATCCTCCAGTGAAGTGTCAGTAGAGAAGTGATGAAGTAAGGCTGTGAGAGATTCCTAGTATAGAGGAATGAGGATGGGATCAAAACGGTATATAGGTGCACGCTTAGGAGTAGTAACAGGAGTAGGATATATATTGGATTGTGCAATATGCCCAAGGCAGAAAGATAGGCGTGAATGGTCGGACAATGTAGTGGAAGAGATGTGAAAATCAGAGATGAGAGACATAAGAAGGGGGGATCTAATGAGATAATCCACCACACTATGACCGCCACTATGAGGTGGCACGTGAAGGCACCAGAATTGGGCCAGCATGAGAGGCCATTAAAAATGGCTAACTCATGAGCTGCTCCCAGATGAAGTAGGTACTCAGCATAGGTCGTGACTGGACTGGCAACATCAGCAGAAGTCTCGATAATACCCATATCCACATCATCAAGGGCCTGTATGCGAAGTGAGTCTGCAATGTCATGAAATACTGGCTGACAGGAGGTTGTTCTGCCATTAAAATCACCAGTCAATATAATATGACCATGCTCTAAAAAACGGAGGATATCGGAAGAAAGATCCGCATATGGAGAATCTGTACAATCAGCAAAAGTAAATGTCTCAGGAGGAAAGTAACAAATGGCTATAAAAGTATCCCTGTCCAATCCAAGGCTTTGACCAATGAGGCGAATCCAAAGATAGCACGCATGCTCATCTTGGCTGACTGACTAAAGGACCGGCTGTAAAGATTCCCGATATAGACATGCAACCCCACCGGAACCTCTGCTACTCATGATCCGTGTCTCTGCCCTAAATGCTGAATACCATCTAAATCCATAAAATTTCGGTAGTCCCCTCAAGGAGCTCTCATCTGTGTCAGTGAAAAATAGAATGTCTCCATGTGTAATGAAGTTCAAAAGATCACCAGTTGTCAAAGATGAGTGTATCCCATTACAATTCCAAACACCTATACGCAATGGAGAAGGTGATGGATGGGGGCTCGGGGCGTTCCCATGCCCGGGGCCCCTGGCTACCTAGTATGACTTGCCATCAATGTATTTAACTTGTCCATCTCTACAAATAGCAATTTTGCCCTACTCACGAGCTTCATGAAAAGCTCTTCGACGTTCTTCCACCTGAATAAAGGTAAGGTCATCATCCAAGTAAATTTTGGTACCCTTGAGTTTGGATTTAAGACGGAGTACTGATCTGCGTTCTTCCAACGATGTAAAACAAATGACAAGCATGGCAATATCTTTTTTTGGACGCCAAACTTTATCGATTCCATTGCTATGATGGGACAGCGTAGTGTTCAAGAAATTACTTGCTTCCTTTAATGCATTTTGGATGTCGGGATTGAACCTCAGCTTTAAGTGATTTCAGTTCACAGGCAAGAAAGTTTTCAAAGACCTTGGTGCTAGAATAGTCCATCATAGAAAAAAAGGGAGTAAGAGGGACGGATAGGGTATGAAGATCGGTGATATCTGAGGAAGGATAAGCCGTAGGAATAGGAACCGGGGATAGGGAGGGACTAGGGTTAGGAGCAGGCACAGGCCCCTGTTGTCCAGAGAGAGAGAGAGAGAGAGAGAGTTCTATTAATGTCTTTGGAGAACCATAAGGTGTAGAAGTGTTACGTCCTTACCTAGTCAGGTAAGGCAGTGAGACCTTCGGTGACATATTGTTAAGTGAGATCTTATAGGGCCCCTGGGTACTTAATTGATATGTGAGGACTCAAACTCCATTGAGACATGTAAAGCAGTGCATGGCTTGTGACAGGAGTATGCATGATGATTGCACATGGGAATTGTAACTGGAGTTAAACTGGATTGCATGAGGGTTGCATGAAGCACATGCACAGATCACCAAACCTTTATAGTGGTAGAGACATGCCCTCCATGATGCTAGATTTTCAGTTCTAAGTTACATGTGTCCTTTTTTTCATTATGCTTTCACCAGTCATGGCTCGGGGGTAAGATGTTGCTCCTCTTGGGAGATTCTTCTCTAGTTGGTTGAGTGGTTTGATCTCCACTAGTCTCTCCTGTGTATCCATTTCTATCTCGTTCTTGGTCATCTCCTGGTTGGTCGTTACTATAAGACTAATGGAAAGTGAATAACTAACCAAGGGAGAAAAAATATCTCCTAGAGAAAATTGTTACAACATTTAGCTATATATTACATGTAGCTAGTAAAGTAATTTTCCATACTATAGAACTATTAGAAGGGCTCATAAGGAGCTCCATGAATCACCTTTCTAGATACGTACCCAAAAAATTTACAATGATAACATCAAGTAAAGTCTTGAGATACATGTTTCAAAAATGTCATAATGGTGGGATGATGATGATGTGATAGGAAATTTAGATATAGACATACCGATGGAATATAACCGTTAACATCAGATTCTTGAGGCGGTAGGTCTCAGAGGTTGACGACCTTGTCTTCGGTCTTGGTGTCTAAAGGGGATAGTTGCCTCATCCTCTAACATTGACTTTGTATGAGGATCATGCCTGGAGAAAAAGGTGGTGGTACGAGGCTATGGTTGATCAATATCTAATGAGCTCAATAATTTGGTTGCAAAAATTGAACTCCATTTTAAAACGTGTTGCAAGAAATATTTGCAGAGATTCAATTACAAATACCCATAAGTGTTTTCTTATTCTTCAAGTAGCAATTGAATATAATAAATGTATAATTGCTAGCATAAAATTGTTTATTGTACTACTCTGAAATTGACCTTCTAACTTGTTGCAAGTAAAGAAAATCAAACATGTTACCAAAATAGTATGCAACACTTTTTTCCCAGTGTGCACTTCGTATAGCTCATCATGTACAAAAACTACCTCAATGTTGTTTTCATGTGTGACAAGATGGCCACCAGGGAGTTCCACCATTTGACACAATGGAGACAGTCGTGATGCAAGGTTTCTTCCATGTCTAATTTGAGCAATCACATCACCCCTGCAGCCAAGTCCCAATCAAACATGCAAGTAAGATTTCTACAAACTATTCTGAAAAATTAAGAGCTTTACAAATTTTTATTTGCAATTAGCTTTAGAGAGTGAATCTGAGAGTACTATCACTAGGCTAATGTGTAATCTCTCCATTTTGCATTAACCTAAACATTGTTAGTCATACTTGAGCAACATCTCATGACTCTTAAATCAATTCAAGGTCAAATCATGAAAAAACTAGGGTTGGATTTTCTGGATCAATATTCCCCATAGGAAGATTGATTTGAGTACATCATCAATGTGCATAAGAAAAACCAATTACATACACTATAAATTCTTCCCAATTCATTTGAACTCTTTACAAATCATAGTTGCACAGAATCGCATTTTTGGGAGGGGACGTTTCGGAAACCGCGTTTCTGAGAAACGCGTTTCTCCTCCCAGAATCGCAAAATATATATATATAAATATATATATATACATATATATCATAGTACCCTCTGGTACCGCTGGTATGGTACCGCCGGTACCATATCAGTGGTACCGCCGGTACGATACCGCCCTGGGATCCGCGGTACCAGGGCGGTACCATTTTTAATATTTTTTTTTATTTTTTAATATATTTTTAGTAATTTTTTTTTTAATATTAACTACCAAAAAAGGACAAAAAAAAGTAAAAAAAGGGGGTTCTGGGTGTAAAAAAAGAGGGTACAGTACATGATGCAGGGGACTGTTGCAATGGCACATGGGCACTGCGAGTGAGCAGACCGAGGGGCCAATGGGAGACCAACACAGGGGGGTAGCATCACATGGGGGCAAGTACAGAGGCATATGGGCATTGTGGGTGAGCAGACCATGGGCCCAATGGGAGACCAACACAGGGGGGAGCATCACATGGGGGCAGGTACGGAGGCACATGGAGGGATGATGGGGATCCACATGGCCGATCAGGCTGTGGGGATAAATAGGCACTCACAATGCCATTGTGGTCGGCATTTTCAGAGGCTGTGAGAGGGCTAGTGATAGACAGTGAGAGAGCAAGCGAGAGCCGGTGACAGGCTGTGAGAGGCTGTTTAAGAGCCAGGGTGCTGTGGGAGGGTGTTCAAGGATCAAGGTGCTGTGAGGAGAAGGTCGATCGAGATGGCTGAGCGCATACCACCGAAGCCCGAGGGCGAAGCCAGGAGAAAGCTTGAGGAAGATATCCGAAGGCACAACGAGAGGCATCGGAAGCAAGAGGCAGATATCCGAGAGATGCTGCGACAGACTCGACAGAGAAATCCGGAACCGGAGCCACCCGCCCCCGCTGTGGAGATCCTGTCCCCGCTGTCGGGCTGGATCTGGATGAGCAGATCGGAATGAATTTCACACGACGGCAGCTCATCATGGTCAGGGAAAGGGCGGCCAGACGTCGGGCTAACCAGGAGGCAGCTCGGGCTAACCGGGAGGCAGAGCAAGAGCGACAAAACAATGCACCAGACGAGGGCGAGGAGTCGGTGGAGGATCAGTGAGGGATGTTTAGAATAGATGAGGTCCACCCGTATGTGGCGGACTGTTGCTATGTAGTTTTCGGCAGTTTATGGTGCAGCAAATAACTAGATGGCTGCTTTAAAAAATGACAGTATATGTGATGTTATCCTGATACAACGGTTGAATATATACATAGTTGTTTTTTGTGCAACGCGAGCCTGGTCATGTAAGATGCAATGTCTGTAATTTTTTTAAATGCAGATGTATTACATGTGTTTATGAAATGTCGTTTGGGGTGTAGGGGTGATTGCTGTGCTCATGATGTAGGTGCATATATGTGAAGCTAGCATTCACTTCAAACGAAATTAAATGAAAATAGGATTCAGACACGCACATAGAATTCTTCAACATAAAATAAAGCATCACATGTACAGAGCGACATACGCACAATGTGCAGCAAATAATGTAGGCCAAACACTGTATATAATGTGAAAAATCATCTGAGTACAATGGTAGACCGTCTGCTAGAGACAAACTACTGAAACTAAAACAACAGAGCCACAATCAATGCTCTGGCTCTGACTCAGACGAATGCTCTGGAGACAACTCAAGGCCTCGAGCTGACTCTCGCAGCCGATATCTCTGCCTGTCTGGAACTGGCATGGGCTGTGTATCCGAGGGGGAAGACTCGTCATCCTCATCCTCCCAATCAGCCTCCGCATCAGCCCCCAAGCAGGCCAAACCAACAACACCTGCTCCAACTGGCTGTGATACTGCACCTCTACCTGTACCTAGAGCCCTGCGTGGTCGTCCTCTCCTCCCTGGCAGTTTTCTGTGCCTTGCCTTTCTTGTTCGGTGCACCCTTGGGCCTGCCTGGTCTCTTGCGGACAAGAGGAGCTGTCAATGCCTCGTCACCCCCATGCAAATCACCTGGCTGGCTAGGCTGGGCCCAAGCTGAGGCCGGCTGCGATAGGGAAGCAAAAGAGGCAACTCCCTGTGCAACTGAGCGAGGAGGATGAGCTCGTGGAGTGTGTGCCCGTGGGGCTGCTGCAGGTGGAGGAACTGGTTGTGCAGGAGGCGAGTACAGTGGCGATATGTACTGAAAGGGGCGCTGTGGTGGCCGGTACTGGTACATCCTGGGTGCTGCCAAAGGAGGAGGATGTGACGTGGGTGCTGCCACTGGAGGAGCCACTGTGGATGTGGGCGCTGCAAGAGAAAACCTGGGCACAGATGGTGGCCTGCCATGGAGACCTGGTGCTGCAGAAGTGGACGGCGATGGAGGGGCTGCAGGCCTAAATGGCATCGGTGGCACTGGAGGAGCTGTGCGACGCACATACACCCTCTGAGGAGCTGGAGGAACTGTAGGCACCCCATGCGGCTGCTCTGGCTGGGACTCTGTGTGTGGCATGCTGGCAAGAGATGATGGGGGCGCCCTGACACTCGGCATCTGCTGGGCCTCTGAATCCAATGTGGCAACCAAGTCGGCCAGCTGGGCATCCGAATACAAATGCTCTGGGCTCTGGGACTCATCCTGTGCACCAGCCTCTAAATCATCCTGTGCACCAACCTCTGAATCATCCTGTGCACCAACCCCTGAATCAACCCAAGCCTCATCCTGTGCCTCATCATGTGCACCCTGTAGACCCTGCATGGCCTCCCAATCTGTGCAATGAAAGTCATCAGGTGCCTCCTCTGGTGTGCTGTCGTAGTAACGGCCATGACTCTGTGTTGCACGCATCCAAACATCTGCGGGACCGGCATCTAAACCACTCTGCCCTCTATCAAGAGCCTCCTCCATCATGTCGACATAGGTAGGTATGCCATTGCCCCCCCCTGTGTGCCCTGCCTGTCTACCGGTATAACATGTGCCATGTGTCCCACCTCTGCCACGTGATGCACCTGTGACCCCTGCCTGTGGCGTGTGCCCTGCACCTGTATAATCTGCCTCATCCCTCTCTGGTCTGGCAAACACAACCCGAATGGGCTCATCCTCATCATGCTCATCCTCTGACACTGGCTCATCTGCCTCATACAATGGGGGCTCTCTGTGCTCAAGCCCAAGCTCTCTCTCTCTCTCATCTCGGCAAGCTCCCTCTCTCTCTCTGCCATCAACTGTGTGCCCAAGTCATCTGCAGGCATGGGATGGGTGCTGTCCGTAGGCAAGTCAACCTGGCGCTCCAAATCGGATATCTTCGTCTACAAGGTTTAAAATTGGCATGTCAGAGAAACAACTCTATCAAGAAATGAAACCAACATACCAGGAGTCAACCAACATGCTATGAAAGGTTAGCTTATCACCTGCAATGCGCTCGTAATGGTCGGAAGCCTCCTGGCGAGACGTGTGTTGGTGCTACAGAACACCAACCGCTCCAACTGACTCACTGACAAGCGGTTCCTTCTCCTCGTGTGAATCAGTGCCCATGTGCTCCAATTACGCTCACACACGGAGGCAGCACAGTCCTGTGGTGCGTGCTTTGAAATACTTCAGCACATTGTGGCAGAGGTCAAACTTCAACGAAACACAAAAAATGGAGGATAAAATGAAATGCATACCTGAGAAAGGACACGCAGTGCAAGACGCTGTATAGATGGGTATGTGCTACCGAACATGGTCCACCAGGTAATGGGTAGCTGCCTCCTCTCTGGGTCCTGGGCAGCCTGGTGGCCGAATGTGCCCATGCCGAAACGAAATGCAGCGAGCTCCTCCATGAGCCTGATAGGATCCAAACCTGTGTGGACCCACCCTGTGAATGTACTGAAGCCAATCGGCCTCGAGCTCTCTGTCTGCGATCTGTGTCGGAGAGAGGAAGAGGGGATGCAGCATGTGTGCAACGCTGTGGATACTCCTGTGGAAGTAGTTCCACCGCGTCTCCCATATGAACTTCAGCTCTGTCATCCTGCAGGTGAGGGGCATGTGGTTTAGGGCATTACGAAAAAGCTTAACACTGACAGAAAAACAAACTAGCAAGTACTAAAAAGATAAAGGTCAATTGCAACACTGTACCGCTTACCTCTCTGGCTGCAAGATGGGTAGCTGCAGGAACTGTCCAATCCGGTCCATGAGCTCATACACCAGTCCAAGTGTCGACCCCTCGCTGTCAGCCATGTGGAGCACAATGTAGAGTGGTCGAAGCAGTCCTGACAATGTTTGTGCATCCCTCCAGAACTGGTCTCCCCTCACCGTGGAAGAAAAGTGCTCCCCATCCTCAGTGTGCGGAAATGTACTGGCACCCCAAAGATCACTGGCAACCATCTGTAGAAGCTGGGCCCTGCACCTGATCAAACGGTCGATGACCACCAAGTCGAATGCAAAGCGCGTGGGGGCTGGCTTACGGAGGTCCAGATGGCTGAACACCCGGAACATGGCAAGAACACGCCTCTTTCTGGTGACAAAAGTCAACAGGAAGAGGGCCTCCCGGACGATGGCTCTAACCTAGGGAAGTGATCCAATGTCCCCCATCAGAAGGTCTATGCCGTGGGCTGCACAGGGGGTATGAACAATATGAGGGAACTCGGCCTCTAGCAGTACACCCATTTGAATGCAGTTCGTGGCATTGTCCATCACCACCATGATGACATGCTGTGGGCCTATGGCTAGGATGGAAGACCTAATGACATCAAACATGAACTCTGCAAATATGACTCTCCCCCCCCTGCTGCAATCCACTGCCCTCAAAAACTGTGTGCCCATGCAGCTAGAGACCAGTATGTTGAGGATCGGCCTCCTCCTGACATCAGTCCAGCCATCGGACATGATGCTGCAACCGTAAGTGGCCCAGTGCCAACGCAGAGGCTCCATCTCTCTAGACAAGGACTCGACCCTATCCCTCAGCATGTGTGTGCGGACAACCTCTGAACTAGGGACTCTCCAGCTAGGGCTGACAGACTGTGCAAGGCGGAAGGCCCTTCTGAAGGGCTCAAAGTCGGTGATGGCAAAGGGCAGGTTCAGCTCGTAAACCAAACTGGCCACGGCCTGTGTGGCCTCTCTGTCCATGTGCGGCTGATGCGCGCCGCGAATGGTCTGCTGCACGAGGGCTCTCACTGGTGGACGACGGGTGGTGGACGTCCAGCACGGTGCACCAACCGTGACGGGAATGGACGATGACGCGACAGGCTGGGCACTGGTGGATGCATCGGCTGTAGACGTGGAATGGGGAGAGTGGGATGCACTGGCAGGGATGGGTGCAGCAGCATAGGTGGGGTGCACTGGTGGAGGGGCAACATCTGGCATGGGGTACGAAAACTGCTGGCTGAGGAGGTCATCCGGATGGGAAGGGAAGGAAGAAGGGATCTCTTCCACATCCTCGAAGGCCCGCCCAGTACCATCCTGGGCCTGCTCGGGTGGCGGAGAGTCCATGAGAAAGTCGTAGACTGGTGGAGTGCGAGCAACACTGGGTGGTGGTGGAACCGCAGTGGCAACTGTCGGACGCGATGGGACGGGATCCACCGGAATCTGAGCAGATGGGGGTGCATGAGGCAGAACTGTCTAAGGGGCAAAGGGACCGGAGGAGGATGCACTCCCTCTCCTCGTGCGTGCCAGCCAAGCAGGCAGCAACTCTAGGTTAGTCACATAAGGAGCGGTGCAAAATCGGAGAACGCCCTCCGAAATGGTGTTCTCCCCTGCCACGAGCCGCGGCCCGTAGGTGTCCAGTAGTCGCTGCCTGTCGGGGACGGTCATGCTGCCACAAGGGGCAGCATTCAAGGTGGCACCATTTTTGGCGCGTGCACCGAGCAGATGGCCTTTAAGGCGAGTGAGGGATGCAGCAAACTCGACGAGACAGTATCGGCAGCGCACGATCTTCTGACCGGTCTTGTTGGCCTTGTCGGCAACCCGCCTGACAATGTCTACCTCGTCCCACAGACCGGAAAGGTCGGATTGCACCATTGTAGATGAAATGAGGGATGGATTGCTAGAAAAAAAACAGCAGGGTTCACTGTTGGAGAGACGCTAAAAATGGGCGAATGCAGGGCAAAGGAAATCAGATGCAAGGCAGGGCGTTGCGTGGGCGATGGTCGACGCAAGGAATTAAAGGCAGGCAAGAAAAACCAGCAGCGATGGCAGGGCGGAGAGGGAGCAAAAAAATTTCAAAGGAAATGCGAGGGGGGCGGGTAGGTTTAGGTAAGAAAAAATTTTAAAAAATATTTAATAATAAATATATTATTATATTGTGGTACCGCGGTACCATCATGGTACCGCGGTACCAGTATGTTCCCGCGGTACCGGGATTCGCGGTACCCAGTACCGCGGGACCTATGATATATATATATATATATATATATATATATATATATATATCATAGTACCCTCTGGTACCGCTGGTATGGTACCGCCGGTACCATATCAGTGGTACCGCCCTGGGATCCGCGGTACCAGGGCGGTACCATTTTTAATATTTTTTTTTATTTTTTAATGTATTTTTAGTAATTTTTTTTTACATATTAACTACCAAAAAAGGACAAAAGAAAGTAAAAAAGGGGGTTCTGGGTGTAAAAAAGAGGGTACAATACATGATGCAGGGGACTGTTGCAGTGGCACATTGGCACTGCGAGTGAGCAGACCGAGGGGCCAATGGGAAACCAACACTCCGCTGTGGATCCTGTCCCCGCTGTCGAGTTGGATCTGGATGAGCAGATCGGAATGAATTTCACACGACGGCAACTCATCATGGTCAGGGAAAGGGCGGCCAGACGTCGGGCTAACCAGGAGGCAGCTCGGGCTAACCGGGAGGCAGAGCAAGAACGACAAAACAATGCACCAGACGAGGGCGAGGAGTCGGTGGAGGATCAGTGAGGGATGTTTAGAATAGATGAGGTCCACCCGTATGTGGCGGACTGTTGCTATGTAGTTTTCGGCAGTTTATGGTGCAGCAAATAACTAGATGGCTGCTTTAAAAAATGACAGTATATGTGATGTTATCCTGATACAACGGTTGAATATATACATAGTTGTTTTTTGTGCAACGCGAGCCTGGTCATGTAAGATGCAATGTCTGTAATTTTTTTAAATGCAGATGTATTACATGTGTTTATGAAATGTCGTTTGGGGTGTAGGGGTGATTGCTGTGCTCATGATGTAGGTGCATATATGTGAAGCTAGCATTCACTTCAAACGAAATTAAATGAAAATAGGATTCAGACACACATAGAATTCTTCAACATAAAATAAAGCATCACATGTACAGAGCGACATACGCACAATGTGCAGCAAATAATGTAGGCAAACACTGTATATAATGTGAAAAATCATCTGAGTACAATGGTAGACCGTCTGCTAGAGACAAACTACTGAAACTAAAACAACAGAGCCACAATCAATGCTCTGGCTCTGAATCAGACGAATGCTCTGGAGACAACTCAGGGCCCCGAGCTGACTCTCGCAGCCGATATCTCTGCCTGTCTGGAACTGGCATGGGCTGTGTATCCGAGGGGGAAGACTCGTCATCCTCATCCTCCCAATCAGCCTCCGCATCAGCCCCCAAGCAGGCCAAACCAACAACACCTGCTCCAACTGGCTGTGATACTGCACCTCTACCTGTACCTAGAGCCCTGCGTGGTCGTCCTCTCCTCCCTGGCAGTTTCTGTGCCTTGCCTTTCTTGTTCGGTGCACCCTTGGGCCTGCCTGGTCTCTTGCGGACAAGAGGAGCTGTCAATGCCTCGTCACCCCCATGCAAATCACCTGGCTGGCTAGGCTGGGCCCAAGCTGAGGCCGGCTGGGATAGGGAAGCAAAAGAGGCAACTCCCTGTGCAACTGAGCGAGGAGGATGAGCTCGTGGAGTGTGTGCCCGTGGGGCTGCTGCAGGTGGAGGAACTGGTTGTGCAGGAGGCGAGTACAGTGGCGATATGTACTGAAAGGGGCGCTGTGGTGGCCGGTACTGGTACATCCTGGGTGCTGCCAAAGGAGGAGGATGTGACGTGGGTGCTGCCACTGGAGGAGCCACTGTGGATGTGGGCGCTGCAAGAGAAAACCTGGGCACAGATGGTGGCCTGCCATGGAGACCTGGTGCTGCAGAAGT
This sequence comes from Diphasiastrum complanatum, assembly GCA_029204225.1. Taxonomy (NCBI): domain Eukaryota; kingdom Viridiplantae; phylum Streptophyta; class Lycopodiopsida; order Lycopodiales; family Lycopodiaceae; genus Diphasiastrum; species Diphasiastrum complanatum. The sequence goes on along the minus strand of CM055098.1, from coordinate 45,649,182 downwards.
GGACGGCGATGGAGGGGCTGCAGGCCTAAATGGCATCGGTGGCACTGGAGGAGCTGTGCGACGCACATACACCCTCTGAGGAGCTGGAGGAACTGTAGGCACCCCATGCGGCTGCTCTGGCTGGGACTCTGTGTGTGGCATGCTGGCAAGAGATGATGGGGGCGCCCTGACACTCGGCATCTGCTGGGCCTCTGAATCCAATGTGGCAACCAAGTCGGCCAGCTGGGCATCCGAATACAAATGCTCTGGGCTCTGGGACTCATCCTGTGCTAAATCATCCTGTGCACCAACCTCTGAATCATCCTGTGCACCAACCCCTGAATCAACCCAAGCCTCATCCTGTGCCTCATCATGTGCACCCTGTAGACCCTGCATGGCCTCCCAATCTGTGCAATGAAAGTCATCAGGTGCCTCCTCTGGTGTGCTGTCGTAGTAACGGCCATGACTCTGTGTTGCACGCATCCAAACATCTGCGGGACCGGCATCTAAACCACTCTGCCCTCTATCAAGAGCCTCCTCCATCATGTCGACATAGGTAGGTATGCCATTGCCCCCCCCTGTGTGCCCTGCCTGTCTACCGGTATAACATGTGCCATGTGTCCCACCTCTGCCACGTGATGCACCTGTGACCCCTGCCTGTGGCGTGTGCCCTGCACCTGTATAATCTGCCTCATCCCTCTCTGGTCCGGCCCTGATGGTAAGGCCTCTTCATGACTTGGCCTTCCACTCCCTAAGCGAAAACACACTTACTGGGACCATCTATGATCGTAACAGACATGTTAGAGGTTAGTTTTGAATTTTTATCCTTGACAGAATCCAACATGGATTAATGCACCTGAACTGGACCATCCTACACCCGAAACAGTTGGCAAATTACACAGTAATTATGCTCTTAATTAGAGCTTTCATCTGATACCCATATTGCCCAAAAAAAAACCCAATTTTTTTTTTTTTTAAAAACGTTTCTGGAATTTTTTCAAAAATTCCCGAAACGCGTTTCTGAACTTGATTCTGAAACGCGTTTCAGAAACGCAGTGCAACTATGTTACAAATATAGAGAAGTAAAGAATCCCTTCATAAAGTGTGATGAAGGAAATTTGAGCTTCATTCCAGAGACCATTTTTCCTTCAATTATCAATGCGATCATACACTAGGAGGAACCGTGCACAACCTTCTATTGTAGAGTTAAGCACAATAGCAAAAAGTTTCCATGTCAAAGAAAGCTCGAGGACCTCGATCTAAAGAAACATTGATTTGCTGAAAAAAGCAGTCTCACTACTAATTAGAATGGACAGCATGCTATTGCCACCGACAATAAAATCACAATAGTCGATCTCATATGTCAAATGGAAATCATTCTCCAAGAAAATTCAACTTGAGGACATACTTGCCATGAACCACAACAATAGGAAACCTTGAAGAACGAATACATTTTATCTCTGATGCACTCGTGCAATGCATCCAACATGCATGAGCATGCCCATTGAATCCGTATTTCGGCTGCATTCCACTTATTACCAAGTTATTTGTGTATTCCTGCATGACCCAAAAAAAAAGCTACTGTTAATTGATGTAATTCTTGATTAAAAAAATAAACAACAAGAGATTGACATTTCAAATCTCCAAAAGGTCTTGCACATAACAATACTGACCATGTAAATTTCAACCACTCAAAACTATCAAAGAACGTTTCTAAGCAAAAGTTTGCTAATCATGCCTCTCAATGCTACTGAGATTCTTTTGACATGAAGTTTTATGAGGTGATTGTAGACTTGTTCATTTGCTAACTAGGACTCTTCATTAGAAACCTTCCTTTTCCATGAACAAACCAACCTCTAGTGTAATCAATATTGTTGAATCAAATTCAATACCAATTCATTTTATACTTGGAGAATAATGACAATACCTTGAAATAATTCTTACGAAGGTGAAACAAGGAACATGATCTCCAAAAGAATTAGCTGCTGAGGTAAAATAAATCAATTAATTTTGTGGTATAGCCATGTAACAAAAGTGATGTACAATGACAAACATGCAATTCCAAATGAATTTATACTTAAAGCTTGTCCAATCGATTTGAAAGAAGCCAAGAGGAAAATAGTAGAGAAATCTTAGTCGATTACGGCCACACATGGCTGTGGTCCATTGTGGTATGTCCTTGACTGATTGTTCGACGTTATCTAGCCTCCAATGAGAGGAAGCCAATGTAGATTAGACTCTAACTAGTTGTTACACCCCTTTCAATAATAGTTAGTATTCATTCTTTTCTTAGCAATTACATTTCCAACCAGATTCGTGCTTCACTCCGAATACCACCAAATTATGATGCACCCTTCTGATGGGTAATAAGACTACTTTTTGTACTCACTTTGGTCTTTATGAGTTTCAAGTGCTTCCTTTTGGTGTTATAAATGGTCCACCCATGTTTCAGAATGTCATGAATAATGTCATGCCTCCGCTTCTTGGTCGTTGTGTATTAGTTTATTTTGATGACATTCTCATTTTTAGTTCTTCTCTTTTTCAACATCTTTCCCACCTTTCTTCCGTTTTTTAGTTACTTGTTACTCATCAATTGTTTGCTATCAAGTGCTCTTTTGTTGTTCTAGCAATAGAGTTTTTAGGTTTTCTTATTTGTGATGATCGTGTTTGTCTTGATCCTCGTAAGGTCCAGGTTATTCTGGATTGGCCTATGCCTACTAATGTTCATCATGTCCATACGTTTTTGGGTTTAGCTACTCACTTCATCGTTCTGTTCCACGTTTTGCCACTATCGTATGCGCATTTGAAGAGATCCCATTCTTTTTTTGTCGACTTATGATTGTCAGACATCCTTTTATACTCTTCGTCACGTTGTTGCTTTTGCATTTGTCCTGTGTTTACCTCAATTTGATCAGAAGTTCATTGACTGATGCTAGTTCTGCTGATTTAGGCGCCTTACTTCGTCACTCCTAGTATGTCATTGCTTATAAGTAACAACGTCTTCACTCTTATGAGCAATGGTTGTTCATGAAAAAGAGCTCCTAGACATTATTTATGCTCTTAGGAAGTGGCGTCATTATCTTTATCGTGTTTCTTTTGACATTATTACTAATTGTCAATCCCTCCGTTATCTTTTTACACAACGGGACCTTAGTGATTGTCAATATCATTGGTTACTGTTTTAATAGTCTTTTCATTTTGATATCTTATGTCGACCTGGTCGGTCGAACAACATTGTTGATGCTTTATCTCGTCTTCCCACTTTGTTACATAGCCTTGTTGCTATCATTCCCCCATGGTTTGCCTTCTGCTTATTTTCTTATCTTGATTTTTGTGACATTTATAGTACTGCTCCGCTTCCTTCGTCTCGTCCTCATTAGGTGTATTCCATTGTTGATCATTGTCCTTAGAATTATAGTTTCCTTTGTATTCCCAGTTCCCTTGATGTTCGTTCTAAGTTGTTTTCTGGTGCCCATCCTTCTCCTGTTAGTGGCCATTTTGGTTTTCAGAAGTCTTATACTCATCTTAAGGGCCATTTCTATTGGCCATCCATGAAATCTGAGCTCGCACTTCTTATCCGCATGTGTCTCTTTTGTGCCCATAACAAGTACTCCCATGCCAAGTGTAATAGATCCTAACACCACATTAGGGCAAATACTAACTGATCCACCCAACCTTGCCTACTCCCTGATATAGAGTAAGCCCCTCCTAGCCCAGTGTGAGGACTGGTAGCATGCGGCTGCCAAGTGTCGGCCACGTGTCACTGACGTGGCCGACTGCACGTCGGGACCCAACTGGGGGCCCTGTCCTGCTGACAGGGTGTCCCTAGACTGTGTTAGGCCCGCCATGGCTATGGACCGTGCTGGGGCACACTACTCACACTGTCTTGCCCTATTGGTCGTGTACGTTGGACATGACCCTGACTGTGGTATCTGACCTATCTGTGTTCTCTAGGGTTCGGCACTGGTCACGAGCTCGTAACACTCCCTCCCCCTTAAGAACCGTCTTAGTCCTCTAAAACAAAGTCTGGAAAAATCTTGCGAAGGATGTTGCCTCTTTCCCAAGTGGCATTCTCAACAGGCTGATCATTCCACTTGACCAGATATTCTCGGTATCGAGTATGACGAGTCTGCGTCTCTCTACTATCAAGAATCTGCTCTGGTTCATGTGGAGGTTGTTGAGGATCCAATGGGAGAACTAGAACATTGTCCCCTACCAGATTTTCTGATCTAGTTAAGGCTTTTCGTAACTGACTTACATGAAAGACTGGAAAAACCTTACTGTTGTGTGGGAGTTCTAGTTCATAGGTGACCTCGCCTAGTCTCCTACTGATGGTAAAGGGACCACAATACCTTGGAGACAACTTAGCACACACTCCTGATTTGAGGATTTTAGAGTCAACTGGGACTCTCAAGTAGACTTTCTCACCAGCGGAGAACTGCACATCCCGTCTGTGTGGATCTGCATAATGCCTGGCTCGATTCTGGGACTGCCTGATGCTACGCTTAGCATGTTCTATCATCCGGTTTAGGTCCTCTAAAAAGTTTCTGGCTGCTTCAACTTTTTCTTGTTTAAACCCTACAACTGTGAGTGAGTGTGGCTGAAAATCGTACATCAGCATAAATGGGCTGCATCCCGTAGCTGAATGTTTGGTATTGTTATAAGCAAACTCTAATATCGAGAGATACTCCTCCCAATTAGTCTGCTTCTTGCTGACGTATGCACGAAAATATCCTCCAGCACCTGATTTACCCTCTATGTTTGACCGTCCGTCTGTGGATGGTTGGTGGTACTCATATTAAGTTTAGTATGGAGATGATGGAATACTGCCCTCCAAAAATTTCCATTAAACTTACTGTCCCGATCGCTGACTATGCCGAAAGGTAGACCGTACAATTTAAATAGCCCGTCTACAAACAACCTCGCTAACTCTGGAGCTCTAACGGTTGTTTTGGTCGGAATAAAATGAGCCATTTTGGTCAAACGGTCAACTGTGACCCATATAGCGTCATTACCCTTTTGGGTTTTAGGCAGGCCTACTATAAAATCCATGGAGATACTCTCCCATTTACCAGCTGGTATATCTAAGGGCTGCAACAACCCTCCTGCCTTTAAACGCTCTGCTTTGTTTACTTGATATTTCTGGCAACTGGTTACATACTTTTGGACGTCCTTTTTCATACTGGGCCAGAAAAACTGCCTACGAAGAAGCTCATAGGTCTTCTGTATGCCTGGGTGTCCCTAGGACCTGCTGCCTATAGTCCTCTGAATTGGGGACACATACTCTATCTCTATAGAGCAAGTACTCATCCTGAATGGAATACTGTTTCCATTTGAATCCTTGAGTCAACTAACCCTCAACCACTGGGGTTTGCTTGGGTAATATAGGCCCAGAATCCTCAACGTCATCTGACGACGTATACTCGGACTCATCATCATCCTCAACGGAAGCTGCCGTATTCTTGGATGAACTGGCACCAACCCCGGGAACTGGTTCTGGAGTCTGTAACTGTCTGCTCTGGACTAAGTTCCAGATAGTAGAGAAGAATGCATCATGCTGGCACTTCCCTCTCAAGGACTCGAGTAACTCATTACGAATCTGAGTAAAACTCAACTCGTTTATCATAGGCATTCTGCTAAGGGCACCTATTGTATTGAATTTCCCCCGTCTATATTTGATAGACATATCAAACTCTTGCATCAACTCTGCCCAACGAGCTTTCCGACCTCTAAGCTCAGGTTGATTGCAAAGGTATCTGAGGCTTTCATGGTCTATCATGACCTCAAAGTTGGCACCATACAAATAATGCCTCCAAGTCTTAAGGGCATGGACTGTAGAAAAGAGTTCCTTTTCATAGGCACTATACCTAGTCTGAGCTGGCTCGAGTTTTTTACTCTCCAACGCAACTGGTCGTCCACCCTGAGTTAGTACAGCACGAACTGCACAGTCGCTAGCATTTGTTCGGACCACAAATGGCTGATTGGGGTCGACGACTTTTAAAACTGGTGCTGTAGCTAAGGCTGTTTTGAGAGCATCAAAGCTCTCCTGCTGTGCGGACTCCCAAATGAACTCCTTTCCCTTCCCCTTAAGAAGATTTGTCATGGGAACTGCTATCTGAGCATATTCCTTGATAAATCGTTTGTAATATCCCGCCAAACCAAGAAAGATCTGAAGTTCCAAAATATTCTGAGGTCTCAGCCAACTGAGTATGGCTTTAACCTTATTTGGGTCCATCTTAATCCCATCTGACGAGATAATGTGACCCAAATATGCTACTTCTTCAACAAAGAATTCACACTTGGATTGATTAGCATAAAGCTTATGCTTTCTGAGCAGTAGAAACACCTTTCTGAGGTGTTTTAGATGCTCCTTCCTCGTTTTGCTGTAGACGAGGATGTCATCTAAAAATACGACTACAAACTTACCCAAGTATGGTCTGAGGACACTGTTCATCAAGGTCATAAAGGTAGCTGGAGCATTTGTGAGCCCAAATGGCATCACCTTAAACTCATAATGACCGTGACGAGTCCTAAAAGCCGTTTTCGAGACATCTTCCGACTTTATACGGAATTGATGATATCTCGATCTGAGGTCTATTTAACTGAAAAACTTAGCCCCGTCGAGTTGGTCAAACGTCTGCCCGAGGCATAGGATATTTATTCTTTATTGTGACTTTATTGAGGGCTCTGTAATCTACGCAAAGACACATAGACCCCTCTTTCTTTTTCACCAAAAGGACTGGTGAGGCCCATGGTGAACTACTGGTCTGAATTTGGCCTTTCCCAAGATAATCTGTTAACTGACTAGTTATTTCTTCATCCTCTATTTGGCTGACCCGATACGAAGGTTTAGAAACAGGTGTTGTACCTGGTACTAGGTTTATTACATGATCTACCTCTTTGCTAGGTGGCAAACCATGTGGCAAATCTTTAGGAAAAACATCTTTAAATTTAGACAATAAAGTTTCTAATTTATTGATTTTCTGTTGTATAGAACTAGAAATAGAAACTTAAACTGAAAGTCACATAAGAATACCTGATGGTCGTTGTCTCCGATTAGCTGACAGAGCTCTGAACTGCAGACCATAGGACTGTTGGGAACATCGTGCTCCCCATGCAACTGGATCTCTCGGCCTTTATGCTGAAAGCTGAGGGTGTTCTCCTGATAGTTCCTGTGGAGGGAAGGTCCTAAACTGTAGAGCCATCTCTCCCGAGAACAATGTCTTTGCGATCCAGGTGCATTATCTAAAAGTTTATTTCATCTTGGTACCCCTGAATACCAAGATTTAAGTTACTTACCGTAGTTTCCCAGATTTTTTTATCTTCACCATTAGCTAATGAAACTATGTACCTATGCTAACTAGGTACTTTTGGAAGTTTAAGCTTTTTAACCAAGGTGTAGTTGATGAAATTATGGGTTGCCCCATCATCCACCATAGCTCTTACTGACTGGTTACCAACTTTCCCGTGCATACGTACTAGGTCATGTGGCCCAAAGCTAAAGGGTCTCGCTAGCATTGCAGAGGTCAGCTGGCAACAGTGTTCATGATCTTCATGATACACTTTGATCTCGGAAGCTGCCGAGTCACTGGGGAAACTTACAGTCTGAACAAGATGAACTTGTTTCTTACCTTTTTTATCTTTTTTTTTAGTCTGACTGTGTGTCCCTTGCCCATACACACAAAGCACAAACGTTCTTGTTTGGCTTTCTCAAAATCTTCTGGTTTTAAGGGCTGTATGAGTGAAGGGCATTTCTGAGAAGCTTCACCTTTAACTTTATCTTCTTTCTTTCTTTTTAAAAATTTCTTTTTAAATTGAAAGTCTTTTGGAGGAGGCTGCTCAGAAAGGGGCAGCTGTCTCGCCCTCTTCCTACCCACTAATCATCATAGATTTGAGCATATCTGAGAGCTTGCTCAAGGGTAGTAGGCGAGTTTCTCTGGACCTCTACTTTATATTCATCTTTGAGGCCACGGAGAAATCCCCTGATTTTCTGATAATCATCCATATTTTTAATCTTTAAAATTGCTCCTTGGTACTACGAGATATATTGGATTAGGGACTTGTCCATTACTGTTCTTTCCTAGGCTTCCCAGGCTCTATCAAGTTCATTTTCTAGTAGGAATTCTCTTAGGAAAGCTTCTTCAAAAGCTTTCCATGACCGGGGAGTCTGCCCAGTCTCCTGGAGATTTAACCACCACTTATGGGCCCTAAGGAAAGACTGGCCTCAATTGCTTGCAAATGGTCAGGGGTCTGTTTAAGAGCATGAATGTTCTTCCATTTGCTGAGGAAGGTTTCTAGAATATCTGCATTTCTATCCTTCTCTTCCCCAATAAAAGTAGGAGGCTTTAAATCTTTAAAAACACAGGGGTGAGACCGCAAAGTCTCACCCGAAACGGATGGAAGTGGAGAAGGGGACAGCTGAGAAGTGGAGGGAAGGCTTCCTTTTGCGGAACTCAAAATCAAGCCTTTGAGTTCAGCGAACGAGTCATCCAAATTGGACTTGAAATTGGCTAATGCCAACTTCAGTTCATCCACTTCTGTTACCAAGTGGAGAAATTGCTCCTTGGTAACCAGTTCGTCGAGTTCTTCGGCGAACTGTTCCTGTTCTTCCATTTCCATAGGTTCTTTCCCTTTACTGTAAGCCAAGGCTTCTGTTTCAAGTTCGTCGCAGCCTCTCTTCGGGGGTTGATCAGGTCCCTGAGGAGTGGTCCTTTTTAGAATTGAAAGAGAGGTACCTTAACTTCTGATAAAAAAAGTCAAAAAGACTAATTTACAACTGTACAAGGGAAAGATGACTTGGCTGTTTCTAAGGACTGTACTTCAAGATAGGTTGGATGGAACTAATTTCTCCTTGTGGTGCTACATGATCAAAAACCTCCTTATTGCTAAAGGTTTGTTTGAAGTTGTAAGTGGTGATGAAGAGAGGCCACCTAGTTTGGCACCTACTACACTGTCAAGAGCTACTTCTTCAACACATGTGGAGGTGTCTTCTGAAGAACAAAAGAAGTGGGATCGACGTGACACACAAGCACATTCGGTCATAGCGCTATCCGTGAAGAGATCAATCCTACCTCACATTCGATCATGCAAGACTTCCAAGAGTGCTTGGGAAGTATTGCCAAGATGTTCCAAGTGAAGACTACGGTGAAAGTGCTTTTTCTACGTAATCAACTCTCAACATTGAAGATGCAAGAGGGTGATACGCTTTCAAATCACTTAATGAAGATCAAGGATCTTCGTGAAGAGCTTCTTAGCATTGACGAAATTGTCGAGAACTCTCAATTTGTTTCAATTACTCTTAATTCACTTCCTCATTCCTATCTTCCATTTGTGTCTACTTTAAGCATATCTCTTAGGGGACAGCAAATCTCCTTTGAAGAGCTTGTTGGCTTACTTCTCCAAGAAGAGCAAACAAGGATTAATTTTGGTGAACAAGAAGATCAAGCCTTCTTCACCAAAGGCAAAGGCAAGGGCAAGGGGAAAGGTAAGCCTTCTTCTTCCAAGGATCAAAAATCCAAGGAAGGCCAAGATCAAGGATCCAAAAAGAAGGGTAAGTGCCATTATTGTAAAAAGTTTGGGCACCACATAAAGGAATGTAGGAAGAAGCTTACAAAGGATAAAGAGAAAGGTATTGATACAAATACAGCCATGATTTCATTAAATCAAAAGGAGGATGATTCTTTCAATGGCGATTTTGCTTTTGTCACTAACAATCTCATTTCTAATCAAAATGAGATTTCTACCACTTCTCGACTTGCTGGTTTTTCAGCAGAAAACAGCACTACTTCAGCTTTGCAGGTTGCTACTTTTTCTTCAATTGATTGGGTGATTGATAGCGGAGATACATGCCATATGACTCACCATAGAGACGTCTCACAAAGCTTATGAAAATCAAAGATGGAAGCAAGGTTCAAGGTGTTGACAACACCTCCTATCCAATTGAAGGCATTGGATCTATCTCGTTCTTCCCAATGGAGAAGAAAAGTACATTCGAAATGTACTTTATGTTCCTAAGATTAAGAAAAATCTCATTTCGGTCTCTACAATCATGAATCAAGGATTGATTGTAGAATTTAAAGAAGACAAATGTCTTATAAAAGACCCAAAGAGATCACTTTTAATTGTTGCTTTGGGAACATTGCGAGGAGGTTTGTTTTTGTTGGATATTTATGAACCTAAAGCTTTGACATCCTTTGGTCTTGTTGCTACTAATTCACATGCATTGGAGTAGGCTAAACTATGACATGCGAGGTACAGGCACCTCAATTTTGGAAGTTCAAATATGTTGAAGAAATTCAACATGGTGGAAGGCATTCCAAATATGGAGCATCCCGAAGGACATGTATGCGAAGGATGCATACTTGGTAAGTTTCAACGGAAGCCTTTTCCTATTGATGGGACTATCAAAGTTGGTGATAAGTTTGCCTTAATTCATAGTGATGTATGAAACTTTTGCACCTACCGCACGAATAACTACCGTAAGGATAGTCACTGCTTTGGCTGCCCATCATGGTTGGCGTATGCACCAACTTGACATAAAGACAGCCTTCCTCAATGGTGATCTTATGAGGAAGTTTACCTTCAGCAACCTGCTGGTTTTTTGGTTGCAGGTCAAGAAGACAAAGTGTGTCTTCTCAAGAAGGCTCTCTATGGACTAAAACAAGCCCCAAGGATGTGGTATCAAAAGATACACACATACTTTTGTGATCGTGGGTTTTCTAACAGTCCTAGTGAATCTACGCTTTATGTCATGCATACATCTGAGTTTATCATCATCATTTTGCTATATGTTGATGATATTATCATTACGGGTAGTAATGAACAATATATTGCAACCTTAATATCTGATCTTGCTTCAGTTTATGATACATCAGATTTAGGCCAATTGCATTTCTACCTTGGTCTTGAGTTTTCGCAAGGAAAGGCTGGAATCTTCATTACCCAACAGCGGTACATTAAGCAGATTTTGAAGCGTTTCAAAATGGAAGATTGCAAGCCGGTTGCTACACCAATTGAGACGGGCCTGAAGTTAAGTAATCAAAGTGGTGGTGAACCATTTGATACTACACTATATTGTCAAGCGGTTGGAAGTCTCATTTACTTATGCAACTCAAGACCGGACATATCTTATAGTGTTTCCCTCATGAGTCAATTCATGCATGCTCCGTTGACATCACATTGGAAAGCATTAAAGAGGATCCTTCGATATCTTCAAGGAAGTAAAACACTTGGTCTGTTATATCCTTCTAGTGATGATGCATGTTTGGCTGGTTTTTGTGACTCGGATTGGGGTGGAGATGAAGACACTAGATGCTCTACTAGTGGTCATTGCTTTTTCATTAAAAATTCTGCAATTCTTGGTTAAGCAAGAAGCAGCCCACCGTTGCTACATCCTCAAGTGAAGCAGACTATAGAGCAACGTTTTCAGCCACTACGGAGTGTATATGGCTGAGACAATTACTTGTCGATATGAAGCATGGCCAGCCCTCAGCTACTCTCCTATTTACGGATAGTCCAAGAGCTATTGCCATTGCACGAAATCCAGTATTTCATGCAAGAACAAAGCATATCGAGATCCACTATCACTTTGTTCGGGAGAAGCTTCATAATGGCGACATCACGCTTGAATATTGTCCCACGGAGGATAATATTGCAGATGTGTTCACTAAGGCATTGCCTAGAGTTCGATTTAAAGCTCTTTGTGAAGCTTTAAATTCAAAGCAACATGCTGATTTTCTTACTTAGTGAATACATGTCATTTCTACATGTCATTTTCATTTAAGAAGGGTGTTAGAATAATAAATGTAAACGATGTAGAAGCCATAGGTTACTATGACCCAAAAGGTCGAGATCTGTGTAACCATGGTCATTTACATTTTAGGCCCAAGTTAGTATGAAACTAACATGTAGCTTATGGTAGCTAGATAGCCATTAGTCAAGTAATTGGACAGCCAACAGTCATGAAGGTAGATAGCCATCTTGGACTACTTACATGTAGCCATTCATTTGTATGATACACACTTTTGTTAAGCAATCTACTGTTCATATTGGCTGTCCACAAGTTTCTACAAGAGGGTCATCTAACCATCTCTCTCTTCTCTTTGAGAATACTTTGTGTTAATGAATAGTCTTGATTCTGGATTCCTACATCGATCACATGGGTTTCCACGTTCTATACTAATTGACTGGGATAGTAGGTTTACTTCTCTATTTTGGACAAAGCTTATGCGTATTCTAGATGTTCAGCTCTTTATGGGTATTGCTTATCATTGTAAGGGCTGAATTCGCAGTGGAATCTGATTTCTTTTTTCAAAAAAAAAATAGCAATGTTCTTTTTTGGTTCTCATGTTTCGGAATGCTAAGAATCCAAAACATCGATTCGATGTAACTTAGATCTGTATCTGGGAGAAACTATTAGAAACTATTAGAATTAATATAATATAGCTTAGTTCTAGCATCTGAAGAATGCCAATAGATACTGTGTTGTTGCAGCAAATAGTCCCTAAACAGTCATAACAGGTTCAAGCAATAACAAATTTGTATACACAACTGCAAGATTAGCCTCCTGATATGCCAGACTACTTTTGCATGCTAGCCTTCCTAATATACCAGGCTACTTGTGCATGCTTCTCTCTCTCCAATGCACCAAAAGCTATATAAACAATCTCAATAGTCTTGTATGAATGTAAGGACCAATCATGTGTGAGCTCTTGGCAAGGCTTGCATTGTGGTAGAGCAAGGCCTCCAGGCCATCTCTTCAAAGGCATCCCTGCCCCAAACAAAAAAAGGTTTGAAGACATGACATTGTGGAAAATTGAGCTCTTTTCAGAAATGCATAGCCCACAAGCACTTTGGACCACTCCAAATATCTGCGACTTGGAATGTCATTCCAAGGAATCCATGGTTGCAACTCAAGTTCATTTACTAATATATCTTTCATGAATAGAATAGCATATGTACCTTATGAAGAACAGTTTTTCTTTCTACCTTGCCAACAACCGCATTTAAGTAATCCTGCAACAATGGGATTCCTCTCTGAGTCAATCAGTGGCTTCCTAATACATCAAGAACACTTTACAACTGTATGCTAGATGCACATGAATCACTGCATCCCTCATAAGTTTCCTAATTAAAGGTTCAAGAATCAAAGGCTTCTCAAGCTTAAGCCATTTGACAACATCTTCAACTGAAATAGAACTTAGATACACTGAAACAAAATACAATTATGAGACAAGGTGAACGATCAGATTGAAATCAAGGCCATAAACATTAAGTTGCTCCAACTTAATATAATCATAACTATATGTAGCCTACAAGCAAGATGAAGACAACACGTGAAGTGCACAAAATATGCATCCTGACCTTCGTGTAATGAGTGTCAAGATCAACAAGAGCCCTTTCCTGGAGCGACTTAGCTCTTATAAAACGGAAAGCTATTGACAGAGAAGTATAATTCATCTGCAAAAAACCGGTTCCTGTGTTTTCTTCAAATACTATAATAAGCTTCATCTTACCTAAGTTAAAAAATATATACTTTTCAGTCAAAAGATACCAAAAGCATTCTATAAGTTGGTCATCTAGTCTGTTGCTATTATCCAACAGTAATAGTATAAAACCTCCAACATCAACCACTTGCAGTTTCAAGCACCTTGCATTCTATTTGTAAGGTACAGCAATTTGTAGTGCTCGTACACAATTAACTTCATACTTCAAATCACAATGAAGGTTTTACCTTGGGCAAGCATTCATAACCACCACCGGTAACACTTATCAGTGCCAAGGAAGCAACACGACCTGGAACCATCACTGCAAGCTTGCATGCAATCATTCCACCTGTTCATTTTAGAAGCAGAGAAGATGTTGATCAGCTGAAGGCTTCTCAAACTAAGAGTTAACCAAAGGTAGAAAATTATTTCCAGTACTTGATCAAGGGTGGTTACAAGGCATAGTTCAAAATCCAGGGAATTTTTGTCTTGTGATATGCATAAAAGTCAAACAATGGCAAAGAGATAATTGCACTCCTTCACATGAGGTTCTATGCCTGCAAAGAACATAAAAGTTTCAAAGATCTAAATTACAAACTTTAACAATGAAGTCTAAGAGGTCAGTAATTCCCCGTCCGGGTGACTTCTAACCAAACTCACCTTCAGGTTTGACTCAGAAGAGTGCTCCTGTAATGGTCCCTACTGTTTAGTCTGCGAAAGACCTAACACAAATTTGGGACCATTTTCACTTTCCTTGAACTTTACACCCCAATTTTATAGCAAAGTCCACAACCCCACAAATCTCCACCTCTCAAACTCTGGACAATAATACTTCGTAGTGGTTTCTGAGTATTCTTGCCATCTCATGTTCATTCCCCAACACCATACAGGACTCTTGCCATGGAATCTCAATGTGCATCCTCAAAACTGTATGTGTACGCTTCTGGAATCTAACATCAACGTACATTCAGCCTTCATCACAAGATCAACATGAATTGCAAAGAAGAGACAAGAGTGAAGTAAAGTGTAAAGTGAAAGGCAACGATTTCACAACAGACTTGGAAGAATAGACCCATCATCTTCATGAATCCACATGCAAAAACTTCTGGCAAGGTGAAAAAGATAATCCTTTGCCATAGCAGTGTACGGTTGACAATTGGATTTTCTAAATAATTGAAGAAAATATCAAGATGAACAAAGAGGTTTACCACTTGCACCCCACTACCAATAGGTGTTCAACCTCGAGCCTTGCTAGAAGCCAACTACTGAAGAAATGGGACTTTCTCCACAGCATAGAAGATCAAAATAGATCTTCCCCTTCCCTTCCCCTTTTCACTCAAATCACCAATACGCACAATGGTATAAGTGTCCTCCCATGCCCACCTACATATATAGGTGAGGGGGGGGAATGTACTAGGAGCAATGAATATGTTTTAGAATGCCTAAAACCAAAAGAGGAGAACGTCCTAATCTTCTAGTCTCGTCTCAGCCATGCAATTGTTTTTGGCACAAGTGCCCTGGTTTGCAAGAACAACAATGAGGATACACAAAATCATTCAGATCGTTAAATGACTAAAGAATAGCACTTTCATCCATATCTTCATCTTTCTACTCATTGCATGGAAGACACCATTTAGAAGCTCTTGGACGTGCTATGGCTTACTCAACTTTGAGAAATATTTATGGTTCTTTTTGCCTAATTGACAATTTTTCTATACGTTAACCTAGCAGCAAAAGTGCCAAACCCTTAAAACATTTGAACAATAAGTCCCTTCAATCAAATAATCGTCCCCACGTGTAAACAATCCCTTCATTTACTCAAGTAGTTTGTGCCTTCAACTACTTAGCTATCTTACTAGGTAAAACAATAGTCATCACCCTAAAGAGTCAATATAGTCAACTATCAAAATTTTGGATTGAAGATAGATGAAGATATAACATAAAATCAAGTCAGTAGTTGAGGGACAAATACGGAAGAAAATCAAATAGGTTAAATCTTTTCCAAGATTTATTGTATTTTTCTACAAATTTATTGAGGATTATGCCAAGGAGGCAGCACCTCTTCATAATTTAACAAAAGGCAAAGCTAACAAAAAAAGAAAAGAGGTCAACGTAGTCCACCTTTTGTATGGAAGGAGGAACTGAATTAATGATTTGAGAAACTCAAAAGCTTGATTGTATCCGCTTCAATGTTATAGATTGCAGTTTATGGATACCGACTGAAAAAGTTGTCCCCTCCTTCCTAGATATTTGGATGGGGGTTTGTCACATGGTTTGAGATTTATATTGGGACAGTTTATAGAGTCTCATCTCATTAGTTGAGACAGGTCGTTTTTCATGGCACACCTAGGGAGGCCAGAGTTTGTCAAATTTGTTCACTTGGAGAGATTGAGGATGAGGATCCCTTCATTTTCAGATGCCCAATTTATTATGAGATTAGAGGGCGATACTATTGTTTATATCGAGACTCCTCCATATCACTCCAGGCTTTGATCACATATGAGGACCCTCGCCGTGTAGCCTTGATGATACGTGAGATGATGTTTTTGAGACGAGACTTAGTCAATGCCCAGATCAGTTTGGATCCCCAGACCAGTATTACCGATTTCTTTTCCAGACACAAACAGAGGTCCACAGATGACACATATGCCTACCACTCTACGCTCCCTCGTAGCCTATGAGGACCCACGATGTGTCGCTCTGTTGGTATGCGAGATGTTCATACTACGGAGAGATTTATATGGGACACCCCATCAGTTCTCCTCACAGCCATTGATTACTTCATTCTTCACTGGGCGGAGATCGCATGATTTAGTGTCTGAGGATGAGGATTACAACAACGACAAGGATGATAGTTGCTCACATGCTCATAGAGATCAGAGACAGTGTTTCCCCCCCCCCTCGCCCATCACGCTACTGCCAGGATCACTAGACATCCTACGCAAAGACGTACTACTACACATGCTCATGCTCACAGACAACGCCAGCAGACTCCAGTGCTCTCTCATGATGTGGCTCGCATTACATCTTTTTACAGTAGCAGCACAGCAGTATCACCAATAGCATCAGCAACACAGTAGGAGTAGCAATAGCATCATAGCCTTGACATCTGGACATAGATACAGATGATTATTATGCACACACACTTTTGCATACCTGTCCATTTTCCTACTGTTCCATCCATTCCCTGTACTCCATCAAAAGCAACCGAACTATTCTCTTCTTTTCAAGAAGATCAGTTCCTCACTGATTTCCAGGTTATGAAGATGGAGCTTTCCCAGCTTAAGGAGACCGTCGCAATGCTAGTCAACGAAAGAACTATTATGCAGGCCAGGACTTTGCAATTGGAACAAGCAATGGGCGATAAACAGGGTTCATCCTCCGAATCCACCGCTACTATGATCAAAGCATTGGAGTAGAAAATTGAACAGCAGACGGAAGAAACTCTCTCTCGAGCATCGATATTGAAGAAAGGCACTAAACCTAGTGCTCCCATTACCTCGGTAATTTCAGCCACGATTCAGGAAGAGAAATCCAGGGTACAAAAGGCACTTAATATTAAAGTTAGAGGGATCCCAGACCCGCAGGATGCCATAGCCGAGGCCAAACGTTTTTTGGACAGCACACTAGGACACCGGACAGAGGGATTGGACACGGCATGGAGGACCTCCAGAGATACGACACTTTGATTATCCATTTCACCTCATTGGCTACTAGGCGGGATGCTCTGCGATGCAGAGCTAAGCTTCGAGGCACCACTATTTTTATGGACGACAATCTTACGTACATCCAGGTGGAAGAGAGACGTAAGGCCTTCCAGGAAGCCAGAGAGTCAGGTAGGAGAGCCATATATAGGGATGGACGAGTGCGTCTTCTTGATGGCACTCCCACGGGAACTTCTCATTAGGGATTTGGGGTTCCCGAGGGTGGGAGCACCCCGGGGCCCCATTCAAGGCATATTCTCCTCATTGGGGATTTCAATGCCCGGACATCTTCGCGCAAACAAAGTTCTTTGACACCACGGATCAACTTCATGTTCGTGCCCTTGACAGTGATAGGACTTCCGCGGACAGTTTGGGACGTACTACTTCATATGGTGAGCACTTACTGCTGTTTGGAGAGGCACATGAGCTAGCCATTTATAATGGCTTACTCTTGGCCATATTCAGACAGTTATACATGCCATCCTAACAGTGGAAGACATAGTGTCGTTGACTATCTCATGGGGTCACCATCCTTTGTACCCATAGTCTCTGACTTCCATGTCTCCCCACCACCCTTTCTAATCACTCCTTTCTCTCCTTCGATATCGGCCACCTTCCGCCCACTCATCCATCTCCACTACCACGCTTGCCCGAGAGCACCTAGAGACACATTTGATCCCATTTACATGCCACTATATCGGCAGTCCTTGGCTTCGCTTTTACACTCTTTTCCTCATGACAGTCCAGTCGACCCCATCGACTCACTCATCTCTATATCTCCATGACCATCTGAGTTCTCCTTCTTCACATCTGATGTGGTACTTGCAGCCATTAAGAAGATGAAGTCCCATAAGGCCAGAGATATTGAAGACGTCGAGTCTGAACTCCTTTCCCATGCATCTGACTTACTCGCCCGACATCAAAAGGAAATTATTGTTTATAGATAAAATGGAGGATCTTGGATACATGGTGCTTTTTAGAAAGCAGGAATGCACACAATCCATGAAGGGAGACATCAAAGCCAAGCTATGGCACTAAAGGAAAACTAAGTAAGTCAACCAAAAGAATTTTGAACCTATAGAAGTCAACTCGGATAGTGGGAATGCAAGAGACACAAAAAGACCCATAGATGTAATCCAACAAGAAAGAAGATCCTCAAGGATTAGGCGGCTACATATGATAAATCAGGCTTGTTGGTAGAAACTCAAAGAACAGAACTTCAAGAACCAGGAACCCTCGAAGAGGATGTCAACGATGAGCAAGCAGGGGAATGGTGACCTGCCATGACACTATGGTCTGCTTCACTCCTTTCAAGTCTTTCAGCCTCTAGGAACTTGTCAATCTTTTGATACCACATCCTTGAAGCCTGTTTCAATCCATGTAAGACTTTGTTTTGCCTGCACACCATTCTTTCTTGCCCTTTCCTTATAAAACCCTGTGGCCGTTACATGAAGACCTCTTCCTCGAGCTCTTCGTGCAGGGATGCTGTATTCGCATTCATTTGACGTACTTCCCAATCATGGTATGTTGCAGCTGCAAGGATCATCCTAGTTGAGCTCATTTTCGCCACAGGTGCAAACATATCGAAGTAATCAACTCTTTTGTTTGTGAATAGAGATTTCCCACAATTTTGGCCTTGAATTGCTGTACTGGTCCATCAATTCTGTACTTTATCTTGAAGACCCACTTTGAACCTGCTACCATTCTTCCTTTGGGCAGTTTAGATAGGCTCCATGTCCCGTTCTTTTCTATTGAAGTTAGTTCGTCTCATGAGGTGATAAAAGGACAAATATTCATGATAGTCGTGTATGTTGATGATCTGATCCTTGTCAGCATCTGCAAGCGAGAAATAAAGGGGATAAAAGAACAGCTGAGCTGGACCTTCCACATAAAGGACATCGGTGAGATCCACCATTTTTTGGAGATTGAAGTGCATACGGATATGCAACAAAAGCGAATGGTACTCAGCTAGCAGAGATACCTTACAAGAGTACTTCCTAAATATTGGATGTCCAAATGTAATGCTGTGACCACACCTATGAGCATTGGGATCAAGATCTCCAAGGATTTATGTCCTTCAACAGATGAGGAATGAAGGCAGATGAGGAAAATCCGTTAAAGGCAAGCACTAAAAAGCTTGATGTACACAATGGTGAGAACTCAGCCTGATTTGTCATATACACTTGGAATTTTGAGTCGGTTTGCCATCGACCCTGGGAGTGGACATTGGGAAGGATATGTGTCCTGCAACAGATGAGGAATGAAGGCAGATGAGGAAAATGCCTTACACGTAAGCGCTAGGAAGCTTGATGTACGCAAGCATGAGAACTCAGCCTGATTTGGCATTTACACTTGAAGTTTTGAGTCAGTTTGCCATCAACCGTGGGAGTGGACAATGGATTGCTTTAAAAAGGCTAATAAGATATGTTTGAGGCAACCTGAACTCAGGAGTCAGTTATGAAGCTGAGGCAATAATGAGGTACTAGGGTATACAGATCCAGATTGGGTATGGGGATGTGGACAAAAGGAAACCTACCTCAGGACACATTTTCTTGTTGGAAGGGGGTCCAATCAGTTGGAGCAGCTGCAAGAAAAATAAAGTTGCCCATCCAACACTGAGGCAGAATACATTCCCTTGGCGCATGCTACAAGGGCAGGAATTTGGCTGCAACAGCTCAAAGGAAAGATCATGGGAGTAGAGGGAGACGCTATGACTGCGTATGCTGACAATCGAGGATGCATCCCTGCTGTGTCTCAGAATCCAGTCTTTCGTAAGCCTACAAAACATATTGAGATTCAATATCACTTTGTATGGTGGAGAAACAAAGAATCCAGCTCATGTACTGTCCCATTGAAGAAATGCTGGCTGATATCCTTACAAAAGAGCTCGGAAAGACCCATCATCACAAGCTGAAAGGTCTGATGGGAACAGAGGATGTATGGTGAATTGTTGAGATGGAGTGTTGGAGATAACGAGGCCACACAACACATCACCAACATTGTCAGCGTGGCAGAAAATCAAGCAGAGTCACCTGGCCCTATGGATAAAATTGTTAGCCTGTAGGAAAGAGTTATTTGAAAGGCAAGTTCTACATAGCTGTAGAAACAAGATAACTGCTCTGGGATGCATAATATTCGTGAAGTCTTGTTAACAAAACCGCCTGTAAGTTCTTTGTTCTTGATGCCTGTAACTCGTCCTTTCCTTTTGAGTTAATACATTTGTCGCAGCATGTGTCCCAATCGAATCTTGTTCTGTTTGTGTAAGTGCTAAAAACTCTGTTTTCAATAATAGTAACATACCGTTCCCCAAGAGAGAATGGAACACTATGCAGTACTGGCTTTGTAACTCATTTATTAACAGTCCCAGAAATGATCCTTACCAAAAGCTTACTAGGACGGCCAAATTGCTCAGCGTCAAGAACTATTTCCACTCAGACGCACAAATGGCATACAAGAGGCCGCATAAAGGACATACAAGAGAGAATAAAAATAAGCTCACTGAAACTTCCTCCTACTAGAATTTATACTCTATTTGAACAACTAGCATATAAAGTCGACTTGCCCTGCCTGCAAGTTACACCATCAAACGAGGGAAATAGATGGCATGAAATGAAGTCGCTTACCCATGGAGTGGCCACAGATATGAACCTTCTTCCATCCTAGATGATCAAGCAACGCCTTGGCATCCGTGGCCATGATCGTCGTTCTGAGATAAAGGCAGCATGATCAAATTAGCTGAAAGAAACCTTTCATGTCTTCAACGGCAACTTTGTGGGGAAATTCAGATACAAAGACCCTCTTCTGGTAGTTTCTTCGTTAATCTATTCACAGACCCGAATGAAAACATCTCTGGTAGATAAAAAAGAATGCGATACTGCTGAATGAAGGACTTGCTTATACTATTACGTGTACTCCGATTTGCTTGTAGGAACGGAGCTCCTGCCCACGCCCCTGTTATCGAAAGCGCAAACCTGAACGCCGGTTTGTCTGTTTCCATCATCATCTGTGCCACATTCAACGTCCTGATCCACTTTACTAGACTTTTCCTCCTGAAACTCTCCGTTCAAGTTCTTTGAATCCTGGGAGCCATTAGGAACATCTGCCCCACAAAGGCCGACTATTTGAGGCTTCCATACATGAAGGGTGCAAGCCAGGCCTGAGACGACACGATCCAACCGTTAATGATGCAAAACAGACAAAGGTAAACTGTGCATTTACCAATCCTGAAGCAAATAGTGAAATTTCGAATTTTCTATTACGCTTCTGAGTAAATGCTTGTTCCAGACATAAAAGGTGTGCAGCATATTCTGGTAATCTACCGTTGGTGCTGGAAACCCAAAAGGGTGTATGCACTCCTATATGACAAGGGTTGTGGGCCTCACCTGCGATCAACAAAACCTTAGTCTCGCCCCGACCGAACAGCTGATAATATATCCGTAACCCCTCGCTATTGCCTGCCCCTGAAGCATCCTTGTCACCACCAGGATCGTGTAGTTGGCTGTGATGAGGAACGTTGACGTAGGGCATTATCACTCCTTCTCACTCTCTCCTGATCTAATCCACACTCCGCTTTCTATCCAGACTTTACGTATATCTCAGTATTTAACCTTCAGAGCATCAACTACAGTGGATCGCAAATCTCTGCGTATAACAGCCTCCTGTTTAAGATGAAAATCTGCACTGGAATGAATGCTTGCCAACCTTAGCAGTTCTGCAAACAAAGTTGGGAGAAGCGATTGGAAATGTGATGCAGATTGCGATCCATCTGTTCGGATAATTCCATGAATTGGTCAGAAAGAGGAGAGCAGGCAGGCAAGCAGATGCTTAGGCTGGCTAGAATTCATCGACAGCATTGACTGTAGAGCGTGCACGACTCTACGTAGAAGAAGAAGAAGAAGAGCAGAAGGAGATAGTCACACGTATGGAGGTCGTTGCCTCTTTTATCTCATTTCCATACATTTTTTTCGTTTTTGCTAGAAAAAGCAATTTTCTAGGATGGGCTCTTTGCTTACCAGCACGCATCAGATTACGCTCAACAAAGTCCACTATTCGCCCCTGTCCAAAGATTCAGGCTCTCAGAGATCATCCATCACTCACCCGGTGCGGGCGTCACCCGGCCTCCGTGCCACAAAGCAACTTCGCCCCAGCCAAGGTCACCGTTAGGAATTGGGCATCACTGTTGTTTGTGTGACTAAAGTCTTCACCCAGCCTCTGTGCCAGTAAGTGACTTCGCCCCAGCCAAGGTCACTATTAGGAATTGGGCATCAGTGTTGTTTATGTGGCTAAAGTCTTCACCCAGCCTCTGTGCCAGTAAGCGACTTCGCCCCATCCAAGGTCACCGTTAGGAATTGGGCATCAGTGTTGTTTGTGTGGCTACTTTGCCCTCAGGTTGACTTGGGTGAAAATTTCTCGAACTTGCCTCGTAGGGCATTATACTCACAAACTTGTAACTAACTTCACAAGACAAGACAAGACAAGACAAGATGCTCACACGTCTTCGGACAAAGTCTCACCCTTTGGTCCTTGCCCTCAGGCAAGGCAAGCCTACAGGCCTTGCGCATGACTATGGGAACCCATGACTTTATCTTGTGCATTAAAAATATGAGATGGGTGAGGTTTTGCATAGTGCAAATGACCAAAAGGGCTAGACGACACGTTTATCATGCATTGGCACTCCCGTATGACTTTAAGCCAATAATGTGATGCTCCTAGGTAAGATTATAATACTCCTCAATGAGCATGGCTTTAAGTCAATATGTTGGTGCCACGTGTTTATCATGATTCTCAATGACTAAGTGGTTCAGTGCCTAAAGTTAAACCACATTCCACTTATTATTTTTCAAGGAAATGGTTTTATGGCTTTAAGTCAATAACTTGATGCCACATGTACTATAATACTTCTCATTCATTGGTATTCACAATTAGGATCAAGTCTACAACATAAAGCCCCTCTCTCATCAACCATACTAAAAATGTTAAAAAGTTTCTATCAATAATTAAAATATCTCAAATGAAATCAAAGTGTTCTTAAATTTATTTTAACACAAGGCCAAGGGCATATTCTTTTTTTTTTTCTTTTGGAGCACATGTAGAAATATATTTATATGTCTTACTATTCGATATATTTCACCAAAACTCTCATGTGGACATCTAGTGAGAAACTGACACCTAACCAAATGCATATGTTATTAACTCCTCACTATCACAGGTCAGCAACAATATTTGCTACAATCCATAGTGGTCATGTAGATTGCTAATAACATATATGTAGGGGATTTGCACAAAATATCAATGTTCATTGTAAAGTATCATTAACTAGTGCAATAGTTTTCTTAACAAATATTATTCTATGCACCCTCATAAAATTATGTCCTCCAAGAAAATGAGAAAAGAATAAGATTTTTCTAGAATAACAAGGCCAATCAGCAACAAAGGGACAAATTCAATGGAATCCAACTCAATATCTTTCTTTTTTCTTAAAATTTTAATAGACATGTGCTCTATAGAAAATTATGAGTTTGAAAAGCCACCTCATCTTTTATCTTGGCATATTATGAGTAACATTTTATGAAAAAATACCATTACAGTTTATTATGCCTCATAAAGATTTGTAAAGTCCTCACACATGGTGAGTTCGTGCTCGCCCACCCAAGCTTTGATTCTTTGTGATCCCACAATACCAAGAAGCATAAAAATGTCATGAAAAAAAAATTGAAAACATTTGCTAGTACATATTTGAGTGGCATCTTACTCTTCATTCCTAAGAGCAAAAAACTATGCTTACGCAAAAAATGGCATCCCTCAAAAATTTAGATGTTGGCATGTAGCTTGCATTCCTCAAAAATTCAAAGGCTATGACTTTTGAATTCCCAAAAAAATTCATAAGTATGTTATGGCCCATAAAGAGCATGCAAAAATATTTGAGAAATTTATTGTAGCCTATAAAAAGTTCAAAATTGTGGGCTAAAAATACTACAAAATAACTTCACCCGTAAAAAAATATCCTTTACTTGGAAAAGGAATTTTTTGGTGACTTCTATTTAAAAGTTTCAAACACTAGGAAAGACCTAAAGTGTTGATGCAAAACTAACAAACTAGCAATTTACTATGCATCATGATCTTCCTTCCAATGCTTCCGAAAAATAGAAAGGATCCACATAATATTAAAAATTAGATTTTTGTGCATGATCAAGATCACATTAGGAGATACTCTCTTTCATGCACTAAAAGAGAGAGAGAGAGAGAGAGAGAGAGAGAGAGAGAGAGAGAGAGAGAGAGAGAGAGAGAGAGAGAGAGAGAGAGAGAGAGAGAACAATGTAGCAAATGTAGTGTGACTCCTCTCCAATTCATCACCTAAAATGAGAGATACATAACGAATAAAGCTCAAACAATGTGGAGAGAGAAATTCAAGACAATGTAGCAAATGTAGTGTGACTCCTCTCCAATTAATTACCAAAAATGAGAGATACATAACGAATAAAGCTCAAACTATTTACAAGCTTGGTAGGCAGCAAATGGAAATATCAAAAACTTAGGATTGCATCTTGAATCTTAGCCATCCATTACGTCAATGGTCTAAATGTTCAGGGGAGGAAGCCTGAACCTCACCGGAGATCTGACTTTCTGACAAGCTTGAAGGCAGAAATTGCTTGCCTCCCAAGAAGAAAGAATTGTATGACTACCATGCATTCATCAATCTAATATTCGACATAAGTTAGTTAAAAATTGAACAGAGTGGGCAGTCAATACACGACAACTAAGACAAAAAATGACACGCACAAAAAATGCATTAGTTAATTCTGTACATTAATGAGATCATGAATTTTGTGAGTATTCTAACATTATGATCATCTTCACCATCTTTGTCTCTCTCCTTGGCTTTGTCTTTGTTGAATGCTTGAGAAAACTGGTTCTTGTTCCTTCCTTTATGCTTGTCCTTGACAAAGAGGGCTTTGTCGCTTCCAATATGCTCGAGTCTGTTCATCCTAGAAAGTTTATAACTTTGCCTAGCTTTTTCAGAATTGAGAATTCCTTGAAGAGTTTCCAAATTAGGCAACTCCTCCTTATTGGCAAAGGATTGAACAAGATTATCATAGTCATCTTTCAAGCCATTTAGAATGACTTGTACTAGCTTATCTTGGTTAATTGTAACATGTTAATAAAGTAGGCTGCCAGTTTCAAGGGGTCTCAGTATAACCAACGTTCAAATCAAATCTGAAAAATTCAAACAAAGTGAAAACCAAATTTTAGTCACCTATTTTGACAGCTTTTCAGAAATTTGCAATAACTTTTGCATCTCTTACCCAAATTGCTTGAAAATTGGTGCAAATGAAAGCTAAAACAAAGCTCTAGAAGGCTATGGAATCAAATTAGAAATTAGAAATGAAATTATATGCTAAATTTTGGTCTGAGCAGACCTGAAAATTGAAAAGTTAGAAATTAGCAAGAAGAAAGCTACAAAACCAATAAACTCTTCAAATGAAGTGAGAATCATGTTAAAATCACATGTTTATTGGACCTTAGGCTCTGATACCGAGAGTGTCATGTGCCAAATCCAAATTAATGGCAGCTACAATGGAAGTAAAGCTAATAGCAAGAAAAGTTACAAAGAAAGCTAGAAACAAAGAGATCTCCATGAAATCACATTAGGCATGAATAATGAGTACATACTTGTGAATAGAGCATGGATTCATGTAGATTAGGCACATGAGACCTAGCAATTGAAATCCAAAGGCTCACACTTACAAGAGGAAGCTTAGAGCTCTCCTTTGCAAATGAGCCAAAAGATCCAAAAATTGATGTCTCTTGCCTACTTATTGACAATGCTCTAAAGTAACTAAACATAACTATCTTGAAGGATATTTAGCCCTTATTAAGTATTATTTAGTCTACTTTGGACCCTTATTGGCCTATTAACCTAATTGATTACTTTGGAGGGCCTAAAGAGAAAACCGCCTTGTTCTTAAGGCTCATAGCTCCTTTTGGGCCTACCAAGCTTACAATGGATATTATATTGCATTGTTTAGCACTGATGTACTAAATGTACATGACAATATTCTCGTATTTGCTCTGAATGCAAGTTTTAGATGAAGATTTCATTCATCTTTTTTTTTTCCTTTTTTACTTGCCTCTCTGAAAATCCCTAAGTCTGATATTTTCACTATAAAATTTCATGTAGGATTTATAAGCTTTAGTCACTTAAACATGTATTGCTTTTGCTAACTAATAGTTTTTAGCAAAGTCTTAGAGCTATAGCTTTATTGAATATTTGGCTCGATAAAAATTGTAGGGAATTCAAGAAATGGTGATTTTTCCATCTACCCATTGCTTATATTTACAAAGGCTGACAAACTCTCTTCTCTTTGAGATTCTCTCATTTTGTTGTACTTTTTTGTATAAAGTTCTCAAGCTATGGCGCTGCGTGGACCTATCACACAGCGCTTAAGGAATTTACTGATAATACAATAGATGTTTATGCAGATGATTTTCTTACTTTAAATATTATTGAATGTTTTATTGTAAGATTTATATATGTTTGTAAGCAACTGTTTTATCCTTATTCTACATACTGGTTTCATCTTGTTGAATGCACAAACAAATTCTAAAGTAGATCAACAGTGTTCGTCTATGCTCTGGAGGATTGTAGATCTGTCATAGAAGGTAGTAGACCATCAGACAGAATTGAACTCACATCCAGGGTTCAATTTTTCTCAACAGTGGTATCAGAGCATCAGGCTCATATCCGAGAGCCGATATAGCTTCAGAGCTATCAGATCCAGGAGAAAAGCATTTAGAACAAGAGACCAAGAAAAACAAACTGAAGAACAGTTCACAACAATGGCATCCATAAGCAGCATGCAGTCAAAGATCTGCACAATTCTCGACTTATCTTGGTCCAACTTCCTAGCATGGAAGGTGAAGATGTACAGACCCTGAAAGGCTTACCTCTAAGATGAGGATAGGAGAACACAATAAGAGAGACTATGGAGCCAAACCGCCCACCCAATCCTAGATCAAACTTGGATCTAGCCCCCAAGCCATGCCATGTGAAGCAAGAGGAGAAGAGAGAAACTGGTAACCTAGAGAGTAGAGTCATGTGCATGAAACCATGCAGCCCCCATGTGGGTCAACTATAAATAGATCACACCTCTTCATGTAGTCCTCCTGCTTATATCTGTCACACGTACATGCAATACTCCATATGTCTCAATTAGAGTGTCTAGGTCCTCTCAAGGTAATTAGTCACAAACAGGCCTTGACATGGAATTAAATCACAACGTGACCAATAATCGGCTGGTCTACCAGATTAGGACTATTCCAGGTCCTTAGTCTGACTTTCATATCAAACAAGTACTCAGAGAAAAACTGCTTTCAACCGTTAATCTCTGTTCTAGAGTACAAACTCTGGTTTGAAAAAGTACACTAAGAACAGGGTTACACTCAACACAAGTTATAACATCACCTTCATGTATAACACTTACATGAACCACTGAGTGAAATATTTCCTAACTTAGGAAATTAAAGATAAAGAACAAAAATAATAATCACAGTTTAAAATTGTCCACAAACTCTAGCAGATAATTTATAAAAAACTTCCTAGTACAACTATCCTTAGAATCTAATTCTAAGATATGGTAATTCATTCAACTAGAGTATCTAGGAGAATCATAAGATATAGAATGATTAAAACTCAATTATGAGTATCCCAGATATTCTTTTGAGTTAAATGCTCCTATTTCTAGCACCAAATGCAAGAAAATAACATTCATCCATCTTAGTAGACTTGTTTGTCTCCTATGATAACTGGAGATCCAATCAAATGAAGAACTGTACTCAAGCATCTGCAGACCATAAACTCTAGTAGAATAGCATCCACTAGACTAATTAAATTCTTCACAAATGATATAACTTATCTTGTGAGAATATCTGTGAGATCCATAGGCTCTCAATAAGATACTGGAGTAGAGAGATTCAAAACACTGATTTGAATTCTTACTCAAATCATAGATCAAGAATTAATCATCACACTTAAGAATCATCACCATTCCTTTAAATCCTCTGACAATATCTATTTATGATCCGTCAATCATAAACATTTAGATTCATATGATTCGTCAATCATAATTTTCTGGAATCCAAAACCATAATCATTTACAGGATACTGGAGTATATGTCCAACATAACTAAGGAAAAGTAAGAATCATTCAAAAATCTTTCCACTAAGAAAATACTAGATTTAAAAATATTCTTCAAACATGATTCTTTAACTGAAGTGCAAGATTCAAGGTCTATTAACCACTGGTTTTTAAAGACTGAACGCATACCAAAATGACAATCACCTTCAACTAGAAAAACTTTAGATTACAGCCTAGAATCAAATCTAGATACCCAAAGTCCTGCTGAATATCAATTCAGATATTATTCTTGGATCATTATGATTTGTTATCCGATTGAGTGCTCTGGGATACAATCACTAATGAGTCTATTCCTTAACTAAGGAATACTCTATCCCAAGAATACTATATATCCAATGCACATAATTTTTCTGATGAATCCAAATGATTCACTAATCATGCATCTTACAAACAATATAATTCAAAAACCATCAGTTCCTGGTGAATCCACATCACACTGATCGTTTTACCAATTAACTTCATCTCGGAGTAATCAAGTACTCAAGTTAATTGCCAATGACTCACAAATCGCAAATGTCTAGGTGAATAATTCAATTATACTAGTATGACACTGTGAAGGATTTCAGATCATTCAAGATCCAATCCATATCCCTGATCTTTGGTTACAAAAAGGAGCAAACCAACAATCCTGCCAATGTAGATAAATCAGCATCTACATACAAAATGAGATGCAAACTCTAAGAGATATTGATCAAACATGAACCAAAACATAAAATATGTTTGTTTTTCATACAATTACAGTACCCTACTATATTTCACACATATGGAACTGAAAATAGCAATAAATGAGCATTCTACACACAAGATTGCAAGATAACATCAAGATAGTGCACCAATGAGTAGTAGAACCCAAAGAGAACCATGTATAATGATGAAATGAGAGAGAGAAGAGGGAAGATGTGTCTCTCCATGAGTTACATCCTTTTATAGAGTGTCCAAATCCTATTTGGCCACTTGGCTTTCCCTCCAAAATGTAAACCCTACTATTTTTGGGTCTAGATTCAATGTACCCAAAGTTCAACTTTGAATCTCTCTCAAACTAGACTACCAACATTCCCACACTTTCAGAAAGTGTTTATTGAATGTATTTCAAACTAATATAACTTCAAAAAGTTTATCTCTAAGTCTAAAATGAGTTTTGGCCTCTTATTGACAATTTACCAAAATATGACTAAACTAGACTAAACTAGTTGAAATCTCTCACACTCCCTCTTCAACTAGTTTTGGCATAGTTTTCACAATAGAACTTTGATCCAACTTTAGAATGATCTCCATCCTAAGTATATATCTCCTTTCTAAGGTTCTAAAGCATCTTTCATAATTGATATAACCAAGATGAAACGGAACGTACAGATTGGGAGGTTGTTAAATGAGCCCTTATCACACGATTCAAACTTCGGAAGTTTATGGAAAACCCTTTTCTACTTTTAAGTAAATTTAAAATGGGAAAGCGGAAAATGGTTCGAGATTACATCGAAAGGGTGAAACGTCTCAGATCTTAATGCGAACATGAGCTGATTAATGTAAATGCCATGAATATATGGTTTTTGTCAGGTCTACCTAAACGGATCAGACGTGAGCTGAAACGCCATAATGAGTACGCACTTTTGAAAAATGCTATGGACGATGCAATTCGAGAGGAGGATGAAGATTCATATGATGAGCCGAATGTCAGTATATTGCCTTATACAGCAGGGCAGACTACTACAACATCCACCACTATTGCATCAACGAATGCCAATGCTATTGCAGAAATGATGCTCAATGAGTTCGAGAAACTTGGGAAGACCCAGCAGAAACAAATGGAAAAGTTGCAGTTGCAATTTGATGAGAAGATGAAAGCATTGGAAAATTTCCACAGAGAAGCAAACAAGGAACCTGAGAAGGTTGCA
The DNA here is from genome assembly GCA_029204225.1 of Diphasiastrum complanatum. Classification (NCBI taxonomy): domain Eukaryota; kingdom Viridiplantae; phylum Streptophyta; class Lycopodiopsida; order Lycopodiales; family Lycopodiaceae; genus Diphasiastrum; species Diphasiastrum complanatum. The sequence goes on along the minus strand of CM055098.1, from coordinate 45,618,928 downwards.
AAGACTTTTCCTACTAGGGAAAATATCTGGTGTTCTATTTGTACAGGAAATCACACAATGAACGAGTGTCCTCAATTGAAAAAACGAATGGAAATCAATGTTTGCCATCTGTGTAATTCACCTGAACATGAGACTGCTTTTTGCAACTTCAACCCTCGGTTAATTCAGCAACGATATGCCCAGATGGGATATCGAGAACCATAGTATGGAGGAAATCCAGCAGCAAGACTGCGACAATCTACTCTTGGATACCCGGAACGTTTAGCTTTGCCAGCCCCACCAAAACACTCCTGCTCCTCCTGCCAATTTGATGAAACCAGAACCTTACGGAAGTGCTGAGCAATGGAGCTATGGTAATGATCAAGAAGATGGATCTTCAAAACAGTATGTTATTTATGTTGCCGCTCAACAACAAGCCTCGAGAAGTTGGACCAGAGCACCACTTGGATGCTTTGCATATGGATAAAATCACAGAGCTGCAGAATGTCCAAATAAAGAAAAATTTGTACCATTCTGTCATGATTGTGGATATGGGCATTGCTATAAAGATTGTCCAGCAAGACCAAAGCCACCACCAACTACAACACCTGTAAATTTGATAACAATCAAGCAAGGATCAATAGCTCAAAATAAACCAAGTGCACCCTTGATGGTGGTCACCAGAGCACAAAAGCAAAAAGAACCAGTAGTGGATCCAGTATCTGCTGATTCTATACCATTGAATGATACACCAACAACATCGGGAGTCTATCCAAATCTTGATGCAGAAAAACAAAGATATCAGGATATGAGACAGTGGATTAAACATCTGCAAGAAGAAGAGGAACTTGAAGCTGCTAAAGTAACAACTAAAGTTCGGTCTTCACCATTGCAGCCTCCAAGAAATTTACGTATGGATATGAATGATCAATTACATCATCATGAAGAACCCTTCAAGATGACTGAACTGGAAGCACCGCATACAGAATTACTCATGAACATTTTGTCTAGCAAGATCGATATTTCATTGGGAGAGTTCCTAAAGTTGGTGCCAAAAGCAAAAGAAGTCTTAGTGCAAAAGTTAGCTCAAGAAGAACCAGAAGTCCATCAGGAGCCACTTTTCTGTGCTGGATTTGAAGAATCTAACGATGTACTTCATGTTGGAGCCGCTTGGGAAAGTGAACAAAAGAACATCACTCTATCGATACAACATAGACAATTTCCTAAAGAAGCAGCCGTGATAGATGGCGGTTCAGGAGTTAACCTGATTTCTACAAGGCTATGTGCAAAATGGGGCCTTACAAAGATCAAACCTGCTACTTTTGCTATTAAGCTAGCTGATCAAATGACAGTTTGTCCACGAAAAATGGTGGAAGATATACCTGTCAAGATTGCAGGAGTACAGTTTGTCATTACTTTTGTCGTGATGGACTTACCAGAAGCGCCAAATGTCTACCGAGTTCTATTAGGATGTCCATGCTTACGAGTTACGCAAGTAATTCATAACTGGGGCACCGGAAAAATCACTTTTGAAAATCGTGAATGTGTAGTTAAACGACTTGGACTATCAAACCAGTGGTTCAAAAAGAAGATGATGATTCATCAACAACGGATCACACTTGTGATTGACCAGAGAAAAAATTGGGAGTTCACTACGATTCTCAAACGGATACTATCAATTGGAATGAAGCTCTTGCAACAATTGATTGTACAGCAGGATATATGTGTCAACAAGATATTCAATCAAAGTTGAGCGAGATTTCCTTATTAGATCGAACTTTGGATACACCAATCACGTTTCCACTAAATGTGCTGAATGTAGTCTGGATATCAACAGAACCTATACCAAATCCAATTGAGGATGATCTCATACCAGTGAGCCATGCCTTGACTTATGATGGCAATGCACAACTTACGGATGAGCAGATTTTAAATCATATGGATCCGACCAGATTTGGAGTGCGTAATGTTCCTGATGAACCAACAATCAAACCGCCCAAAGCAGTTATATTGAAGGGAGACAGGATCACAGGTTCGATGATGAAGAAACAAGCTAAGCAACATTATAATACGGTCCTGAAATGGAAAAATCCCCCTCGAAGGATTGATTCAAAAGAAGTGCCACCTCTATTGGATAAAGACAAAGGAAAAGTCCAGAATGATTCTTCAAGTCAGACTTCCAGCAAGACATCATCGTCTAGGAAGTCTTCACCTGTGAAGAAAGAATTATCATCTTGAAAGTCATCACCTCCACGATCAATTCCTGCTAAGAAGGCTAAACGAAGATCCAAGACAAGTCCTTTAAAAAAAAAACAAGCAAATGTAGTCCAGCATGATATGCCAGAGCATTTTAAACGTTATACAATGGATGATGTGGGTATTATGTTACCTAAAGCACATCGTGAACCTGAAGAACACATACCGGAATCTAAAGAGGTTTACGATGGCCCAACTAGGATGCAACCAATGAATCTTGCCGAACTAGGAGAACCGAAAAAAATTGTACAAGTGGGATCACAACTTACTCCTGAACAATATCAAGCACTCCGCTTGTTACTTATTAAGTATCAAGATTGCTTTGCATGGACTTATCAAGATGGGCGAAGGTTCCTGACAAGAGAAAATCCAATTTTTGAGTCAGGCAAATGTTCAGTGATATGTCATTTTGGAAACCTTCGCTGAGCATCATAACCTCATTATGAACCTTCGCTGATCGGCTAGATGATCTTAAAATGTCAAAATTAGGTTGTCCATAGGTTCAAATTGTGAAAAAATGCATTTATGACAGCACCTGGGCGAAGGACCCTCCTGGGCAAAGGTTCATCCTTCGCCAGCCCTGGAAAACGTTCGCCTGATAGATTCAGCTCCTTAAAACCTTCGTCAAGATTTTTATAGCCTATTTTTACAGTACTGCACATGTCTGCAAATTTTTGTTCAGAACTGATCAGCCAAACTAGTATTCAGTGTAATGGACCCACCAAATTCACCTATAAATTGGCTGAATTCGATTCATTTCTCACTTGTGCTAGCGAAGCTCTTGCGAATTTTTCTACAAAGACTTCCAAATTTCCTGCATTGCCGTCTGATATACTTTCACGCGTTTATAATTCCTTTCTGGTCATCATGTCTTCTATCGATACTTCCCAATCTCCACACTATACTATCCATCATGATGTCCCAACAGACATCATGATTCTTCCTAGCACAAGCATGGTCACTCAGTGGATGACCCTTGCGGAGCCTTTACTCACTGCAATGGGTATTCATGAGAGAGTTTTTGTGGGTCGTATCAATATGGATTTCATCACTCTTGCCTTCACTACGTGGAAAGAAGAGAAATCCAAATTCTATATCACTTTTCAGGGAGCCACACACAAGGTGCGCGTCACTGAGGCCGCCCTTGCAGCCCTAGAAATATCATCTGGTACGCAGGCCTCACCCAATCACAAGCACGCCAAACAGGCCATCAAGCCATTTATTGACCTCACCAACAATCTGCACTGGACCAATGATGGCTACCTTTTGGAAGCCATCACTGAGCCTTCCATCCACGCAGCTGCCCAGCTATTGAATAATTTTCTGATGGTTGGCAACCTCAAGAAAGACCGCATCACATCTCAAATCCTTCACAAGATAGTGGAATCCCACACTAAGTTGGACAAAGCCCCTCTTGAACCATATAATTGGTTCAAGACTATTTCTGGTGAGTTCAAACGAGCTATTAAGGCCAATACTAAGCAGCAGTTCGCTGCTGGCACTTTATTGTCCCTTTTAGCCGCTTCTCACTTAGAAAACAGAATCCATGGCTTCCACCTGGATTCTGTGCTTTCGGTCTACGAAGAAGCACCAGCAGAATCATCTCATCAGGCCTCAAGCTCTCATAGTCGTCGTCGTCCACGCAGCGAGATCGTAATTACTGACTCGCCTTCCACGTCACGATGTCACACTAGGCATACCTCGTCAGTTGCGCTTCCACCCCCTACTGCTGTTCGCACTGAACTTCCCATCCCCCTAGCCTATGATGCTTTCCTCGCCTCTGTTCCCATACAAGGATAGTCTGTGACCATTGGGCCTACCATTCCCATCACAGCTGCCCAGGCTGCCTCACCTCCGCACACTGAAGCCACCTCACCCAACACACAGTTCTTTATGGATATGTTTGATGATTCCGACCCCCTTGGGGCCACCGAAATCTTTGAAATGCCCCAGAGCCTAGCGCCCTCTGAATCCCAATCCCTTGGAAGAGGATTCGGACATATCCATGAATCTACTGTTGATGTCGAAGATGCCAGCCAGCAACCTCACACACAAGGTAGCCCAGCCACACTTTGGGTCGACACAGCTGTAAAATCACCAAAACAGTTCGATGCCACAATGCCTGAAGCGTTTGAAGAGGAGGATATTTTTGAAGAAGAAGAGACCGGGGCACCTATTCCACGCCAACCAAGAACAATACCATCAAGTCCTCCTGCTGCTGCCACCGCCACGACCATCGATTATGGTGATGCTCTAGGGTTGGTTTCAGGCCTTGGGCAAGTGATCCAGTCTATGCTGGATAAGAAGAAAGAAATGGAGTAGAAAATCTCTGATCTGGGGTCCGAAAACATTTTGATCAGCCAGAAAATTGTCCAGCTAGATTGAGAGTTGAAGATAGCCAAACAACATGAAGATAAGGCTGATATTTATTCAAAAAAGTGGAGACATACAAAGTGGCCCTTCAAGGATTCCAAGGCCGCTTTGATAGGTTCAAAGGATCGGCTTCAACCGAGTTGGCCAAGGCAAAAGAGACCATCACCGCCTATGAAAAAGCAACCGCTCAAGTGGTGGAAGCCGGACCACAAATCCCCGTCCCGGTCATGCCGCAATTCTCCCTCCCCCCGCGCCAAGAAGTTGTACCAATGGATAGAGGGATTGATTCGAGCATGGACCAGGGGGGAGCTCCAGATATAGCAGATCAACCGCCAACCATATCGGTAGTACAAGCGGGTCCATCCTCATCAAGGACAAGACCTCTATTCAGAAGGCCCATCAGCGTCGAGGACCAGATCTAGACCTTCTTAAAGCAACATCCGCATGAGTCCTCGCGTGGTGGATGGGTTCTGAAATTTAAGACCTCCGAGATCGAGGCCGGCAAAGAGTTGGACAAAATACCTGCAATGGGAGAGCAGCCGGCATGGAGAATCACAGTTTTTGAGAAAACTCCGGAATCAATTAGGAGTTACGTCGCCAGCCCTCGCCAATTGCAGGTCGATCCCTATTACGTGCCAATGCCGTGAAGAAAGATATGGAAAGATTTGGGGTTGGCTATGAACAAAATCACCATCCATATGCCCAAATGGCCAATCATCCATTAGCCTTACAACTAGACCATTTCAGTGGACTTCCATCATGCTTTACAAGCATATCAGAGAGAGTATGTCCACTCTCCATATCCAACAGTGCGACAATCGGCAATGTTTGCTAAAGATCTAACTCTGTTGGCATCAGTGGCAACCAAATGGGACAATTGCCTCCCTCCTCTGGCATTCGATCCAAATAAGCTGATGGCCTCAGAGCAAATCAAAGATCAGTTGTCGGTTGCTCGTCTCTACTTTCGTGCGGCTATGATGGGAGGCTCTTGGGAATCCCGCTTCACCTCATGGACAACCTCCAAGTGGATTGTAGGAGCCCACCGTTATTTCCTGCCCCACAATTTGGATTTCAATACTGCACCCCTCGACTTTATGGAGAAGGTACAGTATCATTTAATCAAGATTCGGTGCGAAGCCAATAAAAGTCCCCAATAACTGCATATTGCAGGTGTCATGGGACCGCCACCAGTTTTGGTGGGGAATACTGTTGGAGGGTTTGCGGATCCCAAGGCAACCCTAACCCTAGTTAATAAGTGAGAGAGATTTGGCACCCTGCGTGTGTAAGTCCAACCCAATGATCAAATAGTTATTTGACTGATCAATTAAAAGTTAATAAAAGGACTTTAGGCCTTTTTGCGGGACTTTTAATGTCGCAGGGCCTAAATGTCAAGTTAGTGAATAAAGTTGGGTCTCCCTCCAGTTTTGATGGTTCCCACACTTTTTTAAATTTGAATAAAAAGAGAGGCAAAGCTGGACCAATAGGATTCAGAGGCCAGAGTCCTCCTCTCTACTATAAAAAGGGACCAACTCGAGTTGACAGAGATATGACCTGATGGCATGACGTCAGTAGATACTCCCTAGATTGTGGCTAAACTGCCACTCTTGTAATTCTCTGGTTAGTTATAGATGGTTAATCACTCTAATCTTAGATTTGCATAGAGAGACTATACTTACTGAATAATACTTGACATATATCAATAAGATACACAGTGTGTAACCAAGTCAAAAAGAACAACAAGAAGTAGTCTGATGCTAGTAAGCAATCAAGACGAACATAGACAGAAGCTTCGTCTGTGTGCGAGAAAAATAATTCTGTCTAGGATCAGAAGATCCAATTGTCCGCTAGTGAAACGAGACTACTACTCATGAGAGAACCGTGCTTATCTCACACCAACGCACTGCGTGGATTTGCATGCAGTGCCCTAAAGAAATCAGAGAAAATCAATATAGATTATTTTTCTGGTTGTGTCTAATCTTGGATGTCGAATGCTTATGCTGTTTATTTTTAATATGTCTGAGTTTTCTTGTTCTCTTCGAATTCCACACCTTGGTTGAAATGAAGTCGAATGCTATATTAATTTTATGAACGTAGATCAGTAGTACCTGACTACCCTCTGGAGGATTGTAGGAGGGTTTCAGCTGGCACTGCCCCGCGAACGCAACTGAACTTCATCCGAATCTCGAAAGAGAGTTACGAATGTTTCGTGAATTTTCTTCTCACGATTCTCATCATTCGTATCGGAGCACAGCTCGACTCCCAACAGTATTAACTCGTGTAGTTTGTGGGATGGTGGCAGGTATCATCTGGATGTTTTGAACTTATGTCAGATCTCAACCGAAGACCTTGCATCAGATTTCGATCGAAAGTTTCTTTCACCATCTCGACCGGACCGGATCAAAGTCCAAACCAAATAACTTTCGAGATTTTTTCTAGTCTTTTTTGTATTCTTTTCGTGTTTTTTTCTAGTTTTTTTTTCGTGTTTTTTTCTAGTTTTTTTTTCATGTTTTTTTGTGTTTTATCTGAGTCTTTTCGTGTATTTTTCTGAAATATTTAGTGTATTTTCTAGTTTTTTCAAGTTTCTTCGTATTTTCTTCTGAATCTTTTTGTATTTTTTTCGCGTTTTTATCGTGTTTTTTCTAAGCGTTCAAACTCGACCGAAGCTCTTCACTCAGAACTCAACCAGAGTATTCCAGTCAGATCTCAACCAGAGTATTCTATTTGAATCTCGATCGGAGACTTATGTCAGATCTCGACTGGAGGCTTTGCGTCAGATATCGACCGATGGGTTCTGGTTCAAATCTCGACCGAAGGACGTGATTAGATCTCGACCAAGACAATTCGATCAATTCTCGACCGGATCACTTAACTCCAATCTCGACTGGTCCGAGATCTCTGATTGCAATTTTGAACGCACGACCATCTCTCCAGAGCCTTTGAATTTAAACAAAAAAAAAACTCTGTACCACTTTTTTTTGGAGTTTTTTTTCGCGTTTTCTTCTTGTCTTTTCAAGATCTCTTCTAGTTTTCTAAGTCACTTTATTTTTTTCTAGCTCTTTTTCGCGACTATTTCATTTCCAGTTTTTCGCAACTTTTTTTTTTCAAGTTTTCTTCGCGACTTCGTTCTTTTTCGAGCATTTTTCATTTTTTTTTCGTTTTTTCTCATCGTTTCGTTTTCTAGTTTTGTTTGCCAATTTTTTTAGTTTCTTTCGTGTGCGTCTTCATTTCTCGTGTGTCTTTACTCTTTTTCGCGACTTTTTCTTTTCCAGTTTTTCGCGACTTCTTTTTTTTTCAAGTTTTCTTCGCAATTTCATTCTTTTTCAAGCCTTTCTCGTTTTTTTTTCATTTTTTTGGCTCCTTTCGTTTTCTAGTTTTGTTTGCCAATTTTTCTAGTTTCTGTCATGTGTGTCTCCATTTTTTGTGTGTCTCCATTTTCAAATTTTCTTCTTGTCTGTTCGAGATTTTTTCTAGTTTTCTTCGTCACTTTATCTTTTTCTAGCTCTTTTTCGCGACTTTTTCTTTTTCAATTTTTTGCGACTTTTTTTTTTCAAGTTTTCTTCACGACTTCGTTCTTTTTCGAGTCTTTTCCGTTTTTTTTTTCGTGTTGTTTCGTTTTCTAGTTTTGTTTGCCAATTTTTCTAGTTTCTTTCATGTGTGTCTCCATTTTTTGTGTGTCTTTCGTGTGTATCTCCATTTTCGAGATTCCTTCTTGTCTTTTTGAGGTTTTTTGAGTTTCTTTCGTGTCTCTTTCCATTTTTCGAGATTTATTCGTCACTTGTTCGAGAATTTTTTCTAGATTTTTTTTAATATTTTTTTCTAGATTTGTTCAAGATTTTTTCTGTAATTGTTCTAGATTTGTTCTAGGTTTTTTTAGCCTGTTCGTATTTTTTGAGCTTTTTTGTGATATTTTCTAGAGTTTTCGAATTTTTTTAGGCTCTTTTTTAGATTATTTTCGTGTTTTTTGATATTTTCTAGACTCTTTCGAGCCAGTTGTCAATTTTCGAGCCTTTTCGTGAATTTTTCTAGAGTTTTCGAGATTTTTCGCGAATATTTTCGTGTTTTTTCTAGATTGTTTGAGATTTTTCTAGATTGTTTCGAGAATTTTTTCATGTCTTTTCGAGATTTTTCTAGATTTTCCTACATTTTTTTGAACTCTTTTTTCGAGAATTTTTGAGTTTTTGTCACGAATTGTTTTTAGATTGTATTCTAGAATTTATCAAAAATATTTTAGTGTTTTCTCTAGATTGTTTTCTAGAATTTTTCGTGTTTTTTCTAGATTGTTTTCAAGATTTTTCTTTAGAATTTTTGAGTTGTTTTCAGAATTTTTCTTGTGTTTTTTGAGATTTTTCTGGAATTTTTCAAGAATATTTCTCGACTGTTTTCGTGTTTTTTGAGTTCTTTTCTAGATTTTGCGTGTTCTTTTGAAAAAAAATTTAATGTTTTTTTGAGATTTTTGTCTAGATTTGTTGAGCAGTTTTCCGTGTCTTGTTTGAGGTTTTTGTCTAGATTTTTCGAACAGCTTTCGAGATTTTTTCGAGAAAATTTTCGCGTCTTTTTGTGTTTTTTATGCGTCTTTTTTCGAACAAAAAAAAACCCTTAAAATTCATAAAACACCAAAATTTCTGAAAAATCCAAAAACACCAGAAACTCATGTCGAACATCAAACAGACACAATAGTAACCAATGGACCACCACACTAATCCGGATATTCCAGCAGATTATCCATACGAAATGAGGTCCCCTAAAGCTGAACAAATCAGACGTTATAGATTGTACCGAATGCGATCCCAACTCCACGAGCCATTCACAAACCCATTGACAGAACAAGAGCCTGATAGAGTCGAGTCTTCACGAGCACAAACTCATTTTTATGGTGCTGAACCTGTTGGATTTATTACTTCTACTCTCCTTAAATCCCATTTTAATCTACTTCCATTCATGCTGCATATTTACTAACATTGTCGCACAGCCTGCATATTTACATGCAAATTCGCACAGACGAATAAAAGACGAAAGAATCGCGACATTGTGTTTTTACACAGGTTATGGTGACAAGCGAAACGTCATCACCAACGGTCACTTCAACACTGACTGACGTCGCACCTTTTCACGCTCACCCCATGCAGCTGCGCTAATAGACTGGACAACGACTGTGGCCACCCATGATCTCTTACAGACAGCACATCCACTGTACTTTCCACATCTGCACACCTGTAATATAATGTATATATATTGGATACCATTTGCGTATTCAGGTGAATGGGTGAATAAGTTGATGAGTAAAGACACAGATACAGAAGTAGACGAAGTAGATGCCTTGAGCATTAATTCTTCATTCTTGTCAGAATTAAGTTTTCATCCTTTTTTTTTTTCAGATTAAAATAAGTTTCGTAGGGCACGCGGTTTCGTCCACTATTATCTTGTGCTCTACTGCATTATTGACATGTATACGTGATATATTTAATCTGATACAATTCTTTGTTCTGCGTTCAGATCTATGTTAATATTGCTATGCTTATCATTCATTCTGTCTGATCTTTCTAGTTGTTCTTTCTAGTAATAGACGACTAACATTTGGTCTTGTCTTTCGCGAATCATTCGCGACTAATTATCAGTCGAGCACAGTCTAGCTCTTCGCGAATAATTCGCGACATATAATTAGTTTTGCTATTCGTGACAAATTATTCTTCTGACACTTCATCCATTAATGTTTGGCTACATAATCAAGAATGACCATGATTTCCATCATTAAAGTTATGTTCATTCTGATAGGCGTAGTCATGCTTACAAAGAGAGTCGTATAACACGTTCCGCTGCGCACGAACATTTTTCCTGTTCGAGTTCGTTTCTCGTTCGTTTCTTGTTCGAGTTCGTGTCTCGTTCGTGTTCGTCATTCATCTCCCCTCTCTCTTCCAACATGGTATCAGAGCTATTTTCATAGCTTGATAAGCTTCCACAGTACAAGACTCTACTAGCTGATAGAGTTATTGTTTTCTTGTTCTATATTTTTCAGTATCAGATTTTCATACTTAAGTCACTGATAGTTTCTTTATCACTTAGACTAGCTCTTCCACATGTATTTCTAAGGGAAAGCCAGTCCTAAAATGGACAAGCTTGATGGAGCCAATTACCATCTGTGAAAATTTAAGATGAAAACTATGCTATTGACAAAAGAATTGTACGATGTTGTTACAAGTGCAGAAGGAAAGCCTGAAGCGGATGACATGACAATCGCCAGATGGAAGCTGAAGGATGGAAAAACTTTCGCGCTGATCATCCTCAATATCACGGATACCCAGATCGGCTATGTATCCGAGGACCAGACATCGAAAGAAGTCTGGGACATCTTGAGAACACTATACGAAGTGCGAGAAATAGCTTCCAAGCTACATCTCAGGAAGAAATTCTACTCCCTCAAGATGACGAATGGTGATTCTCTGCAAAATCACATCAATCAATTCAAGAACCTGCTAAGACAAATGGCCGCTGTCGGATCTATCATAGACGATCAAGACGCAGTGATGCAACTACTTACAAGCTTGTCAAGTTCTTACGACAGCTGGGTGATGATCATCACGACTCATCCAGAATTGACTCTTTCGAGAGTTACTATGTTGTTGCAAGAAGACACGCGAAGGAACGAAGCCTCAAGTTCCTCAGCTGATTCTCACGTCTTGTACACCAACAAGAGCACAACAAAGAAAAAGAAGAAGAAAGGACCAAAGCAATCAAAGCCAGACCAGAAACCAGCTCTGCAAAAGGATCAGTCAAATCCGTAGACAAAGAAGAAGCTGTTCTGCAGATACTGCAAACGAAACAACCACGAAATACAAGACTGCCGAATACTTCAAGCGAAGAACAACAGCAAAGGGTAGTCGAATCAAGTGACAAATGTAGCTGCAGAAGCTCCACAGCCTATTCAAGAAGCAGATCATGATGTCTTCATGACCAACCATCAAGAAGCATCTGGCGACAGTTCTTGGTTCCTGGATTCCGGAGCCACTCAGCACATGACTAGCCTCATTGGCTGTTTCGAGTCCTATACACCTTACAGTACTCAGAAATTCATTCACCTTGGTGACAATAGCACACAAGCTATTAAAGGTGAAGGCACTGTAAGATTATGCTTTTCAAATGAACAGTCTAAGCTACTCTTTAAAGTCTTGTATGTACCAAAGTTATCTACAAATTTGCTCTCTGTAAGTAGAATCACAGATCTAGAACACAGAGTAGAATTCGAATGTGATCAGTGTAAAGTAGTTGATAGGACAGGCAAGATCCTAGCACTCGGAAAGAGACATGGATACTTGTATAAGTTGAGTCATTGCTTTTCTGCCGCTAGTCAAGCTCTCAGTACTTCAATTAATTCAAATAAAGGTTTACTTTGGCATTATAGGCTTGGTCATTTAGATCATGCTGCTGTACAACGAATGTCTAGACAATCTATTGTTCTTGATCTCGACTATCCTCGCGAAAAAGTTGAGTTACCTGTCTGTCAAGACTATCTAGTTGGTAAACAGACTAGGAAACCATTTAAGTCAAGCCATCAGCATGTTGCTAGAGGATTGTTAGATGTTGTACATTCAGATATTTGTGGCCCGATGAAAAATCCTTCGCTGAAGGATGCCAAGTATTTTATAACCTTTATTGACAAATTCTCCAAAAGGACTATGGTGTACTTCATAAAGAAGAAATCAGAAGCCTTCATCTGCTTCAGAATCTTCAAGGAGCGTGCAGAAAAAGAGACTGGAAGGATGATCAAGGCCCTAAGGTCAGACAACGGTGGAGAATATATCTCTGTCGAGTTTAAGGAGTACTGCCAAAGCGAAGGCATTGAGCAGAAACTCATCACTCCTTACAGTCCGCAGTCTAATGGCTTAGTTGAGAGGAAGAACTGTACTCTGATCGAATCTGCTAAGTGTATGCTATCACATGCACTGTTGCCCAAGAGATTCTGGGCTGAAGCTGTCTCCACTGCAGCTTACCTCTAGAACAGATGTTTGACCAAGGCCCTCTCAGACAAGACACCCCACGAGGTGTGGACAGGCTCTAAGCCTTCTTTGAAGCACCTAAGAGTGTTTGGGTGCATTGCCTACGCGCAGATCCCAAAGGACACAAGGAAAAAATCGGACTTCCAAGGTGTCAAGACCATCCTGATTGGATATACTTCATCTGATAATACTTACAAGTTGTACAATCCTGATACCCAACAAATCTTGTATAGTCGGGATACAGTCTTTAACGAGGATCAGTTCGTCGACCTCAAAGGCAAGGATATTGCTCAAGAAGAACCTTCATCACTTGTCATTGACACGACAGTCCGAGCTTTTGGCTCAGACGTGTCTATTGTCGACCCACTTTGAGACAACGAATCAGACGAAGATGTTGCTGCTACCCAGCAACAAGTCCCAGGAGCGGTTTATCAGTCGAATCTTCCCAGAAGATCATGCCGAGTACGCACACAGCCCACGAGGTATACTCCTGAGTCTGACTGTCTCTTAATGTAGGAACCGACGACAATCGAATAGGCACTTAGCCAACCAGACTCTGATCTCTAGAGAGAAGCCATGGACAAAGAGTATTCCTCTCTGATCAAGAATCAAACATGGTCATTAGTCGAAGCTCCTATTGGATGCAATATCATTGATTGCAAATGGATCTTTAAGTTCAAATATAATGCCAGTGGAGCAATTGATCGAAGGAAGGCCAGACTGGTAGCACGAGGATTCACCCAGATCCTGAATGTCGACTACAGTGAGACTTTTAGTCCAGTCATCAAACATTCGTCGATCCGAATGCTCTTGTCTTATGCTGCAACTGTCGACCTCGAAGTACATCAACTTGATGTACAAACAGCCTATCTGAATGGAGTTATACAAGAAGATATATACATGATCCAGCCTGAAGGATACGTTCTGGAAGGCATGAAGAATTGTGTTTGTAAACTCCACGAGACATTGTACGGCTTGAAACAATCTGCCAGATGAGAGAGGATCTGTTTCGATCGATACTAGGATCTCTCATGTACGCAATGGTCTATACAAGACCAGATATCTCTGATTGCTGTTAGCTCACTCATCCAATACATGGCTAATCCTGGCATTACCCATTGGAAGGCTCTTATTCGAGTCATGAGGTATATTCGAGCTACCACGGACCAGTGCATCTGCTATGGAGATGTCAACAACGACAATCTTCATCAGCTCAGTGGTTATTCTGATGCAAGCTAGGGAGGAGATGCACACAATCGTAAATCCACATCTGGATTTACATTCTTCTTCAACGACGGTCCTATTTCGTGGAACAGTCGTAAGCAAACCCCTATCGCACTTTCTTCTACTGAAGCAAAATACATTGCTGCTTTTGAATCTATTAAAGAAGTGTTTTGGTTGAGAAATTTGCTGTTAGACATCAATCTGTATCAGTACAGCCCTACAATTTTGTTTTGGGACAACCAAAGTGCTATTGCCTTATCGGCCAACCCTAGATTTCATTCTAGGAGTAAGCACATTGAGATCAGATATCACTACATCAGGGGCAAAGTTCTCGATAGAGAGGTTAGCTTAACGTACTACAGAATGCAGGACATGGTTGCAGACATCTTCACGAAAGCACTCAGTGTTAATGCACACAACAAATTTTGTGCATTGCTCAGTTTGAAGATGAAGGCATTCACGGATCCAGATTAAGGGGGGGTGTTGGATTTATTACTTCTACTCTCCTTAAATCCCATTTTAATCTGCCTCCATTCATGCTACATATTTACTAACATTTGTCGCGCAACCTACATATTTACACGCAAATTCGCACAGACGAATAAAAGACGAAAGAATCGTGACACTGTATTTCTACACAAGTTATGGTGACAAGCGAAACGTCATCACCAACGGTTACTTCAACACTGACTGACGTCGCACCTTTTCAAGCTCACCCCATGTAGCTATGCTAATAGACTGGACAACGACTGCGACCATCCACGATCTCTTACAGACAACACATCCACTGTACTTTCGACATCTGCACACCTGTAATATAATGTATATATACTGGATACCATTTGCGTATTCAAATGAATGGGTGAGTAAGTTGATGAGTGAAGACACAGATACAGAAGTAGACGAAGTAGATGCCTTGAACATTGATTCTTCATTCTTGTCAGAATCAAGATTTCATCCCTTTTTTTTCAGATTGAAATAAGTTTCATAGGGCACGCGATATCGTCTACTATTATCTTGTGCTCTACTGCATTATTGACATGTATACGTGATATACTTAATCTGATACAGTTCTTTGTTCTACGTTCAGATCTATGTTAATATCGCTATGCTTATCATTCATTCTGTCTGACCTTTCTAGTTGTTCTTTTTGGTAATAGACGACTAACATTTGGTCTTGTCTTTCACAAATCATTTGCGACTAATTATCAATTGAGCACAGTCTAGATCTTTGCGAATCATTCACGACAAATTATTCTTCTAGCGCTTCATCCATTAATGCTTGGCTACATAATCAAGAATGACCATGATTTCCATCATTAAAGTTCTATTCATTCTAATCGGCGTAGTCATGCTTACGGAGAGAGTCGTATAACTCGTTCCGCTGCGCACGAACATTTTCTGTTCGAGTTCGTTTCTCATTCGTTTCTTGTTCGAGTTCGTGTCTCGTTCATTTCTTGTTTGAGTTCGTCATTCATCTCCCCTATCTCTTCCAACAGAACCCTCACAGGCCAGAACCCACCTTAATGATGTTTTTGCTACCCACGGTGCTCATCATGAGAAAAGAACATCCAACTTAGATCTACCAAAGTTTGACGGTAATTCAGACCCTCGGAGATTCTTGCAAGTTTGAGAATGTGTGTGACGTTTACGGTGAAACATCTCCCGATGCTATAATCCAACTATTTTCCATGACTATGATCGCTAAAGCACGTGACTGGCTTTTAACCTCGATCGTGAAGATAAGATGGGCTGGTCACTTTTGAAAGAGTCCTTTATCAAGCATTTTAAACCCTTTCATTTGATAGAGAGTCCTTTCTATCAAATTGAGTAACATCAAGATGGCAAAAGATGAACGTGTACGAGACTATATCGAGCGATTCAAATGCTCAAAAAGTTTAGTACAAGAACAGCCCTCCAAACAAATGCTCATCATCTGGTTTTTAGTCGGCCTTCCAAGATGGATCAGACGCGAGCTTAAATCCAATGATGAATATATGAGCCTAAAGTTAACTATGTCTGATACCATCAAGGAGGAAGATGAAGAATCAGATGTTGACGAATCTAGGGAAAGGAGAGCACCACGTGCTCCTGTCCATGAGTCAAAGCCGATTGAGGACACCCGAGATCAGCTTTGAAAATCACAACTGGAGTTGCTTAATCAACAATATCAACTACAAATGGAGAAACTCACCAATGAGTTTTGAACTACCCTAAAGTCTATCCAAAGTAGTATGCCGGGTCAGCCAAACCCTACACAAGAACCTTATAGACAAATACCAATATGGTGTCCACACTGTCGGGCTACGCATCTTGCTGATGCTTGTCCTTCATATCAGCCTATCCAAGCACATACAGTCCAACAATATGAAGAACACCCGTCACAATCTGGACATTCCTTGACTTATCATGAATATCCACCTGAAAGTCCAGAACCATTAGCCATACAAGATGGCTATGTCGTTATACAAGGGCCATTGAACAACAAATGTTTCACCTGTGGTGAAACCGGCCATTTCATGGCTTATTGCCCAGTCAAGACCAAGTACCGCGCCGAGCGTCCCGACTGTGTCAGAAAACACAGTTTCAAAGTCTACTGAAAACAACCCAACAAGATCCTACCTACCCGACACGTCAGTTATGAATCACGATAGGATCCTCACGAGCACCATAGCACCCAACTGCTCAACCTACTGCTCCCTCGAGAAGTAAACTTCTACATTACCATGCAATTCACCAGCTTCATAATGCAAATAACTTTGTCTTTTCTTACCAATCCACCCAAATCTGTTCCTACCACCAATTTTTTGATGATGAGCCCATCCCCTTGAGACTGACAATCAAAGTTTGTGCAACCTGCAGAATGAAGGTTTTTCTTGAGACTTGAACTTCAACTGAGAGAAAAACCACGGAAACACCCAGAAGCAAATGGAGGATACAGACCTCCCAGAAGTTAGAATCTGCCAAGAAACCAAAGATGAAACCGTCAATGACAGATACAAGTGACAAAACAAAGAGATACATGGAAAGCACTCAGGCATGCAAGTTGTGAAGCTGCTGGAAGCTCTCCAATTTTGAGAATGTCAACCACTTACAACAATAAGACATTCTGATTACATTGCAACAAGTTGCGAAAATCATTTTCGATAAAGACCGGCTACAACAAACTTTTATGCAAGCGAACGAGGATGTACGCTTTTCCAAGTGACAATAAAAAATGCCAATGCAAAGCAGAGCGACATCATTCAATATGAGTTGCAGTGGGTCCTGCAACACATTAGGGGTGGGATGATGTTGGCTGATTCTGACGAATCCCCAAGATGCTCGGCCAGAGCTACCCAAGAGCACCTCTCACCTTAGACCGAGGAGGTCTTTGAGAAAACGAGACGAACGAAGACTAAGAGCCGAGGAATACTAGTCAGTACTGTCAAGTAGAAACTGTGTAAGCCTCATTGTGAATCCCGGAAGATGGAATGACCATGTAGGAACTAGTATTTCTAGACAAAGTAATAAATGCAAGTAGACCCCTCTTAAAGAAAGTAGAGTGAGCCATCTTTTGATGGTGACCTCTAGTGGAGAGCATTATTCCATTTGTAATCTGTGTAATGTGGAAATGACACTAGGATGCCACCTAAGGAGCTCTCTTGCTTATTTAAGAGACTTCCTCTTTGTGAAGATGAGCTTTTTGTAAAATGTACCTACTCCATGCTGAAATGGGAAGAGCCTCCACAAGTTTTGGTGCATCCATTGAGCTCCTTGATCATGCTTGTTTCTTGAGTGAATGCATTCATGATCTTGCCCTTCCCTCCTTTGTGTGTGGTTGTGGGGTTCGTAGAGTGGATTAGATTTTCTGCTTTCCTAGGGTGGACAGGATTTCAATTCTTGTTTGTGGATTAATGTAGGAATCAACATTCAGGTAAACTACATAGGCTGGGTTTGTGGTGTAGTTCTTGCATATCTCCTTACAGCCCTGTTCTTGATGTTCTTGGGATGTCCAAGAATCAAAAGACTGGTTGGTTTCTTGATTCTTGGACTTCTAAAATATTGTAGATTAGTTTTTTGTTTCTTGTTTTGTGGATTTATGCAAGTTTAGCAGTGTTTAGGATCTGATTTCAGTTCGTTTTCGCAGCATTAGAGTAGGATTTTAGTCATTGTTCAACGGTTTTGCATGTTGAACTGATGGTTGAACGTTTTGGCATGCATGCTTGACTGATTGTGGTTGTTTATGCATGTGCTTCAATGCAAGAGTGACAAACATGAGTGTCCTCTGACAGGCAGGACAATACTACAACGTTAATCAATCCATTCTGCCTGGTTTGGGCATTGTAATAACAAGAACAGATCTAATGAATGCCCACGAAGCTTGATAACATGCAGAACCAACCTCGAAACTGTTTTGGAATAAGAAGAAAGAACCAAAACACGAACACGAGAAAGAAACAAAAAAAACCAACAGATTCTGAGGTAGAGAATCTATAAACATTTGTGGCGCTAGAGGGAGGGCTCAATCATTTTCTAGTTTACTAACTGAGCCAAAGTGTCTCGTCCATCCAATGATGTGGTAGGTTAAAAAGAAAAGTTTGATCAATTGTGTGCTTCATTGCAATCACTCACAATGTGCAATAATCGATCCAATTCTTTAGATGATTTGGGAGGATGTAGTTCCTAGACTTTTTGACAAAATAAAGGGAACATTAATCTGTATTGTATCCCAAAATTTCAATACTTAGGCAATTCACACCCTAGGGAGTGTACTCGACCATTGCAGCACAAACTTCATAGTCAACATTTATGTCATAAGAAATTTTCACACGTGAATCTATTAATGCATGACAATGCTTTCATACCCTTCATCTTGAACTATTGAAAGAGTCATGTACCTCACCTCCATTTTTTGCTATCGAAATAGTGACTTTCATTTCTACCTTTTGTACTAGATTCTAGTACATTTGTGAAGTAAACAAGGTTTACCATAGACTTAGTCTCAATTTAATTTTTCTTCAAAATTGCATGGTGTATGCTAGAGTAGGTGCTAGAGGTAGATTCACATCTTTGCTTTGAATCTCCAAAGATGCCTTTGACATTGTCTTGGTAACATTCCCTTGATACATTCACATTGCAGGTGCTTATTGCCAAAAACTTGTTTTGCCCCATTAGAGCCCATGCTATATAGATAAAGATATAGATGTGTGTACAAGAAGTAAGCTAATTAGTTGCTACTCTTGGATTTGTCTTGACCTGTTTCGTTTTTGTGTTCTTCTATTTACATAAACAGAGCTCAGGTGGCAAAAAATTTTCACCAGCTCATAATTATGCTTTACATGTGGCATACTTTATGTATTCAATTGGCATGCTATATTCTTAATCAACATAGTTCTAATGGCACGGCACATTTTCACAAAATCCTAATACTAGTACTTGGTAGGAAAGCTCTTATGGGAAGCTTCAGGCATTTTCCTCATTATCCTATTTATCTTTGTCAGTCTTGCTCCATTTGTAAAACTGTGTGATGATACCTAGACAACAAATGTTTCTACATGGTCATAGTTTTTCCAAGTTACTAATTCCATATATACATTTTGGCAATTTCTACAATATGTTCTTGCTTTTCGGATTCTTCTTCGACAGGACATTCTGTGGCATCTCTTTCAATGAATTTCCGAAAATATTTCTTTTGACATCAAGAATGTTGTTATATCTGCATTGGTGAGGACACTTTTGCTTAAGAGAGAGTTACAAGACATTACATCATGACAAGGACATCATATGGACTTTGGATCAGCACGGTTCTTATTTGAACTATATAGTTTGAGGCCTTGGTCCATCATTTATTACCTGGAAAATATTACTTTTGTAATTAAGACTCACACGATCATATTTGGGCCTCCAGTCCTAACCCGTAGAGTCCTAACCCGCAGTAAAAATAGAGCCATGAGTGTAAATATTGGTGGTTACCAATTTAGATACTAGTTGCTTAATTCACTGAGTAGCTTGTCGTTCAGTTTGAATGCTCAAGTAGATTTAATTTACATAGAGAATGTCATTCGGTAAGTTTGAAGACTTACATTTTGCCACTGTTCTTTAGTCATAGAATCTGTACATCATCATTCATTATTTTTTTGGTTTATGTTTCGCTTTGTTTGGACTTACAGTCGATCAAGTGTAATGCAAACGTGCTCAGCTGAAACAAACGAACTTCGTAGCAAGACGTAACATCACTTTAGCTTGTTGCCAAAATGAAATAATAAAGGTCAAAACATTGTCCATGACTAAAATTTTATATCATAAAGCAGTTCTTTCACAAACATGTTGAATGCACAAGTTCTTAGAACTTGTAGTTCATAGAAGGCTAACAAATGTAGCATACTTTCACCAACAAAAAAAAGAAAACAGAGAAGAATTTGAGGACACACAGTACTTTGTCAGGTGTGCCCAAAATATACTGCAAGCAGTAGATGGCATGGTTCAAATTCGAGAATCTAAGCTCTCCTTGCACTTTCAACAAGGGCGGTAGATGCTTTTATTGAATAATGCTCTCAAATATGGCAATCTTTTGGTCAGAAACATAGCTCGACAGAAAATGGGCACCAGCTTATGATTTTAAGTGCCGTGCTATAACAACTCGCATGATCTCATTGGTGCCTTCAAGGATACTGTGCACCCGTAAATCTCGCACATACCTTTCAACCTGTCATGAAAAAGTCAAGGATAGAACATCGTCATGGCCAAATTAGATTTTTGTGCATTACGTTTCCAAGCTATGATTGATAAATAAACAAACACAAGATCAGAGCAGAAAACAAACTCTCCTTGCATTTTATACATAAGGAACAACTATTTACCATGTAGTCCTTCAGGTAGCCATATCCACCATGAAGCTGAAGTGCATCATTGCAAATATCATAGCATGTGTCGGTTGCAAACCTGAGAGACCACGTTAAAACTCTAGGTCAACCTTAACAGTATCAACATTTTGACAGCAACAATGCTCTCTTAATCTTCAAGAGTGCATCCTACTTGAAGCTGAAACAGCAAAAGATGACAAACTAATGCATCAAGTTACTGCAGCAACCTCTTAGCCATGGCAATAGAAGCAGACGCGCCTGGAGCCCCCAAATCAAAAGAAGAAGCTGCATTTGCTACCATGAGGCGAGATGCTTGCAACGCTGTCACCATGTCTGCTAGCTTAAACTGTGTGCTTTGAAACTCTATAATGGCTTTTCCAAACTGAGACAAGAATTTCCAATTTGAATAACTGTAAGATAGCAGCAAATGATACTCCATGCTTTGACATGAGACAGACTATTTGCAAACTGAGCAGTCCACACAGTTATCATCTACAACAAGGTTGGTGTGTCTTACTTGCTTGCGTGTATGCACATAGTCAAGAGCGGCATCGAAACAAAATTGGGCACCACCAACACTGCCATAACAGACAATAACCAAAAAAATATTTTCTCACATGAAATCATAGAAGATTAAGTTTCCACTTTTCAGTCAAAACTCTGTAGAGTTTCACAAAGTAAAAGCTAACTTCCCAGTATATCCAACTCTAAATCAAAGCAAAGAGCCCAATAAATGGGAGACAAAAGAAGAAGCTGACATTAACTTTGCAATCTACTAGCCAATAGTTATGGAATGTCGATACAAACTGTTCGAATTGTTAACTGCTACATAGAGAAAATTGCTCCAAAGGTTTCAGATCATTAAGCAGACGTCATATAAGTTTGGATTAAGACATGATTATAATAAGTGCAAAATAGACAGAGACGATCTTTGCATCATAAGTCCCTGGATATTCCAAGGCTGTAATCAGCTTGCAGGGTTCTTATTCTGGATTTGCAAATCTATAAAAACAAGTTGCAATGAACTTGCACCTAACGACTTTGCTAGAAAAAACTCTACGTGATCCAAATGGTTGGTCACAATAACCATTTCACTAGAATCAACGAAGATAATGTACCCGAACAAGATTTTTATTCTGCATCCATGTCTATGGAAATCAGCATGGCTATTTCTGGGAGTGAGGCGAACCAAATCCAAATAATACCTGCAGGAAGCAATATTTATACGACCTCCATCCAACCCTGTCATAGCAATGTTGAAGCCCTGTCCTTCTTTCCCAAGAAGATTGCTTTCAGGAACCCGTACATCCTCTAGAATGACCTAAGACATCATAAATGCTTCATTGTATCAGTTCAAGGAAAAAAGACCTCATTGGTTAATGACTATAAAAAGGTAAGTAATGCTGCTTTCAACATCTTGAAACAGAAGTGCTAGTTCATTCCTCGAATCCTTGATGTTCCCAGAGAGTCCCAGTTTGCACAACTATCATGATGTCCTTGCATGCTCGTGTATCCAAATAGCAGCAGCAGTAGATGTGCAAAAAAGACAAAAATTTGAGCAAAACTAGCATAGAAGGTCTAAAGTTTGGAAAAGCATTCAAGTGCACTTACAGTTGCAGTTGGTTGAGAACGCCAGCCAAGTTTGTCTTCTTGACGTCCAAAGGAAAGTCCAGGCATTCCCTGAAGGAGGACCACAAACCATGTTCTTGCTGTAAGCTCAGAGATGACCCTCTGGCTTCTGATTCATTTATCCACAACAACACTTGAGAATAGAGCCACTACTACAAATCTCCAGCTTCTCATTGATTCATCCACAACAAGAAAAGAACCACTACTACCACAAAATCATGTTAATGCTTTGAATATTACAAATAAGTCTCTAGTTTCTAATCAATTTACAAAGAAAAAAAACCCACTATATATCAGTAGCAACATTGTGGTGCTTGATACTATCTACAAGAAATAGCTTGTGATCAATTTATTATCAACATCCGAGAAAAGAACCACTACATGTCAGTAGCAGAGTCCAATTCCTATCCCTTATCTATGTTGTGTTTTTATTTCATTTTTTGAATTTGAATGACAAACGACTAATGATTATAATGCGTCTTATGTTTTTTTTGCAGGAGGAGCTGCTACACATTTGGCAGGAGAGGTGGGGTTACTTCCATAGACCCATCCACATGATGGCCCACATGTTGCACCTCCTGTGGAGCACTGGCAGACGAAGAGATGACCAGGAGTTCCATAGACCCATCCACGTGATGGCCCACATGTTGCACCCGCTGTGGAGCACCGGCAGACGAAGAGATGACCAGGAGTTCCACCAAGGATGGGTGGAGTATACAGAGCGAGTTTATCAAAAACCAAGTATTCTAGACAAATTTTTAATGGAACTCTAGACTGCTTTGATGATTCATGCCTAACGATTCATGCTTTTATGCACATTGACACATGACATGGTTCTTTTGCCAGCAGGTAAGTGCCTCAGCAACCTCGAGGCAGACTTGCTGAAGTTTGAGCGATTCATGGGGCATTTTGCACAGGACCGGTGCATGCGAAGGGAGCTGGATCCTGTGACATGGTGGGGTTGTCAGGGCTGCTCCACGCCATATCTCCACCATTTGGTGGAGACAGTATTGTCACAGGACTGTTCAACTTTCGCCTGTGAGCGGAACTAGATCACTTGGTCCATGCATCACATGAAGAGGAGGAACCAGCTCTCAATCGATTAGTGCAGGCGGCTGGCGTACATTCCCAGCAATGCACGGATGCTACGACACTATGCGACATCCAAAGAGTTTTTGGAGGTTAGTTTATGTTTTATCTGGTTTTGATATGTATTGGTTTTCGTCATTGTTAGTATCATAATGTATCTTGTTAACTCAGCAATGAAACTGTTCCTTGAGGACCTCCTAGCAGACTGAGGTTGAGGATGATATCTTTCGGGAGCTACAGATGGATGTCGAGGTCCGCTCTGCACGATGCCACGGAAGAGCAGCCAAGAGGCGAGTGTGATGACGAGGAAGGGGGGGGGGGCATGAGGCGTGGGATGATATAGAGCAATTGCTAGTGGACCCTGATGGAGAGACACAGGAGGTAACGGTGTTGTGAGGGGGGCTTTGGGTTCACTGTATGTCGAGAAGAGCGGGGCATCAGAAGAAGTTGCACATCATGCATCCTCTCAATTCATAGGGCCTTCGCAGGGTGTGGGACCCGATACATTGGGTACACAAGCATGTTGGGGGCTAAGGGACGAGAGAGAGAGAGAGAGAGAGAGAGAGAGAGAGAGAGAGAGAGAGAGAGAGAGAGAGAGAGAGAGAGAGAGAGAGAGAGAGAGACGTTGTTCCCAAATCGTATATATTTTATGTTTGAATCCGATGTTGATGTCACTTGCTACAATTTGTGGTCGTTCAATATGGCTTGTTGTATTTTCGCATTGTTTGAGAGAGAGAGAGAGAGAGAGAGAGAGAGAGAGAGAGAGAGAGAGAGAGAGAGAGAGAGAGAGAGAGAGGTTCAATACTGTATCTATTCTATGCTTCCCATACCGATTTCAAATGGTTCAATATGGTTCCTTCTGATGGTTTGCTATGAGTTGCGATGGTTCAGTACAGTTTGTTATGATTTTAGATGGTTCAGTATGGCTCCCAATCAACGCATCAGCAATAGTATGGCTCATAATCAATGCAACATCACTAGATATGATTGTATTTGGGAAGAGTAGGCTTATATAGTGCCTAAAAAAATTTGCAATAAAAAACATTTTGACACCAATATCAAAAAAAAAAAAAAAAACCACATTCCAGGGTCACGTTCGAAGTCAAAAACTCAAAACGTTGAGTGCAACTTTGGAATAATCTATATCCTAATTCACATAATATGGGCATGTCCTAACTTAAGAAGTAAATGGCAACTACAATACAATAACAAAATTTTGGACCTTAAGAGTGCATAAGTAACAATAGGTGCTAAAGCAAGCAAGTCCTTTAGGACTCTAGCCTCTTCACTAGTCAAGTTCTCACAAAGCTCAACAGTATTTGCATACCTTCTCCACGAGGAAACAAGAAATTCCTTTTGCGCCGAGCGGACCAGTGCGTGCCATTAGCAAATAAACATCACTAACACCTCCTCCACTGACAAATGCCTGCAAGTAAAGTACACTTTTAAGAAACATACCTATACAAAAATGATGAAGTAGACCCAACATGATGCATTTTTTTTAAGGCATTAAAATTTCCCCAAATTGAATGTATGGAAGAGGCCAAACTTCATTTGTTTTCATTATGGTAATGGGAAGTTACATGTTCATGAAGTCATCGAAGCACTTTCTGAAGTACATGGCACTTCATGAGCAACTTTATAGGACATTACACCCAATGAGAAAAAATTATTTCTTGTTGAATTTATCTATGGCTATAGGGGACTGGCGTAACCTTAGTGACTACAATTATGCATGTGCCCAATCAATGGGTGAAACTAGAATACTTGGGTAGGAAGAGTAATTTAAAGTAATGGGTATGCACGTGTCCAATTAGTAGGTGAAATTACCTCGTTAGAAAGAGTAATTTGAAGTAATAAATAGTAGATTTGGTAACCTTCTACAAATTTTAGTAGAACTTCCAAGAAAAAACTCAACTCCCTAAACCACCAACAACAATAGTTTTTCAAGAATTATTGGCCTACACATGCAAGTTCTCATTTCACAATCGTTTAAATACAAAAGCTATCATATGAATCCTTCTGGTTGCACCACTAGAAAGAAAAGGTTCCAAGATTCCAAAGGACAAAAAGAAGAGTTTTAGGACTTCTAGCCAACAAAACATACAAGGCCTCTAGTAAAACTAAGAGAATCACGACTTTACTTAGAGGAACTAAAACCATGTCAATGATTAACAAAATGATAAACCCCTTACCACCAACAAAGACATTACCTTTTTGAGGGAAGAACTTATGGGCATATTATTCGTAGCTACTTGGGCCTTGAGGCCCAAGTTATTATTTGACATTAATCCTATGGTTTGGGAATCATTTCCTCTTTGGAATCTATTAATTTATTGATGGGCCTTGATGGTGTTAGGGCTTCATACTCTTTGAATAGCCCAATGGGCCTCAATAATGGCATGTGATTGATTTGCGACTAGAGATTAGCAAAGTGTAGCTTACATTTAAGTAGTAATTGCATTGGATGAAGACGAGTGTATGGCTAATGATGACCAAAAAATACGATTGAAAAATTCATGCCCGGGAGGACTATGGATGCAGTAAAAGTCATGGATCCTCCAAAATTTGTAGAAAACATATACAACACTTGAACGACTACTATGCGCACTTGACAATACTTGACCTCCATTGAACAAGTAAATCAACAATGATTTGCAATGTTGTTTGCGAACTAGGAATACAGCGGAAAAGGTCAACATCAATGAGAATAGATGGATCAAATGTGCTTGACTTGGGAATAAAGCATGTAATAGATTAACTTGAAAAATAGGTGTGGCTTTGGATAGAACACATAATTTGAGTTGATAAGTGTCAAACATAAGGACTTTGGATATTATCTCGAATGTCCATGCTAACAAGCGATGACTTCAGTAGTGCGAGTAGGACCACCA
Source organism: Diphasiastrum complanatum (assembly GCA_029204225.1). Taxonomy (NCBI): domain Eukaryota; kingdom Viridiplantae; phylum Streptophyta; class Lycopodiopsida; order Lycopodiales; family Lycopodiaceae; genus Diphasiastrum; species Diphasiastrum complanatum. The sequence continues at coordinate 45,592,648 of CM055098.1, read as the reverse complement.
CTCCTATGAAAGCACCATCGTCACCTGCAGTGCCACTAGCAGGTGGTTGAGGCTCTTTGCAAAGAGGAGCAACAACGTCTATAGCATGTCCTACCTTACTGAACTCTTGAAGTTCATTCAGACAAAACTGAAATACTAGTCAAACGCATTTTGATAAAAATTGATAAACTCAAATCTAACTCTCCAGCCACAACATGTTTGCCCTTTTGGACAACACATGCACTTGTGGTGCCACTAATGCTAGATCAATATAAAACCCAGTCGGTTGGGGGTAAAAACATTTATATTAATCTATTTACAAGTTTTGATATAGCCAAGCCACTTAACCGACTATGAAATTTTTCAACTTCTTGGTCACTACCAAGCCCTACTTCCTCTCCCCTCTTCTCTTCTCACCTGCATCTGTGTCTTGCCTTGGCTTGCAAAGGCCTTACCACACTTCATCAGCTTATCCATGTCCCCCCTACAAGATCCTCCCTTCTTCTAGAGCGCTCCTCTTTAATGTTCTGGGATGTGTGCAGGCTCTCGGTCCTCGGGAGGATATGGATGGTGCGGAACCAACAGGTTTTTGACAGTTTTGCCCCCCTGCTCTTGGCAGCAGCCTGCTTGCAGCTTGCTATGTATTTTGATAATGCTATATAATTTTGTTGACTGCCTCCCTGAGTGTTGTGCAAATAGTCCTCTTTACTTAGTTATGTATAGTGCACCCTAACGGGTTTTCACATTTTTTCGGCCTTGGGTTGTCGTTTACTTTTTGTACTTGTACATTTGTGGAAATGTATTAGTATCTTAATGCTTTTGCAATCAAGAAGTGGGTAAAATGGTAAATATTCCAATCAAAATGGATGTTGGTGGTTCTAGTGCATTATTTCAAATAGAATGCTACAAACTATGTAGCCATAGTCTATTTCATGTGTAAACCTCCTTCCAAGAAAGTAATGAAATGGCACATTGACAACCATTGGAAGAAGTTGAACGTATTAGCACTAGTTTTGGAAAAGGTTTTCGTCTATTTAAGTCGGGCTCAACTATTGATGTCACAAAAGCTTTGGCCTCAAGTCCTTACTTTTTCAAAGTAAGCATTTGGAACTAGTTTCTAAATTCACCGAGGATCTTTGCAGTAGTGAACAAAACACCTTGAAATTCATGTTTAGGTCCAATTATCCTTGTTCCCATTTAATCTTTATTCTTTTCCTTAATGACCACCTATTCTACATATGTTCCTCAAGAAAAGTAGCAAATCAAGGTCACAGATCGCTGACAATATAGAATGTGTTATGGATAGTTTTTGTAGCAGATTACAATCTACTACAACCATGCTTCCACCCTTTATATAGTTCCCCTAAAAAAAATTTAACGAAAAGTAGATTAATTAATTTTTTAAAAATGTGTGTTCCAAAAAGCCGTAATCTTAATTTTTGGAACACGATCCAAATCACAAGCTATAACTTAGGTGTATGCATTTGACGAGGCTATCTTTAATTTGCATCTTATGCACCTGGGCTTCCCAAACTAATTTTTTTCCATGATAAGGGCTTCTAGTATGCACTCAATTCTTCAAATCAACATAAAGTCCTTTTGTGACAAATTCCAATTTTTCAACAATAGATAGGTCTAAACAAGTTTAATTGGCTCCACCTATCCCAAGAACATGTAAGGATTTGCAAGCCATGTAAGGATTTTCTGGCTTTATATGAGTCTACATGTCCCTTATCATGCACGCTGCATTTCTTGAATCTCATCTCTTTTCTTGAGTCTTTACGTCCCTTCCTTGTCTTGCATGTTGGCTTTTCTTGAGTCTTCATATCCCTTTTCTTGCGTGCTAGGTATGTACATTACACTAGGGTTTGCATGCCAAGTGTGCATATCAAACTAGACCTTGCATGTTAGATGTGCATGTCTCATTAGGTTCAGTTCTTTTACTGAACCTGCATAAGCAATTGATAAAAGAGAAATATCAGGAAAAAATTCACGTCATGCCTAATACCATAGTTGCACTGAGTTTCTAGAAACGTGTCCAGAAACGTGTTTCTGGATTTTGGTAGCGTTTCTCAAAAACATGGCTTTTTTTTTTTTTTGATTTTTTTGATTTTTTTAGAGGGCAATATGGCTATCAGATGAAAGCTCTAATTAAGGGCATTACATCTGTATAGGTTGCCAAATGTTTCGAGTACAAGATGGTCCAGTTCAGGTGCATTAACTCCTAGATTTAAACCTAACATAATTCACAAATTGCAACACTTGCAAGATTGAATCTGTTTACAGAAGGATTTCCATAACGTAGACCTCAGTTTAATATTATGAGGAACTAGAATAACAACATACATTCCAAGGAAGAGAAAGTCCTTGCTCACTTTTCAATGAGAGTTTTGTTTAAGAGTTCTACTTTTATTTGATAGCAATCCCATGCCGAAGCCTGCTTTCCTAGTTTTCTATGAACCTAACAACTTTGACATTTTACAAAACAAAGCAAGATACTCTTGCAAAGAGTAGAAATTTGAACTTTTGGAATTTTGGCTTTTCCCAGAATCTTTGACATATCTACCCAATTTTTATGCTTTCAACCTATTTGGGAATCCTATTGAGCATAGACATGGCTCTCATCAAGTCTGAACGTAATGCTCATAACTTAACATCTCAAGTACCAAGGTAATAACACCAAAGATAGACCCAACATCTTGCTAGTTCAAATCATGTTAGGGCCACACCATTGAAATAAAAAATCTAGTATAAGGTGTCTTGCTCTATTAAAAAATTTACCTTACTTCCATTAAGTATGTAGTCACTACCACCATGTACTTGACGCGCTGTAGTCTGCAAAATTTGCAAATGTTTGAGAACTTGAGGCAATGGTGCAATATCATACGTGGCTTAGCCAAAATCAAGAATTCACCACCAATATCACATAAGAAAGTCAATGACAAAGATAAGTTGTATACAAGACATAAGCTTCGCAAGTCAACGCTACCTGCAATGAAGCTGCATCACTTCCACTAGAAGGTTCTGTTAGACTATATGATGATAGGAGCTCCTGTGCCGAAAATCAACAATATATTGGGTAAAGCAGCCAAAAAAGTTCAAGAACTTGGCGACGTTCATCATTGTTTTAGAGATTTACAGCATCAAAATCATAACATTGAAGGGGAAACATAATACTACAAATTTCAATTGAATTTCTTATAAGAGGCCTAAAAGCATCTCTCTGTCTTTGCTAGAATGTGCACTCGTAATGGAACCTTGAAGGTGTACCCTACCAAAATTTGTTGATCTTGTGCAATGCTTCATTCCAGCTAATTTGGATATACATATATCACATAACTATAGTCAATAACTCTACGTATTAAAGACAAAGACAATGCACATCGTTATTTCGGGAAGCGCTTTCTACCTTGGAAACATAGACCCCTTAAAACGAGAAACAAGACACGACAAACGCTATGTCATTACATTGTAGTCCATGTGTCTCCAATTGCAATATTTTGATTGATTACATGTGAGATGTCACACAAATATTACATGTGAGAAATATTACATCTTCTCTTATGTTCATTGACATACATTGGCACTTACATATATTATCGAGTGCATGTTGCTAATTTGTTCATAAGTTAAGTGTTAGAGAAATTCTCAATGGATAGATGCGTTTCATTATGAGGAGAACAAGATTTTGCTTTAAATGAATTGGCACACTCACTAGTCACGAGTTCAGTTGCACCAATTAATCTTAATTGTTTAGAAGTTTGGGGTGGAAGTATACCCCACAAAAAATGGGTGGAGATCCAAAGATTGTAAAGAGATTTTCAACAAATGCGCAGGAGTGCAGCAAACCATTCCATATCCCATTCTTTTGGCTGAAACTGATACTTTTCTTTTGGAGGCATCTGCTATGATTAGAGCTATCAAATATTTCCAGAAAGTAAAGCATTGGAAGATAATAGACTACCTAAGATAATATTTGAGAACTATAAGCTTCCACAACATCATATAGGTGGTGGATAGACGTTGAAAGATGGAGTTCTCATTAGAAAGTTCAGCTTGATGAATAGCCCAAATACTCTAGGAAACTAAAAGGATTCATGAAGAAGAAATGTTACAATGACTTGTGGGATGGCCCTTTGAAACGAAAAACACGTACATCACAAATACAAGTCGATTCACACAAGATTAGATCAAAAACAAGAAGATGGCATCAATTGAAACTACAATAGGAAGAACAAATGAGCTTACTTTGCAATAATGGTGGAGTAACAAAGACGAGATTACATCACCTAATTGAATGAGATGGCAAGCTCTTCAAAAAGAATCTCAAGGCTCTCTATTGGTATCTCCACGATCCTTTCACCATTATCTTCTTCAAGTGCATGTGAGACAACCTAGAAGCTTTGTTATCAAAGTACATCACCTTAGATCAGCATTTGTGTGGATTCAAGTGTCATCTGGTTTCTATACAAGGTGATTTTAGCCTTGAAGGAATTAACAGGTTGGCACTTGAGGAACTCAAAAATATTGGAAGCTAATAGTCAAACCCAAGGGGACAGCCCAAAGCATTAATCAAATACTAATCAACTCCAATCAAAAGTATCAACCTACAAGCAGCAAACATCATTGTGGGCGGATAAGGTAAGAGTTTTTTGCTGGAAAAAAGGTGTTTGATAAAAGCTCTCTCCAAAGATGGTGCATCATTGATCAAAGAAGACGTTTATATTTTGAAGAGAGTATTGAAACTGAATTTTGAAACTTTTGTCAACCATAGGAATTCTATTGGTAAATTTTTGCTTGACAAATGGGAGTAGAAAAAGAGGATATCAAGCATTCTTTTTGCATTGGGTAGAAGATCATTGGTAAAATAGAATACGTCCGGTGAAGTCATCTATCCCCCAGAATAGAAAATTTGTTCTCTATAATAGGGGGGAAAAGAAGGGCTACTCAAGTGTGCGTGGAGGAAGACCTTACTCCTATATAAGAAGCAGAGGTAAGGAAAGAATGGATAAAAGTCAAACATTGAAGAGGTGATGGAAAATGAGCAGCTCTAAGGGATGGCAAAGCACTCATGAAAGGAAATTGAAGACCTGGATAGGTTCATGCAATCTATAGGACCAATAAGAGCTTCAGGGTAAGCTCTCTTTCTATTAATACCCATATGGCATATATTTTACAAAAAAAAAATGTGAATCGCGATTCATCTATACTTCAAAATATAGAACTATCATGATAGGCCATTTTTTGCAAGATTGTGGGGTAATATTTTGAAGAGCAAACATAGGTGGGTGAAAACTAATGGATAGCGGACTATGGAACAAGGTAGTTCTAGAAAAATGCAACCTACTACTAGCCGTTTGGTTAATATAAGGGCTATCATCAAATAAAGTAGAAATACACAATCAAATCTTGCTTTGTTGACTTTCACAAGGCATTTGATAGAGCCCGCAACAAAAGTTAAGGGAAAGATTGACTGAAATTGAGACATGAAAAGGTGCTAGCAAAAGTCCTACCTTCAATGATTTTATTGCTGAAAGTTTTAGCAATATTAGAGTAAAAAAAGGTTTTTCTCTCTTTCTCCCACTTTATTTGGCATTTAGATAAAGAAGCCAAAACTTGTTCTTGATGAGGAAGGAGGAGGTGGTGCAAAGCTTTTACATTATGTCATCAAACTTTTGCCGTATGCCGATGATGTGGTCCTTTTAGCAAACACTTTACATAGCCTACAACTTGAGGCTTTGACACAAATCCACTCGTCAATTTGGAGAAAACAGAAGCGATGGTTTTCCAATTAAAAAATATCAATGAATTTCAAAGGTGCATCTATTGGAGCTATCAAAGAATACAAATAATTGGGAGTTGATGGAGTCAGAAACTCTACAGCGCTAGGTACCTTACGCGGAATTCCTATGATTGCAGGAACTCAGCGGCCTGAAACCATTATTGAGCTCAAATGGACGCAAACTCCAATAGCGGTAGATGCTTTACCCAGTCTATTTGTGTACCACTAACATATGCCCTAAGCATATCTTCCAAGACCTGGTTCATTCGCTCTATTTTACCATCTGTCTAAGGATGCTCGGAGCTACTCATTTGCAACTGTGTTCCCAACTCAGCAACCTGCAGAGCTATGACCTTCTTGGTCATTGTGATGAAGTGAGCCATCTTGGAAAATATATCTACCACTACCATAACGGAATTCAATCCCGTTTGGGTCCTGGGTAGCCCAACAATGAAATCCATGGAGATACTTTCTCAGCTTCCTGTAGGAATCTCTAGTGGATGTGGCAAGCCCGGAGGACTTACCTGCTCAGCCTTGTTCATCTGACAAGCCGTGCAACGCTGGACGTACTCTCTGACGTCTCGCTACAATCGTGGCCAAAATAATGCCTTCTGACTAGCTCACTAGTCTTATCAATACCGGGTGCCCTACGCAGAGACTATCATGGCATTCTTAAAGTATCTTAGGACGAAGATCCTTCACGTCTGGCACAAAAATCTTTATGTTTCTCAATAACATACCATCCTTCACGGTGTATGTCAGATATGTACTGGTGTGTGCCTCTACGAAAGCAACAGCCTCAACTGACTCTTTCGCTTGGTCGACTACCTTGCGGGCATCAGGCCACACACACTGACAATGTGTGTCGCTCTACTAAGCTCTCTTGATCTCCTCCATGAGAGCATTGTCCATTATAGTAAAGCTCATTTAATGCAGTATTTGAGATAGTGCATCAGCGACCACATTTTCCTTCCCTGTTCGGAAGGGAATTTCCAAATGAAATTCCTGCATCAACTTGGCCCACCGAGCCTGGCGGCCCTCAAATCTGGTTGAGTGCAGAAGTACTTCAAAGTATGATGGTCACTATACACATAAAATTTGGTACCATACAGATAATGTCGCCACACCTTGAGCGCATGTATGATCACATACAGCTCCTGCTCATCTATGGGATATTTTAGTTGCGGTGACATCAATTTCTTACTTTCAAAGGCTATTGATCTACCTTCCTGACTCAACACTGCCCCCATGGCAATGCCACTAGTATCCGTCTCTAGGTCGAAAGGTTTTTGGGTATCAACAATCTTAAGTACTGGAGCTATGGCAACAGCCTCCTTCAAGTTGTCAAAACTATGTTGAGCCTCAGCATCCCAGCAAACCACAGTGTTGTTATTCAGTAACTGATCCGTTAAAGGAGCAGCTACCTTGGAATAAGCTATTGGCCACTTCTTGACCACAACCACCTTGGCAGGGTCAATTGAAATACCCAGTGCCGCCACTACGTGACCCAAATACTCGACACGAGTCTTATACAACTCAGTTTTCTGAGCATTGGCATAAAAGACCGTCTCTTGCAGCTTGCCAAATACGGTCTGGAAATGAACCTCATGCACCACAACCGTCTTACTATAGACCAGTATGTCGTCAATAAAATTGACAACAAACTTGCCCATATAGTCACGCAGGACATCGTTCATGAGCATCATGAACGTGGCGGGTGAGGGTTTGGGTTGTAGCCTCCTTGGAGATATTTTGATTGTCATCCTACTATATGTTGATGATGTGACTCTAGTCTCACGGACTAGAGACGGGCTTTAGTGACACCTCGACAGTTTTTACACTCTAGATGGGAATTGAGGGTGAATATTTCAAAGAGCAATGTTATCGTCTTGAATACTTCCAAAGCCGCAAAGACAAGGGCTTATTTTCAACGGCCAGCCTTTGAAGGTGGTGTCCTCCTACACCTATGAGGCATGAGGCATGCAACATTGGCTTGACTGGAGAGGTTCCCTAGTCCAGCTGGAGAGATTCTGTTTTAGAGACTATATTCATGATGCTCCTAGTATGTGTCCACTCCCACAACACTGTATGCAATTAAAGCTTGGTGCACAGGTCTTACTTCTTCAGACTAGGCTAGTATATCTAGGCTTGAGGTCACTATGCTAACTCAAATATCAAGAGAGCTTTGATGCTTCCTACAGACAGATACTCTCATATGGCAGTCACCTCTTTGATGCAACTTCACAGTCAGGGCTCCCTGTTCTCAGGCAGCCCGCCTACTGGACATGTTCAGCATCCCAATCTAAGCCCTCCCAACAAGTACTCATGAGCGTATCATAAGATCTATTTATCATGCCTATATTCACAATACTTGGCAGGGGTAGTTGGCCGTCAAGTCTGACTTCTATCGAACACATTTCTTGGAGCTGGATACATCAAGTTTCCATGTCCTACCATAATACCTTCTATCACACTGTTTGATGTTTACTTTGGGACAGATTTGTGTTTCTTCACACCAGCTTGCTATTGACACAAGACGCTTCCATGGTAATAAGATATGTCAGACATGTTCTTTGGGGCAGTTTGAGTCTGAGGAGGACTTCATTTTCAGATGCCATATTTCCTATGAGATTCGTGGGCAATATTACTGCCATTTCAAAAACTCGCACACTTACAGACTCTCTCATCGCCTATGATGATCCCAAATGTGTTGCCCTTATGCTATGTGAGATGTCCCTACTACAAAGAGATTTCTGCCAGCGATTTCAATCTGACAATCGGGACACAGCCTCAGATTATGGAATTCTCTAGAAGAAGACCACAAGTAGATCTAGAGTCTAATGATAAAAAACTGCATACTCTTACATATGACCGTCATAGAGATCAGAGACCGTACAGGACAACATCCTCCTATAGCTAGAGCATCTAAACGTACTATAAGTGCATGCAGTCAAAAATCACATGCCAGCCAAAGTCAGAGAGGCACAGACACAGACATCCCCAGCACTCTTCAACGGTATCTAGTGACGGAAAATTATATTTGAGCAAAAACTATGAAGTAGGTAACTTCGGTACTGTCGATACATAAACGATTCTCTGAAAATGTTAATATTTTAAAGGCCAGTTTGTAACATGTCAATAGATTTTGTAAGTTAATTGATTATTCCACTTGTGAGTGTTCATACTGGCAGCAGGATGGGTTTCTTTTTGGCAGCTGCTTGTCTGAATTTCAAAAGCTGTTTGCCTATTACTTCAGCCAAATATAGTGGGTTTGGCTACATGAGAAAAGCTCCTATGCATGGCACTCTATTGCTGATCCAGTTAGAATGAAGGCCAAAAACATGTAATGATATTAAATCGTGAAGTCACCCGCTGTATCTGATTTATAAAAGATATCCTTACTAACATTCGTTGTATAATTCAACAATTTATTTTACTTTTCATATTAGATAAATTAGGTTCTCATTTGCATGTGACTAAGTTGGATAATTCACTATGAAAAGATAAACCATATCGCATGATATCTTTACACATCACCATCACTGAAGATAGTTCAAAACCACGTGCATATAAAATGCCAAAATCAAGTTTTCTAATTCATGCATAGAGAACTCTCCTCAGGAGTCAGTTTTGTTCATTTTCTTTATGGAGTCAATGGGCACAATCAGCTATGACAAAGACTAGACCTAAAACCTCTCAAGGTACTTATATGATAAATTGGGCAGGAACTAACTCATCACATAAGACATGAATAAACCAAAAGCTTTCACCACCAAACTTGAGATTTACCAAAGAGGTAAGACGTGGTAGCCAATCTTTGCGCTGTTCCGTCGTGCCAAATCTGTGAAGCGATTTTACTTATCAAGTTTAAGCTTGACTTCTTGAAAATTGGAGGAATGCACGATAATAGAAAAAACAGCATGTGTTATTACTAATGTCTTGCATGTTTTGAGCATAAAGCATCAGTTATTTTTTCTATTTCATTCAATGAAACATTCACTATGACTGAATTTGTATAACAAAAACTCACAAGAGACTATTTGTGATCCATAGTCTATCATTCACAAATTCCGACATGTACTAAATTCAAGACTATTGTTAAACTTCTACAGTTTTAGTCCATGTGCACGCTGCAAGATAAGATGTAAGCAAATCTATCAAGCTACTTGGTTAACAGCCTTTCATAGTTCACAGTCCAATTATTAAACTCAAAGACAATCATGCCAATTCTTGGACTTATGTTGACTATAAGCAGTGAATGTTTCATTGCCAATTGGATAAAAACACAGGCAGCTTCATGAGTTCCTATTCTAAAACACCAAAATAGTAGTAATTTTTAGCTAAATCGATGTAAGACAGGAATACAATTTTATTTTTAGGGAAAGAAGGTCCACAAGCTGACACACACTTGAAACACTAAAAAATGGTCAATACAGCTAGCTTGGGATGCAATTGGTCCAATTGAGAGTACTTGGCACCCATAGTCCCTTTCAAAAGCTTGGATCTGTGTGTTGATTTATTCACATTTATGCACTCTTGTTCTATCAAAGTGGCACAGTGAAAGCATGGTGGTACTTTTTTCATTCCTCCAATGTTTCGTGGACCTATTTGACATGCCTTTTCAAAACGGGTTTGAAACGTTTAATTTTTTTTACCCATTTCATTCAATGAAAATCCGTTCCATATGGTCCATTTGAAATGGACTTGTTTGAAACGGAGTTCATTAAATGAAACGTGTTTCAGTGAAACTACGCATTCCTCTAATCTCTTAGGTTAGCCTGGAGTACATGTGTTTACTATCCACATTCCTTAACTTCATGTGGCACTCTTCATGCATTTGAGTGCCTTGGAATGCTTTCTTTGCAGTAGAGTTTCACAGTTACGAACAGATTTACAGCAAATCAATAGCTAAGCTAAGAAAGCAGCACATAAGCAAGAACCTTAGTTGCTCGTTCCGGAACGGAACGCATTCTGGACCAAAAAAAATAAATTAAAAAGTACGTTTTTTTAACAAAGGATTTAATTAAGATAAATAATTAAAATAATCAAATGTACATCAATATCGTTCCGACCAGGAACGTTCCAGAACATACGGAACTGTCAAATTTCAACCACCCAATACATACAAAATTTACTTACTAAAGAGAAGTTTTTAATGCATGAATATGGATGCTTGTGTCAATGAAAGATGCTAACATCAATTTGAGAGAAAGAACCTGTCAATCAAGCTGCAGCACATGTTGTGTATGGTGAGGTATGCTACTGTGCTTATATCTCCATAAGCCAAAGATTCAAATATTACAGCCCCATCTGCCCTGCTCAATCTGCAGCATAAAATTGGAGTATCTTTCAATACTGAGTGAAATGTTAGAGCAAACTACTTGCATTCTTATTTCAAATGTTTCATAAGTATCCAAATCATCAGTCTCAACCATAACAGAACACTTTCCACAGAAATTACTTACATTGTTGGCATACTTTGGGCCCCGGCATATGTGCAGCACAATGGAGCCAATTATTTATTTTCCACTAAAAGCAACAATTAGGCATTATAATCCTTGCACATTGATAAGTGGAGTGTAAACTTCTCTATAATATCTTGAACCCCACAATGAGGGGGCAATAATTTCACCGGCCCCCACCCTCACAAAATTTATTAAAGAATAATATCACTTAAATATGACAAACCATTGTTTGCTACAATTGGCATGTCTGTGTTCTACACTCGATCAATGTTAAGAATTCAAGTAAAACAAATTTCCAATTCAAACAACATCTTCTTTCTATAACATCAAGGAGAATCAATGGACAGATCTAAAATGTAGTTATGAAAATATCCACAAAAAGAGCATCGGATCTAGAATGGAATTGCAACAAAATGATGAGTGTAAAGTAGTCTCCACCTCAGAAACCTGAATGAACTTCAATCATTGCCCCAACGAGTAGTTGTAAATCTCCTAAAAAGAGCTACTCTAGAAGTGCTACAAAGAAAATCCAATGCCCATTGCCTGCACATTTCTCCATTTCTACTACTTGGAATGCCCTTAAGGAATCTTTTACTTACAATAAGTTAGGGCTTAGGGCTGACATGACACAGACTCATCTGACTAGGCATCCGATTGAGTTCTATTTGGGAGATCTCTAGAAGTAATAAGTGGCCCAAATGTCAAAATACTCATCTGACTAGGCATCCGATTGAGTTCTATTTGGGAGATCTCTAGAAGTAATAAGTGGCCCAAATGTCAAATACTATTTTGATCCAAACTAGGCCTAATGAAATAATGATTGTCAGAACGTCCTTGACTCTCCTCTAATAACAAAATCTTTTTACTCAATGTGGGAAGATTAAAAAGAGCACGACCTGTAATATTGAGATGCTTGACGTGGCCTGTCACACAGCTGAGAACTTGTTGCTGCCACTGATTGAATGGTAGCAAAAAGAGATTTGGCCTGATCCTTAGGGAGAGTGTGAACAAATACATCAATAGACTCCGATGTAGCCTCATCAATGTAATGACCATCCCACTATACTTCAGCTTGGTTTCGATATCAACTATGTTGTACTTAACTCGAAGAATAGGAGCTGTAAGGTATGGAACAATCTCTCGATAATCTGGAACTCTCTAGCGTGATCATCAGCTACCTAATATTAGCACGTAGTAGGCTAACATAAAAAATACCATAAGCTCATATATTAGCAAGAAAATAAAGTTGATAGATAACAAGACTGATATTTTACAAAATATGATAAGGACATTGTATTTGGGAGGCAGCCGCTTGCTTTGACATCCACGTTGAAAAAACTTGTGTCAGGCAAAGTTGAGCCACATATTGCCAATGTTTAACAATGTATCTGATAGCTAAATACCTTGTGGTCCGATTTACACACACCAAGTGGCATAAGCTCACTACGCATGGTGCTCTACAATAGAAGAAAGCTCTGAAAACTTTGTAGCTCCTCCAAAAATTGTATGTAAAGATGTAAATTGTTTATATCATCAAGCTCATGAACACGTATAGTGCTTTTAGCACTAACTGGCTACCTAAAACCCATAGCCCAATGGTCTAGGCCCTTTCCTCTGGACTCTACCTCCTCGATAACATAGGACGGGACACATATGGTGGTCTAGCAATAGATGTAATAGTTGAAGATGTAGAAACGACTTAGCACATTGTAATGGAGCTAGCTCTCCAGTAACCTTAGGAATCTTTTGATATTGATACTAGAATTGTGATGTGGCAATAATGGACATATCCTGAAAACATGAAGGCTGGAAAGAGGCAACGTCATACTTGGCAGGTCCCCCATAATCCTCCTACACGTGATGTCACCTCATCAACAGGAAGCTCTATGAACCTGTCACTATACTCAAATAAGGTTCCTATTTGCTAAAGGCGGAAAAAATATGCCTCTACTGTGTTTTCCAATATGAATCAATCATAGCATCCATTGTGGATCAATCACAATGTCCGCTATGTTCTATTGAGAGGCCTTTCATTCTCAATCAAGTAAGGAAGTGATGAATTGGAAACTTTGTCATCTAGGTGTATAGCTACCAAATGAATCTTCTACAAACCACTCAAAATATGTCTCCTACCTTGGCAACCAAATTTCCAGTTCATGGTCGTATGATGAACCAAAATAGATAATAAGTCCATTGTACCTTTATCCAAACATCAAGGACAAGTGACTTCAAATGACCATCAAAATGTATACCGAGAATGGTAACTAGAAAAAATCAATTGAGCATCAAAAACATTACGAGAGATAAAACCTATAGTGGCAGTGTAGTGATCTAGTGTCCCTGGAAGTTGAATCATCATCTGCCTAAAAAGACCTCTCCATAAACCTTTGCAGCAACTTGAATATCATGCGGCGCATGACATGTATCCTGGCTAGCTGATACATTGACAATATCATGTGAAGCATCTAGTGGATACATATCACAAATAAGATCCACAAACGAAACAACAAAAGCAGTCCTACAAGCCTCACTTTCTAGATAGATCTCAAAATAGGACTCTCATGAATTTAACTAGTTTGCCAATCCAATGTCCCAAAGGACCCATGATAAATAGGGAGAGAATAAAGCAATGATACACTTAGAATGACTTGAGAATATGCCATACAAAAAAAATGCGATTGGAAACCGTCAACCTTTTTTTTGCAACACTCACAAAATGATGTGGACAACACAAACAAAAGTACAAAAACGAGTGAAATGAAAAAATATAGAAGATGGCAGCAATGAAATGTTAAAAACTGAGAATGTGCCTTAATAAGCAGATCCAAAGCACAACCAGATTACAAGTACATAATAAGAAGCTATTCAAGGAGTAAACTCTTGTCATCACCCAAGTAGATCATTAAACATGAAGGTCCTTATAAGAAGTATAGAATAAAATAATAAAGTATTCCCTTTGACCAAAATCTTAATTTTGCAATACCTTTTGGAAGAAAACTTTGATCAATGTGTCGAATGATTGTGTAGGTGTGCCTTTATCCCGTGCTCCCAAAATTATATGTATTTCCAACTTTTGTCACAAAAGAATATGCAAGAGATGACCTTCAATCACAAATGGATGTAATCAATTAGTAGCAAAGAAAGGATGTGGAAGCAGATATTTGGTTCGAGATGTCAAGAATGAAAATCACTGAAAGAGATCAATCGTTGATCCAATAAGCTTTTCATTGATAGCAAGTACTAATCGATTGTTCCCATAAGAGAACACCAATCTATAAAATATATAGTGCCTATCTTACCCCTAGTGGCTCTAGGCACTTACATGGTTTTATGTTAACGCATTTTTTGTGGGGGCAATTTAGTTGTAACTACATTGTACCCCTCTTTGTAAGTTAGAATAAGTAAGTACAAGTTGGGTCCAAGTGGCCAAGTGTGCATGCCATGTGGCATAAGACTCAAGTTGGTGATGACACCTCAACAGTTTCTGATGATGTAATTCACCTTCAAGGAGGCCCACGCCCTCCTCTATGTAATCAGTCAAGTACCTGGAGTTCCCAACTTTGGTTTCTTGGGGTGCTTAAGCTTCTCTTGTAGTGTTGATGCTACCCTTAAAACCTTTATATGTTGTGTCTATTCTTGAGGTTAAGATACTTCATAGATAGACCTGAATGTTATGTTCATCATGGTATTTTGTGTGGCAAAGACAAGAACATAAGCAGTTGGGTATTAGACAAGTGGCATAATGGTTGGCCTAAGTGAGAGTCTACTCAATGAATCACGTAGATTGGATGCAACCAATTACAAGGTGTGGAAGTTTAAGATGCAGAACATTCTCATGGATAGAGAATGTTGGGACATAGTCAGGGCTTGAGCCTATTCCAAATTCTAAGCCTAAGTTGAAAGATTACATCAAGAGAGGATCAAAGGCACATTGAACCATGAACCTTTCCGTGAAGGATAACATCATTCCTCAAATTGGGTATGTCACAAGACCTTGTGAGGGTTGGGAGATATTGATATGTAGGAGACCGTCAATCTAGAGTCCTCTATCTGCAAAACAAACTACGTACAATCAGAATGGACTCCGGTGATTCAGCAAGACCAACTTCCTGGCCAGGTGTGCATGCCATGTGGCATAAGACTCCAGTTGGTGATGACAACTCGTTTGTTACTAATTATGTAAGGGAGGATTCACCCTCCAAGAGGCCCATGCACTCCTCTCCCGAATCAATCAAGCATTTGGAGTTTCCAACTTTGGCTTCTTGTGGTGCTTAAGCTTTCCTTGTATTGTTGATGCTTCCATAGCTAGTTCCTTCAAGCTTTCATCTATTGTGTCTGTTGTTGATGTTAAGATACTTCGTAGACCTCCATGTCCATCATCAATGTAGGTGAAGAAAACAATAGCTAGAACACAATCAATCTTGAGAAGAGAGAACATCAATCATGGACGATAATAATGTAGCTCGATCGTTGTCGGCGACATGAGCTTCATGTGCCTTGAGAAGTTCTTTAACATCAAGTTATGTACACATTCACAAATAAAGAATCACCTAGAATAACAATAAATGATGAGCATAAAGTAACCTCCAACTAAGAAAATTGAATGAGCACCAATCAGAGCCAGGCAGAGTAGTCAAAGATCTCTTAGAGTTGTTAAAGAATTTCCTACAAAACTCAAAAAAAACTATATCAATCAACTATCAAAGGTACTGATTACCAGGTGGCTTGACTTTAAACTAAGATTGCCCACATGAGTGTCGAGTGGTCGAAGGTACTGACTACTAGGTGGCTTGAGTGGTCGAAGGGACTGAATACTTTGAGAGAGACTGAGACTACTCACTAGCGATTGGATGCCTGTTTACCATGTGGGCCATACTAGGTAACAATAGAATGTATGATCATTGACTACTTGAAAGTTTACGCTTGTGCATATATACCCTGAGCCAACTTATATTTTTGTGAATATACGCAAAATACAAATTCGCCTTTTTTCGTCGGCCTTTTCTTTCTGATTCGAAAAAACCAGGATCGATTCTGAACCGATTTGAACCATGATTTGAAAGGGAGATTAAGCTTGCAGATAGTATCACTCTAATGCTTTGAATGTGAGAGCTGAGTACAATCTGTTGAACATAATAAATGTCAAGAATCACACACCTTCAATATTGATTTTTGCAAAAATGAAGAGGAACAGCAGCTAACTTGAGCTATTTCAGGAATTGTGACCTTCTAAGGTATTATGCATGGCTTGAGATAACCATGCAACATTCATTGTGGAAGTAAGGTGCCCCGCCCCAGAGTTGGATACCACTTGAAAAATACCTAGGAGTTCTTGAAGAGCCAATGGCCACCCATGGGGAGTTCATTCTTATAGCCAAAGTAGCTGAGAATATATGGGTAGCTTGTTGTGATTTGATGTCTTTGAATAATTTAATGTACTCTGCTTCCCAATCATTTTGTGCACGCACATTCTGATGTGTAGTTAGATCATTAACAATTACTCCTTGGTAGCTTTAATGTACTCTGCTTCCCAATCATTTAGTGCACACCCATTCACAAATACTCCTTCGTATGTCTGAGCTTGAACCTGAATTGATTATTCTAGGAGGAAACTGCTCAAATACTTGGTTGAAACCAGTTGGCATACATAATACAAGCCATTATTCCCAGATAGATAGCAATACCCACACAAAGTATTTCCTCATGTCATAATCAACAGTTGATTTAAGTTGGCCTAAACCAACTCAAATGAATGTTTTGCTAGTAATCATTAAGAGCACAATGTGTTGTGAAGAGCAGGTTAAACATTTCAAAAAAGTGAAGCGACTTGTTAGATTTTATAAATGGAAATGATATTTTACCATAGGTTACAGTTATGGACTCGGCTCATTACATTCGCCGCGTCCATTTACATTTACTTTACTTTATGCATAAGCAGGCCTTGGGCCCTTTTTTATTCATAAGTGACACTTAGACTATATGGTTGGCCTTTGGCCTTATTATTCATTATTAGGCCATTTGGACATATATTACTGGAGAGTGGGGGCCTTCTTGGAGGGCGCACTATTTTCCCTCCCAGTTGGGCCCTAGCCACCGGAAGCTTCCTTTTAGGGCTCCCTCTTGGCTATAAGTAGGGAAACTGTGTCATTTGTTATTTAGCGAATGATATTGATCTCTCTCTTTAGTCTCCTTAATCTCTCTCTTTCCTGCTTTCTAGGGTTAAGTCTTGTTTATGTGCTGCTTTCATAGCTTAGCTCTAGATCAATTGTGGCTTCATTCGTAACTGTTACTTTGACCCAAAAGGTCGAGAGTTGTGTAACCATGGTCATTTATTATATTAGGCCTACTAAACTTAGAGTTAGCTAAGTTAGTATGAAATTAACTTCGTAGGGACTCATGGGTCCACTAGGCCTGATTGTGACATTAAGTACCCCAACTTGACATATTGGAGGTACCTTATTTTTTCTATGTAACTTATAGAAAGTTGGATAGCCAATAGTCAAGTAGTTGGATAGCCATAGTCATCTTGGACTATATATATGTGTGCATCCCATTTGTATGAGACACTTTTGTAAGCATACTAACTATTCTCCTTGGCTGTCCACGAGTTTCTACAAGAGGGTTTCTAGCCATCTCTCTCTTTCTTTTGAGAATGCTTTGTGTGATTGAAAAGTTAAGATCCTAGATCCTTAGGTTTATCAGAGCCTTTAGGTGATCATATTGCTTGCAGGAGGGCGCCCAATAAGAAGCTATCTTCTTCCCTTTTTGGTTGTAGAAAATCATCAAGATGCTAATTTTTGCAGGAGAAGAATCTGTTCATCTTCTTATAACTTTTTTGCAAGAAATTGCAGGAAATTGAAGGGCACCTTCACCTATTTGAGAGCTAGCAGTAGGGTGCCCATGCTCAAACCAATTGCATGTGATCTTGACTCAATTACATGCTGAAAATTTCAGATTTACTTCTTAAATGAAGATACATGTGTTTTACAGACATTTCTTGCTGAAATTTCCCTGTTGGTGAGCTTGGAGTAGGGCGCTACCATCAGCTCTATATGCACATAGTGTTGACTCTTTTTAGCCACAAATTTCTGGTTTTGGTTTAGGCTTCATTTGAAGTCTACCTATTTGTGAGCATTCTGTTTTTTGTGCAGAGATCAGCCACCTATTTCATTACTTGTTGAGCAAATTGCATGTGGAGTATTGCAATCTATTGTGCTCATAATTTCAGCTTTGAGGTTGCTGCCCTTTGAGTAGATTTTGACGTGGAAAGTCTATTTCCTATCTACTACAAGCTGATCTTTCTGTTATGGCTAAAGAATCGGAGTCTATTGGTTCTTTATTTAATGAAGATAGGCTGGATGGCACAAACTATTCCTTGTGGTGCTACATGATAAAGAACCTTCTAATTGCTAAAGGTTTGTGGGAAGTAGTTAATGGTGACGAAGAGAGGCCGCCTACCTTGGCACCTATTACACCATCTAGAACAACTACTTCATCATCTACGGAGGTGTCTTCCGATGAGCAAAAGAAATGGGATCGACGAGATGCACAAGCACATTCCATCATTGCATTATCAGTGAAGAGATGTATCCTTTATCATATTAGATCATGCAAGACTTCCAAAAGTGCTTGGGAGACTCTTGCCAAGATGTTTCAAGTAAAGAATGCGGCAAAAGTGGTATATCTTCGAAATCAACTTTCTATCTTGAAAATGCACGAAGGTGATTTGCTTACAAACCACTTGACGAAGATCAAGGATCTTCGAGAGGAGCTTCTTAGTATTGATGAGGTGATTGAGAACTCACAATTTGTATCTATTACTCTCAACTCTCTTCCTAATTCTTACCTTCCATTTGTGTCATCATTGAGCATTTCTCCTAGGGGACAGCAAATCTCCTTCGACAAACTTGTTGGCTTACTTCTTCAAGAAGAGCAAACAAGGATCAACTTTGGTGAACAAGAAGATTAAGCTTTCTCTGCAAAAGGCAAAGGCAAAGGCAAGTGAAAAGGGAAGCCTTCTTTCAAAACTTCCAAAGATGATAAAAAATCTAAGGAAACTCAAGATCAAGGCTCCAAGAAGAAGGGTAAGTGCCACTATTGCAAAAGTTTGGGCATCACATCAAAGAATGTAAGAAGAGACTTGCAAAGGAAAAAGAGAAAGGTAACGATGAGGATAATCTTTTCAATAATGATTATGCTTTTGTCACTAATCTCATCTCTCCTCAAGACGAGATTTTTGCCACTTCAAATCTTGCTGGTTTTTAAGCAGAAAACAGCTCATCTTCAGCTTTACAAGTTGTTGTTTTGTCATCTATTGATTGGGTGATTGATAGCGGTGCCACACGCCCTATGACTTATCACAAAGAAGTCTTCACAAAGCTTGTAAAAGTGCATGATGGAAGCAAAGTTCAAGGTGTTGATAACACCTCTTATCCTATCAAAGGTATTGGAGTGATGCTAGCTTGAAGATGTTGAAGAGATTCAATATGGTTGAAGACATTCCTAATATTGAGCATCCCGAAGGACATGTATGCAAAGGATGCACACTTGGAAAATTTCAAAGGAAAGCTTTTTCAATTGATGGAACTATTAGAGTTGATGGCAAATTTGAATTGGTTCATCGTGATGTATGTGGTCCGATGAGGACCGAATCCATTGGAAGGTGTAAGTACTTTGTTACTTTTATTGATGACCTTTCAAGATTTACATGGATTTATCCTATGAAGGCAAAATCTGAAGTTTTTCAACACTTTAAGGATTTTCTAGCAATGATAGAAAACCAGTTTGGGCACTCTTTGAAGATCTTACGTACCGACCGAGGAGGGGAATATATAAAGAATACGTTCGGTACTTATCTTCAAGGCAAAGGTATCCATCATCAAATGACAACCCCTTACACACCCCAACGAAATGGTGTTGCCGAAAGAAAGAATCGCATTATCATGGAGATGGCTCGATGCATGGTCAAGGCAAAGGGCCTACCTCACAAGTTTTGGGCTGAAGCGGTTATAACGGCAGCTTACATTAGTAATCGGTGTCCTACTAAAGCCTTGAAGGTATTAACTCCTTATGAAGTTTGGTATGGTAAGAAGCCTATTGTTTCTCACTTACGCATCTTTGGTTGCACGGCTTACGCTTTCATTCCCGATAAGCTAAGAACCAAGCTTGATGATAAAGGAGTTAAATGCATATTTGTTGGCTATAGTAGCGAAAGCAAGAGTTGTAGGTTGTTTAATATGGATACAGATAAAATCATAGTGAGTCGTGATGTTCATTTTGATGAAAAGACCTCCTATGATGTTGCGCCCACTCATGTCATGAAAGGGGACTTCCCCCCATGATGCATATCTTGAAATATTTCCAGATTTGGTTTTGCCATCTAATCATGAAGATCAAGGACTGCCATCAACTTCCAGTGGACAACCCACTACTTCTTCAATTTTGCAGCCCATAGTTCATCAAGAAGAACCTATTTATGGTGAAAAGCAGCCTATTGAAGACATTGGACAGCAAGGTCCAAGTTCGAAAAACTTTCGACGACAAAGTGTTGACAAAGGTAAGGCTATTGGACAGCCCAAACCAATCCCTAAATGGTTGTTGTAGACTTTGCAGGACAACAAAGTGGATCATTTCTATGAAGGGAAGACTCGTGCCTCTACAAAATCAGTAGAATTTGCTGATTTTTCTTATTTTGCTCTTATTTCTATTGAGGATGGTGCAGTAGAACCTGTTTTTTATGAGCAGGCCAGAGGAGTAAAATGTTGGGAGGATGCGATGCAAGAGGAGTATAACTCACTCATGAAGAAACACACTTGGGTTCTTGTTGATCTTCCACATGGAAAGAAAGCAGTTGGCTGTAAATGGGTATACAAGATCAAATACAAGTCTGATGGTACGGTTGAAAGATACAAGGCGAGACTTGTTGCAAAAGGCTATGCGCAAAAGCAAGGGATTGATTATGAAGAGACTTTTGCTCCTACCGCTCAGCTAACTACCGTAAGGATAGTCACCACCTTGGCTGCCCATCATGGTTGGCATATGCACCAACTTGACATAAAGACAACATTCCTCAATGGTGATCTAAATGAGGAAGTTTACCTTCAACAACCTGCTGGTTTTTTGGTTGCAGGTCAAGAAGACAAAGTGTGTCTTCTCAAGAAGGCTCTCTATGGACTTAAGCAAGCCCCAAGGATGTGGTATCAAAAGATACACACATACTTTTCTAATAGTCCTAGTGAATCTACTCTTTATGTTAGACATACTTCTGAATTTATCATCATCATTTTACTTTATGTTGATGATATTATCATTACGGGTAACAATGAGCAATATATTGAAGCCTTAAAATCTGATCTTGCTTCGGTTTATGATACCTCAAATTTAGGCCAATTGCACTTTTACCTTGGTTTTGAATTTTTGCAAGGAAGGGCTGGAATCTTCATCTGTCAACAACGATACATTGAGCAGATTTTGAAACGATTCAAGATGGAAGATTGCAAGCCGGTTGCAACACCAATAGAGACGGGCCTGAAATTAAGTAATCAAAGTGGTGGTGAACCATTTGACAACCTTATATTGTCAAGCAGTTGGAAGTCTCATCTACCTATGCAACTCAAGACCAGCTTTTAGTGTCTCCCTCATGAGTCATTTTATTCATGCTCCGTTGACATCACATTGGAAAGCTTTGAAGAGGATCTTTAGATATCTTCAAGGAACTAAGACACTTGGACTGTTTTATCCTTCTTGTGATGATGCATGCTTGGCTGGTTTTAGTGACTCGGATTGGGGTGGAGATCAAGACACTAGACGCTCTACAAGTGGGTATTGTTTTTTTCTTGAAAATTTTGCAATCTCTTGGTTAAGTAAAAAGCAGCCCACCGTTGCTACATCTTCATGTGCAGCAGAATATAGAGCTACATTTTCAGCCACTACGGAATGTTTATGGCTGAGACAATTACTTGTCGATATGAAGCATGGCCAGCCCTCAACTAGTGCTATAGCTACTGCACGAAATCCAGTCTTTCATGCAAGGACAAAGCATATCGAGATCCACTATTACTTTGTTCGGGAGAAGCTTCATAATGGCGACATTACACTTGAATGTCCCACAGAGGATAATATTGCGGATGTGTTCACTAAGGCATTACCTAGAGTTAAATTTAAAGCTTTTTGTCATACTTTAAATTTAAGGCTACTTTCTGATTTTTTTACTTAGTGGATACATGTCAGTTTCATTTACGGAGGGTGTTAGATTTTATAAATGGAAATGATATTTTACCATAGGTTACTTTGACCCAAAAGGTCGAGAGTTGTGTAACCACGGTCATTTATTATATTAGGCCTACTAAGCTTAGAGTTAGCTAAGTTAGTATGAAATTAACTTCGTAGGGACTCATGGGTCCACTAGGCCTAATTGTGACATTAAGTACCCCAACTTGACATATTGGAGGTATCTTATTTTTTCTATGTAACTTATAGAAAGTTGGATAGCCAATAGTCAAGTAGTTGGATAGCCAATAGTCATGAAGTTAGATAGTCATCTTGGACTATATATATGTGTGCATCCCATTTGTATGAGACACTTTTGTAAGCCATACTAACTATTTTCCTTGGCTGTCCACGAGTTTCTACAAGAGGGTTTCTAGCCATCTCTCTTTTTCTTTTGAGAATGCTTTGTGTGATTGAATAGTTAAGATCCTGGATCCTTAGGCTTCTATTTCCTACACGATTTTTGTATATCATTATATCCAACCAGCATAGAAGTTCACATAGCTGACTTCATTAATGCAGTTTCAGAGAATATTTCCATTCAAATTTCTGCAAGAAATAAGGAAAAGTACACAGCATGCATCCATTTGCCTTACAAACAGTTCTCTTGCCTCCCAAGTGACTCAGTGATAGAGATCAAATTTAAAATTAGACCTCAAGAACTCACAGTGGAAAACCTTCTCTAATCTGCAACTGTCTGAAAGGAAGTGTTGAAACACAATTCTAGAGACTAATATTGATAAGGCAAACAAAATACAAAACTCAAAATTTTTGCAATATTTCTAAAATTGAGCTAAAAGCGACTCTGTCAATAGTTCATACTGTGATCCTCCAACATCTTGAGCACAGAACAGTCCTCCAAATCCTAGATTTGCAGCTTTACGTATGACATCCACAGGAAAGTGCTTGTGCTCATCCCACTCTGCTGCAAATGGAAGTAACTCCTTCCTTGCAAACTCCTGCAATTAAATTCCAGATTTAGGAAAGCTTGTGCACACCATCACCAACTATTTGGAGAAACTCATTGAATGTTGCCTCTTAAGAGGAACACATCAGCTAAATTTGTGCTCCTCCATATTTTCAGCTAGTTCTGAGCTAGTCGCAGTTAAGAATTTAATGATTCAAATTAACAGGCAGTCTGCACCTAAATCAACTACCTCTTTCAACTAGCTGCAGCAATCCACCACCAATTCATCAATAATCTTAAACATCAAATCCATTCAGATGAGCACTATCCTTGTACACAAGCTGCAAACCACTTTTATGTGCAGAATGTGTAATGCCATAAAAACCAGCCACTGATTGTTCTCAGAGGAAACATACAAAAAATTTCAAGCACAAAAGCAAGCAAAGAGCTGGAAAACTTAACACACAAGATGTGAGCACTATTAGAATACTATTTTGAAGATTCCAGTGAACAAACAAGTTTATGTACATCCAGACTGATGATAAAGGGTTGCCTGGAAGTGCAAGCTCGTTTTGTTGAATAATTTTTCCCATCTTCAATTTTACCTTTGAGATTAGCAGTAAATTTATTCACACTGACTGTATCCAGTAAGTGCATTAGTGTCAGGCTCGTTGATCTTTGTCAAGCTATACTGATGTACAAATAATCCCCAGGCATTTAATTTAAAGTGCAGCAGGGTGTGTACTGAATCTTATGAAAGATTCAAAGAAAGCAGAAATTCAAAAGAAACAGTGTGGTAATGATAACATACAATATGCGCAAAAAAATAACAATAATCACGTAACTGTTGCAAGCGCTTGAAATTGAAGTTGGTCACTTGTCAGCCTGTGTTGATTCCATGCATGTATTTTACTGCAAGCTGATTCAGGCACTGCGGAAGGAGAGATCTCAGCCACTGAGGTTGAGAAGTGCTTGCTGAAAACCGGTTGTGCAACAAATGAGCGTACTCGTGAAGCTTGTAAGAGTAGTCTACGCTGCATGATGATTGGAAAGTTAATATCTCAACTGTATACCCTGCGTTTCAACAATGCCACGAACCAGGCCAATTATCATTGACGAATACCATCTTCAGTAGCAAATTCACATAAGCAATAGTATTGTCTAGAAATCACTATAACACACAAAGAGGAAGAGGCAACGCAATCAACTGATCATCATAACTAAATGAAATATAAAAGTACATATGAGATGAAATGTAGAACTTCTTAGGTGTTGACCTACCATTTATGTTACGGCTGGTAACAGCTAACTTACAGCTAATATTTACAGACTGTCTTACGGCTAGTTAATGAAGAGCAAAATGAAGAGTGAAGTTTAGTATTGAACTTCTAACACTCTCCCTCAATAATAAAGTTGCACTCTTCTATGCCTAATTGAGTGCGAAACTTTTCAAATTTAATCCTACCTAATGATTTTGTAAATGTGTCTGCCACTTGATCTTCAAATTTACAAAAGACAAGATCAATGGCACCATAAAGTACTTTCTCTTGAACAAAGTAATAATGTATCTCAATGTGTTTAGTTTGAGCATGTAAGACTAGATTTTTGGCAAGGTGAATGCAACTTTGGTTATCGCAAGATATAGTAGTCACATCCACCTGTGGTTGACCTAAATCCATAAGCACCCTACGTAGCCATACTGCTTCATGTGTGGCACTTATGAGAGCACGATACTCGGCTTCTGTCGAAGATAGATCTACTGTAGATTGCTTTTTGCTGCTCCATGAAACTACAGCTGTACCAAAACTGAAAGTATGACCTGTGGTAGATTGTTTGTCATCAACATTACCTGACCAATCTGCATCTGTATAACCTACCAATACCGGCACTTCATGCTATCATACTTCAAACCAAAGTTCAATGTTCCACGAATGTACCTGAGAATGCATTTGGCAGACTTCCAGTGTACTTGTCTAGGATCTTGCATAAATTGACTTACAACACCAACAGAATAAGCAACATCAGGTCGTGTGTGTGCCAAGTAAATCAAACTACCCACCAGCTGCCTGTATAAATAAGCATCCACTTCATCACATGCAATTAGCGTCGTGTTGACATCCATCGGTGTACTTAAGGGCTTACAATCCTGCATATTAAACTTATAAAGCAAATCTCGTGCGTATTTGCTTTATGTAAGAAAGAAAAAGGATTCCTTTTGCCATACTTCAATGCCAAGACAACAGTGCATCAACTAGATCGCTTATGTCAAAAGCATTGAAAAGATTTGATTTGATTTCATCTATTAAGCTCTCATTACTTCCTATAATAGTCAAATCATCGACGTATAATACAATGAACAGTATATGTGAATCTTGCTACAGAATGTAAAGATTAGGATCAGCATTACTCTTTACGATTCCTCTTTGCTTAAGTGTTCATCAATGCAAGAGTACCACGCCCGTGGCGCTTGCTTCAATCCATAAACAACTTTGTTGAGCTTGCAAACAAGATGTTCTCTCCCTGGCTCAACAAATCCTTGAGATTGTACTAAATACACCTCTTCATCCAGCACTCCATTAGGAAAAGCAGATTTAACGTCCATTTGCTGGATATTCCAACCATAGAAAGTAGAAATAGCAACTATAGAACGTATAGTGACAATCTTAGCTACGGGTGCGAAGGTTTCCTCAAAATCAATACTTGCCTTCTGCTCAAATCCTCTCGCAACTAGCCGTGCTTTATACTTGTTGAGATGCCCATCCGCACCATACTTGACCTTGTAAATCCATTTGCAAGAGATAGGGGTCTTACCATTAGGTAGTTCAACCAAGTCCCACATCTTGTTCTTTGTTATGACTTCCATTTTTGTCTCCATAGCTGCTCACCATTCCTTGTGCTCCTTTGCTTCGTCAAATGAATTAGGTTCTTGAGTCTTGAGCACTGTACCCATCAAAGCTAGGTTCATCTCTAGCCTTTGAGGGGGTTTTCGATCCCTTGTAGACCTCCTGAGCTCTCCCTGTTTGCTAGATTCAGGATTCTCTCCCTTCTTCATGTCACTTGTACCTTCAAATACCATTTGGGTAACCACCTTGGAGTCTCGGCTTCGGTCTTCTCTTTTTCTCCTGGATATTCTGCATCCACGTCAGCTTCCTACTTTACTTCCACATGCGCTCCATCATCCAAAGGCTCATAAATCATTCCATCCTGCTCATGCTTTCCCATCTCGTCAAAAATTGCATCTCTAGAGATAATGAGCTTATGTGCATCCTTATCATACATACTGTATGCCTTAGCCTTCTCATCATAGCCAAGAAAAATGCACTTAATTGCCTTTGCATCAAGTTTCCTACTTTTTTCATCAAAAATATGTGCATAAGCATCACAACCAAATACTCTCAAGTGAGAAACATTGGGTTTCTTTCCAGTAAATGCTTCATAAGGCGTCATACCTTCCACTGACTTCGTAGGACACCTGTTCAAGATATGAGTAGTTGTGCTGCAAGCTTCTGCCCAAAAGATATTTGGTAGGCCTTTGCTCTTAAGCATTGCCCTAGCCATTTCCATGATTGACCTGTTCTTGAGTTCCACAACTCCATTTTGCTGTGGTGAATAAGGAGCTGTAGTTTGCTGCTTGATTCTTTGCTCCCTACAAAACTCAATTAATTCTATTGAAAAATATTCACCATCTCCATGAGAACTCAATGTCTTGATGTAGCATCCTGTTTGCTTTTCAACCAAAGCCTTAAATTCTTGAAACTTTGCAAATGCATCAGATTTCTTGCTTATGAAGTAAATCCACATACATCTACTGTAATCATCAATAAATGAGATGAAATAGTAATGGCCACTGAGAGATTTCGTCTGCATAGGCCCACATAGATCACTATGCACAAGGTCTAGGATCCTGTTGGCTCTTCTCGCTCCACTCTCAAAAAATCTCTCCCTATGTTGTTTGCCCATAATACATCCTTCACAAATTTTTCCTTCAAACAAAATATCAGGCAAACCAATCACCAAGTTATTCCTCTTCAAAACTTGTAGGCTTTGAGCACTGATGTGGCCAAATCTTTGATGCCAAAGGTCACTTCGGCTATCAACCATGCTTACCATGGCTTGATCAAATGTCTTTGCATTCAATTTATACAATCTATTTCCATTAACTCTCGCTCCAGTAGCAATCACTTTATAGTGATTTTTGATGTCCTTGACAAGGCACTTGTCGCTATCAAACTCGAAAAATAGCCAAACCTGAAAAATAGCAATAATGGCCAAACTGCCTTTGTCAAAAAATCCCTCCATCGCGCACAGTTCTTTGATTTGGGAGATTTTTATATCAGCACATAGGCAATCACTCCGGGATAGCCCCCGTCTCGTCAAATTTTAAAAACAATCATTTTCTCCATGCCCAATTATCACTCTGTTTTTGCTTTTTTGAAAAACCACCAGTGGACAGGGTCCAAAAGAGAGAGGGACAGTCCTCCAAAATAGGGACAGAAAGTTGGGTCCCTTCAAAATGAAGATTTTTAATGAAGAATTCCAATTTTTGGCCCTTTAGTCCTTTGTAGACTACACTTCATAGTCTAAAATGAAGTTTTGTAAGTTTTGATCTAGACCACATATTTGGACCCACGAGACTCGATCTCCACCGTGGAAATTTTCTTAACTCCAATCCTAAGATCAAAGCCTTCTTAGTGCTCCAAACTTAGCTAGTGTATGCAAGAGACCACACTTTGATACACAACCTCAAAAACTTGACTCAACTCAAGAACAGGAGAGAGAGAGAGAGAGAGAGAGAGAGAGAGAGAGAGAGAGAGAGAGAGAGAGAGAGAGAGAGAGAAATGGAGATATCTCTCTTGTTTCTCCACCAAATCTGGATCTGTTTCTTCCTACCTCCCTTGCAAGCTTTCTTTCACAAGAAATGATGCACCATAGCTTCAGCTAGAAGCTTTTCTCAAAAACTTCAAAAAGCTGATTTTTTCACATAAATGCTCATTCTCCATGCATGCTTCACCAAATCTTGTTCAATAACTTTCAATGAGGGCACGGTTTGTGAATACTTCTCAATTTTATGACACTTTTTCTTCACAGAAAATCACCAACTTTGTGTGCTTGGTGCACTCACACCGCTCTCTCTTTCCACAAACCGCTTCACAGCTGCTTTCTTGATGTTATGTAGATACTGTTGAAGCTTTACAACACTTCATTTGGTTGAGAAATCAGTGAAAACAGTTCACTCAAAGTATGATAGCTGAAAAAGCTCATAAACTATCAAAGCAAGTAATTTTGACAGTTTTGCATCATTTTTCTTCCTGTTTGACCCAGCCAAACACTTTCTCCTTCCTCTAAACTCACAATAATGTTTCCCACAACATTAGCAAATGCTTTACAGGAGGCTGCAAAATGCTCAAAAGACAGTTTTCCTCCACATTGCAAGCGCTCCCATTGTTACCACATACTTGACATGTACATTTAATAGTCTTATATGCCTTTTGGCATGGAAAAGACATTAATAAAGCTTTCTTTCTTCTTCTTCTTCTTCTTCTTCTTCTTCTCTCTCTCTCTCTCTCTCTCTCTCTCTCTCTCTCTCTCTCTCTCTCTCTCTCTCCCCTTCACGCCTCTCTCTCTCCTTCACGCATCTATGTCCTCTCTCTCCTTCACCCTCCATCTCCTACCCCGAGCTCTCTCTCTCTCTCTCTCTCTCTCTCTCTCTCTCTCTCTCTCAACTCACCTTCTCTCTCTCTCTCTCTCTCTCTCTCTCTCTCTCTCTCTCTCTCTCTCTCTCTCTATCCATTGCTCCACTGCCAATCCCACAGTCGCTTGTCTGCTACTCAAATCCCCACCAACAGTATTGAAAAACCAAGCCACGCCATCGCTGATCCAAGCATCCACCACGTTGTACAAATGCATTAGAGCAGCCCCCATCGCCATTTCCCTTCACAAATATCTCTCTCTCTCTCTCTCTCTCTCTCTCTCTCTCTCTCTCTCTCTCTCTCTAACCTCTCAATCGGACTCTGCTCACGCACGCTCTCTCTCTAGAAAGTTCTCTTTCTTGAACTTTCTAAAAGCACATTTCATCTTTCTAAAATCAAGGCATTTGCCCTTCAACTCCACTTCGACTGCCCTTCAGTTGGCCAACAAAGACGATTTAGGGCAAACGTGGACCAACGAAAATCTCTGAATTGCGTTTTCTCCACAACAGTCTACATTCTCTCCCCATCACACCCTCCTCCCATGCCTCCAAAATGAGCCCCCCCCCCCCCCCCCCCCCCCCCCCACCCTCCGGGTCTCACATCCTGTTGGCTCAACGGCAACATCGATGTCTGCCCTACAAAGGGCAGCATTGCTACCCACCCCATCAATGCCATCATCTTCTTCTCCTCTATCTTCTTTGTCTTCTTCTTCTCTTCTTTCTCTGCTGCTACTCCTATTTCTGCTACTTCTACCTCCTCCGACCCCCTCTTGTTTCCTCTGAACTAGACTTTACCACTCTCATCCCTTCCTTCGCCTATACCTTCACCTGCCTCTTCTCCATTATCGTTGGTTGCTCCCACACCTACACCTAGTCCATTCACCCATTAAATCTACATGATGTATATTCCCCATCTACTACACATGAATGTTACTTGATTTTAATGTGTAACCAGCATTGAGAGTGTATATAAAAACACTACAAAAAGAAGTGGAGTCTTCGGGAAAAGATATTATTGAGCAAATCGAAGTAGCACTTTAAAAGGTGAAGAGGTTGCAGCACGAGTAGCCACCACCGCTAAAGTCCAAGAGCTTGAGAAAAAGATCAAGCAGCACCACATCAATGTTCAATTGCGAGCCGATGCTCTCAGGAGTCCAAGTGTATCTGGTACATATGGTGCTCTAGCTTCTACTAGAGATCTATGTACTAGAATGCTAATGGATCATATAGAAAGATTAGACACGCAACAACAACAACAAATGGAGCAACTCATTGCTCAATTCAATCAAAAATTAAAGGCAGTGCAAAGTAGCAGTAGCAAAGATCTGAAACCAACCCAATAGCAGTATCCAAGGCTCTCAATAGTCGTGTATGTGGTATCCTTGGTTCGCTTGATGCAATCAGGGGGCTAAAAAAAATTGAAAGAAAACCTTTAGCGCCATGGCAAAATATTGGACACAGCCTGTTGGCCAAATAGGAAAGACACCAGCACACTCGTCTTACATTTCACATCAGCGAAGCCTCGACAACTCGAAGGAAGACTTTCTCACCAAGGGAGAATTGAACATTTGTCTATGAGAATCTACATAATGTTTTGCTTCTTGTTGAAACCCTATAGTTGTAGGTGATTGTGGGTGAAAAACATACATCATCATAAATGGGCTATATCTCGTGGCTGAATGTTTGGCATTGTTATAAGCAACCTCTAATATAGGAAGATATTCTTCCCAGTTAATTTGCTTCTTGTTGATGTATGCTCTAAGCATATCCTACAGCACTTGGTTTACTCTTTTTGTTTGGCCATCCAATTAAGGATGATGAATTGTACACATGTTAAGTTTGGTATCGGCGATGGAATACTGCTCTCCAAAAGCCAACCATTGAACTTACTATCCCGATCACGAACTATACCGAAGCGAAGACTATAAAGTTTAAATAGCCCTTCTACTCAGGCCTACTATAAAATCCATGGAGATACTCTCCCACTTACTAGTTGGCATTTCCAAAGGTTGCAGTAACCCACTTGCGCCTAGATGCTCTGCTTTATTAGATTGACACTTCTGGCAACTAACCGCATACTGATGGACGTCCTTCCTCATGCTAGGCTAGAAACTTGGCACCTAAAATCCTGTGTCGGGACCTCAACCTCTATGGTATACTTGGGTTCTATAGACTTGGAATCCTCAACATCATCTAACATATACTTGGACTCTTCATCCTCAACATAATCTGTCGTTTGTTTGGATGAACCATCTTGTTGTAAAGCTACCTTTACAAGCTTTACTTCCGGCGCCATCGGTGCCAGCTATGTCCCCGGCCCCAGCAGCGCCCCTGCTGCTCCCGGCGCCACTGTGACCGGAATCCAGCTGGCGCCAAGTTCCTATGGCTGAAAATCTTTGATCGGTTCTAGCGGAGTCCAGAGAGCTCAGATCGATGTGCAATCACCTCACACGATCTAGGCATGATTAAAGGAAGCCTGGGGATCAATAAAATCTAGAGAGAGAAAATGACTTTCTAGAAAGAGAAAATCCTAGAGAGAGAAAAACGTGCTTTACCAGCTTGGGTAGAGTGCTTGGTATGAGGGGGGGGGGGTGCCGAATCACACCAATACTATAGGGGAGTGCGGGTTGCGACTCAGAGCGAGCTCCAACCAAGTCTCAGCCTCCCTTGCTGGAATGTTGTCATGGCTCTCGCCTTGGCATGCTAGCGCCCCGGAGACTAGGGTCGGTCACACACTTGAAATGTAACCTTCTCAGATTTATCAATAAAGTGGGATTTTCCTCAAACTGACTCTGATTACCTTCTGGGTTTCAGTGTTCGGTAAAAGCGCCAGTTGTAAGGCCGCTTTCAAAATTTTTAACTTGGCACATAGCTGAGGGTCGTATCCCAGGACGCCAGCGGTATGCCGTCGGGACCATTCGGTCCGTGGCGCCAGCGGTATGCTGTCGGGACCATTTGGTCCAGGAACTGGTTGTCTCCATATCTGTCGCGGCTTGTGGTTCTGACTGTTCCTTGCATGAACGTGAATGGGTTAAGCTCTTGGGGAATGGGCTCTAACCTGTCGGCTGAGTTGGATGGCTTGCTTGGGTGGAAGTTACCTGTTTATGGCTGTCCAGTCTGGCGTTCCAGCGCTCGTGACGAAGCTTTCAGTTGGTTAAGTCTGATGTAAGTCAGACCGCTTGCTTGGAATGGATGTTACTCGTTTGTAACGAAGCTTCGAGTTGGTTAAGTTTGATGTATGTCGGGCGGCTTGCTTGGAGGGAAGTCACCCACATCGGGACCCCCGATCTGGCATGGCGCCAGGTTGGATCTCAATGTTGGTTTTCAGAACTTCAAGTTGGTTAAGTCTGATCGTTGTTGGCGAGTTGGCTGCTTGTATGTCAAGTGGGTTTGGATGGCAAGAGTTGAAGGCTGGGAAGCTAAGTCGTGGTTCTCAGCTCCCTTTGGGATGCCTGCGCTACACATTTCCAGCCCTAGAAACTAGTTCAAAAGTCTGTAAATCTCTATTCTGGACTGCCTTCCAGATTCTTTGGTCCTCACTTGGCTTGATTGATTCTTGAAAGACTAAAATTAAGTGAAACTTAGAACATTGCAGATCAACTTTAGCTAAGCACACATCAGATTTTTGTGAGTTACAGCTTTGTTTCATCAGTTTTCTTGGTTAAATTCCTGTTTTACTCTTGTGTTGCATTAATGATCTCTTGTATGTGCATCGATGTTCAACTTATGAAAGTGCTTATTCTGCTGTTTTGCTCATAACTTGGTACTAAAGAACTTTTTGGAAAAAGATGGTGGGTGCCACATACCACAAAGTTCAAATCCATCTTTGCAGTGGGCGCTAAAATGAATGAAGGTGGTTTCAAGGGAGAAAGGCAATTGACTTTTATTTTACGACTTTCTTCAAAGTGGAAAGATCTAAAGTCCATCGTTTGCAACGACTTCTTGATGGTAAATTGTTTAAGGGGATGATTCGTTAGTCAAAAAAGCCAGCCAAAGTGTTATAAACACAAGGCATCACATGAAGCACGAATAGACAGGAAAAGATGAATCAAACAACAATCTCCCACTAAGAACTGTGTAAGCACATCATTGATTGTAAATAGTCGATCACCTACAGAAGAGTTGATGAGTCTCTTACAAAGAGTTCGAGAGAGAAGGGCATGGCCTTGACTTGGATAATTGTGTATTCACCGAAGCGACACTGACATCGTCCTTCCCTGAGGATACATGTACTCCATTCACCATGCGCATACACGTGGTCAACTTTTCCACACGAGGGCAAGCCCTTTTGTTGGGTGAATTAACGCTTATAAAGCAGGACATCATAAGAATTTACATGATAGAGTTGAGGACCCTTTGCGACTACACAGGGACTAGATATTGATGCCTTTCAGCGAGGAGTCTCATGCCCCATCTCTAATCCAGTCAATTACATACATCGTGATGTTTTCCAATTAGCATTCACCATCTCACCATAATGTTCTGCTAACATGTGTGGTCTACTTCTAACCAAGTTAAAGACAATCAAACACTAAAAAGTGTACACGATGCTCGCTCGCTCGCTCGCTCGCTCGCTTCCTATAAACACTGACTGTTTGTAAACTAAGAGAGGCAATTCCCTCTATCCTGGCTTCTACTATAACTACTGGCAGAAAATCTGTCGCTACTGGGGTTAGCCTTCATCAGCAACAGCAACAGCAATTCGGCTTATACGTAAACATAACACATAATCTAGTCGCCCATCAATTGCAATGAATCCAACAACGAGCTGCAAATCGGCAACAAAACCGATATAGGACCAAACGCAAATCAGAGCAGCAAAATTAACACATCCAAAACAGGAGCTACTGACCTCGCCCAATTCACAATAGCTGGAAGGCCGGCTCCAACTGAGCGTGCTGGTGTATTGGGCTTGAAGGACAAGTCGAGTTTAGAGCTAAATGTCCGCGCAAACAAAGTGTGATTTGTAGATTGAACAAGCATTTGTTAGCACCATCGCCCAAAGCACGGATCAAGCCCAAGTGAAAAAGCGTGATATGTAGATTGAACAAGCATTTGTTAGCACCATCGCCCAAAGCACGGATCAAGCCCAAGTGAAGGAGACGCCTCAGCAAAGAACTAGAAAATGCTTATCACTCGCTACAGGAAAAGGCCTTAATACTTATCACTCCAACAAATATAACAAATATAGTCTCAATACTCATTTGTATTTCTATATTCATTTTTTTCATGTCTTTGTGACTATTTGTGGGAGAAAAGATTTGCTAAAAAATGAGGTGTCACTCAAAACTAAGATTGATCTTAAAAATGAGTTATTTTTTATAGTTTTAATTATATCAAAACTTAATTTTGGTTTTTTTTTATTTTTTTAACAATTTGATTGCTTTATCTTTGTGATGTATTGATCACCTTGTTATATTTATTTCTATAGTGTTATAACAAATAGATGCATTCATACATTCGTTGGTTGAGTTATATGCAAGTTTGAGTTACCTCTCAGAGCATGATGCATGTCTCAAAAGTTAGAATGAGACAAGGGAGCGCCCTCATGCTCACACTCTCATTATATACAGATGAAGGGTATTGAGAAGGTAACTATCTTCCTACTTGCATACTTAGTCCATTTCTAGATGTTGGTTTTTTTTGCTTGTTTTGAAATGGACCAATGAAAAAAGAAGCAGCTAATGATAGTTTGTAAGACTTTGCCAAATTTTTTTCATGAGCACTAGCTTATAGACAACTTTGAGTGTGGGGTCAAGAGTCACTCGTGATGGAGCTAGATGTCACCTTCAACTGTGTGCGCCTAGCCCCTCTTCATTATGGTGTGGTGTGAGCATAGATGGATGCAAGCCTAAACACCTAGGCCCCCTTAACCCTTGACAGGAGCACCAAGTCCCAGCACCGCAGCAGCTGATGTACTTCATCCTACCAGCCTCTGAGAATGCTCATTCTGAGATTACCTGAGATGACATTCGAAACAACTATCAGCCTTGTTGAGATGAAGGAGAAGCAAACGGCAACCAAGAGAAGGCCCTTTTTGTGTGAGGGGAAATAAGAAATACAAAAACAAGCCCAAGATTGACAGGACTCAAACGAAGCCTTCGACAAGAGGCAACTACAACAAGGATACTTCTATCTGTGATCATTGTTACAAATCAGGACACACAACAGACCAAATGCTGGTTCAACCCAACAATACCTTGCACACACTGCAAGAAGAAGGGCCATTCAACATATGAATGCCGGTATAACCCAAAAGGAAAGCATAAAGCAGAAAAAGCAAATGTTGCAGTGACTACTTGACTGGCTCACCATAGGTCGGAGGCTCAGTCCTTGACTTCCTAACTTGCTCTAGGACTTTAGGAGTGTCACCCCTTAGAGTCTTACAGGGCACATTGGGTGCACCCGAGTCAGCTTTACAACACTAACTCTATGTTCGCCAATTACGAATAAGAAATGAGTGCAAAACCCAGAAACATATATGCCCAATTTTTTAAATCCTAATTTTTGTTGACTAAAAGACCAAAACCAAGACTTACCCTAGATGTCCCTCTCTCTCTCTCTCTCTCTCTCTCTCTCTCTCTCTCTCTCTCTCTCTCTCTCTCTCTCTCTCTCTCTCTCTCTCTCTCTCTCTCTCTTATGGACGGTACTCTACTTTACTTTTTCTACTTGATATTGTAAAGCTTGCAAGGTATATGACCCTTAGAATATTTGGTGGGAAAATTTAAACCTCCAACTAATTTATGGCATTTTCAAAAGTCAAGGTCACCTATCTCTCA
Organism: Diphasiastrum complanatum; assembly: GCA_029204225.1. Classification (NCBI taxonomy): domain Eukaryota; kingdom Viridiplantae; phylum Streptophyta; class Lycopodiopsida; order Lycopodiales; family Lycopodiaceae; genus Diphasiastrum; species Diphasiastrum complanatum. The sequence goes on along the minus strand of CM055098.1, from coordinate 45,556,779 downwards.
TCCTATGGCTACAAATTGCCACTTTACTTTCATTTGATTGCACCTATATTAGTGGTGAGGCGCTTTATCTTCTCCTCCCACGCTTTCTTGCACTCTCCTCCCATACTTTCTTGCACTCTCTTCCAACGCTTGCTTGCACTCTCCTCCTTCTACTCTTCTGGCAAGACAGTTTTGGAGCTCTCTGCACCCTCCCTCCTACGTTTGGAGACGGTTCTACTATGCACATGGTATGTGTATTCAACTCTTCTTTATTCTTGCTATCAAAACGTGTATTAAGCAAGCATATTGCATAAGTTTTGAAAGGCGCCCTTTCGCTACCTACTGCATCGCAGTATAGGTTATTGCTTTTAATAAAGAGTTTATATGAGGTACCACATTTGCTATATGGCAATCGCTGCTCAGATATGGTTTTCTTGCATCATTCGTATGTGTTTATGCATCGCTGGCTAAGGTGATTGGCTATGCCATCGCTGGCCAGACATCTTGTTTATGAATGAATACCATCAGTCGTTGGCCAGAAACATATTTGGTAGACAATATACATTGCCAATCGCTGCTCTATAGGGTATATATGATCTCTCCAATCGCATACCCACAAGCTATCGCTGACCAAAGGAGAGTTTGCTCTCTTTATGTATGCATGCATGTAAGATACATGAGGTATCCACTCTTCAAGAGCGCTCAACATGGCTCAACATTGCCTATCCAACATACTATCCTACGTATAGTAGGGTAGCTCTTTAGATAATTTGGTATGAAGAAGTATATTGCGATGGCCTGGTATACCTTTCTCACTTCACTTTCCAGCAATGAGATATCTTGATAGTTTTTAAATGTATGATTCATATTATCACAAAGAGCACTTGAGATACGTATATGTCATAACTATATTTGCTATCATATTTGGCTTTCAATAGTATAGCAGCAAGGTTGCACGAGTTTAAAGCTTTATATCATCGGTTTCCTGCATACGGAAAGAAAAGGTATGATCTCTACTACCTGAACGTTTACCATGCAAGAGGTACACTGTTAAGAATGCTTCGATAATGGGTTATACAAGATAGAATGGATCACAACCATAATATATCTATCGCGTGCATTAATATGTAATGTTATACATAGACTTGCATACGGACTTTGATGGTTCTCAAAGGCACTCAAAAGCTTATACGGCCAGTTCATAGGAATCGCTTGCATCGACCATTTAGGTTGGTGTTTCTCACATATTTCGACATTGCTCTAAGATAGAAGCTTCAAAGTTGGGTACATTGAATGCTTTAGAGAATGACTGCTACAATACTCACGGAAAAATGCTTGACAATTACCCTCATCTATGGCATGCTTGAACGCAGCATACTTAAGAAAATTTTTATAGTATAAACAATCGTCCTCATAGATGGCATAAACAAAGGCTTTTGTTTATTAAAACAAGTATTGTGCTTGACTGCATATTAAATCACGATCAAGGTTCAAAAGTTTATCTAACAATAAGATTGCTTGCGGACTCTTGCATTGCATGAATTTGCCCAAGAAGTCACGAGTACCACACATGACTTGTTTACAAGTAGGAATTTTGGTATGGCATGGATTTGCCCCAAATTTCATGTGCTGGTCCAAGCTACTTATACGTTAGTAGTTTGCACTGTATTTTACTGCTCTTTTCTAAAATGCATTATAATATACTTGTTCAAACAAAAGATAGGAACCTAAACCATCAAACTGAACAGAATGGCACTCGCCCTGATACGGTATCGATATGGTTAGGCCTATCAATTCAAATAACTGTCAGTAAGGGAAGATCGGACTATAAAAAATTTATCTACACTGCAAGCTGATTAGTTGAGCTTAATGTATTTTGTAAATGGATAACAGTTGACATTCAGCGTTGACACCTGTCTTCCTCACTGTGCTAACTTGTGCGGTTTTGTATGGTGGGATGGTGGTAGGTACCAGTTGGATGTCTTGAAATATGTTTAGCTTTACGGTGCTTTCTAACACTGTGTACTTTTCAAATATGTTTCTCCTTGTTGGTTTATGAATAAAGGGTTTTAAAAGGTTTTGATCTTGACTATTCAAGAGGAGCTTTGATTTTTTATCTCTCTCTATGCATTGTTGAGGTGTAAATCCGACTAGTATCAAACCTTTACCTTACTTGGATTCATAAGCTAATAGGACCTTTTTTTATTTGTCTAGTCCTCAGGATGGTATCAAGAGGCAATAAACTTGGGTTATGGGGAGCCCCTTCCTCCCCCTAATCTATTTATTCAGGCCTTGATTATTTGCATGAAAAAAGTTGTCATGTTGCATAGTTTTATTAATGGAATGGATCGTGCTACCTGTAACGCTGCTAGACCTGAGGATAGGGTACTTTGTATGATTGACCTATTGGATACATTACATTGGGTTAAACTTTATATGGAGTATGGTAAAACCAAGACTGATCCTATGGGTATCATTGAAAACTATGCTACTGAATTAGTTGGACTTGCATGGTGCATGATTTTTGTTTGTTTTGCTTTTTGTTTGTTTGTTTGAGGTTGGTGTTTGTTTGTTTGTTTTGAGAAGAGATAGAGATAGTGAAAGATAGAAAGAGATAGAGAGAGAGAGAGAGAGAGTGTGTGTGTGTGTATTATGTGTATGTATTTTTAAATTTTGCATTGATTTAGAATGGTTTTGAATATTGTTAGTATGAATATGGTTTTGAATGGTCTTGTAATAGATTTCTAGTATAATTTAGGATAGTGTTTGGTAATAATATATTATTAGATTTGTAATTTGTGAGAGAGAAAGAGAGAGAAGAGGTGGAGTGTAGTTGTATGCTTGAAGGTATTGAAAGATTTTGGAGTTTGTGATGAAAGGGAAGAGAAATTTTATAATTCTCTTATCAGAAAAGGATTTTCCTGTCTTGAAAAAGAAATGATGCTCTCTCTGCTGATCCCACTCCAATTTTTAGAAGATTTGAACGAGGATAGCACCTCACAAAGTGAAACTTTTTGCCAAGAAATCTGTGATGCTGGTGATCAATCCACTTTTGAATTCAATTCAAAAATTGCCAAGTCCCCTTTGTCCCTTCATTCACTATCGAACCCAAGTCTGCCCATATTGCTTACAAGCTTTGGAGCTTACCCACTGTTAATTTTCTTGCTCCACTACCTATTGATCTCTGGATTATTCTTGCACACCTCACTAACAAAGAAGTGCAAATCTGCAAACTTGCTACTTTGAACAAAAACTCCATCCTTGAGACTCCCATTGCCTTTGATAATATCATACATATGAACAAATTTGAGCCCTCTCGCTGCCCTTCTGAGCAAACCTGGGCATGTAGATAGCTTAAAAGTTAGACGCAAGAACTCATAATTATATTCTTGTATGGAACCTCTTTGATGTATCTCTATCCATTCCTTGAAGTTTTCATCATCTTGGAATGGCCTTTTAAATATACTGATGCAAGCATTTTTTTATCAAGGACTGATGAGCTTTAGGCAAGAAATCGTTTTACAGCATTCAACTCTAAAATGAAACAGAAAAGTTACTGAGCAACGAAAAAATGATAAGAAAAAATTGGAAGGTTAGAAAATAGAGGTGTATTTAAAAAAACAATCAATTAATGATTACAAAAATTTTGATGATATATTCAGCTCGACGAATTGAGCACGTTTTTTTTTTTTTCGTAGCACTGAATTCGAGATCAAATCAAAAAGTTATGGGGCCTAAATAAGATAGAAAATCGAAATGCAAGTAACTTAAGATGGGACAACATAAGAAAGTTCATAAACTGGATTGTAAAATGTCTTTGGAATTCATGAAACATTTGGTTGTTAAAGATTAAAGGCAGTCCCTTGGCACCTGCATATGTCTTTGGCGTTAGCGTGCATGGATGTGAAACTGTAAGAGGGTGAAAAAGAGGTATAGACAAGAGGGAGAAGAGACTCGGTGAAAAAAATGGAAAAAAAAAAATTGGCAACAAAGTTGAGCTATAGCAGGGGGGAAACAGAGAAGGTATATGTATAGATAGAGAACTAAAAAATTAAATAAATAGAGAAAAGAATATATAAAAAGAGAAAACGAATGAACCTAAAAAAAAAGAAAAGAAAAAAAGATGAGTCCGTTTATACTTTTTTCTAGACCTTTTTTTTTTTTTTTAAAGAAGATACTAGGTGGTGAGACGTGCTTCAAGGAGCCTGTTCTAGTTGTTTGCCCTTCACATCTTCGACATCACAGATCTTTCGATGGGTTTGCAACTGTACAGACAAAACGGGACCACAATTGGTTGTGCATTGTGGATATGAGCGAAGCCAAACGTCGGGTGCATAATTCCAAGGAAGCCTGTCGTGTACCATCTTTTTGACCTCGCGATATTGACAAATGACGTTGTAGACAAGCGATGGTAAGTCCGGTACAAGGGAATTTGATCCATGATGGCCGACGTTTTGAAGAAAACGGTACTCTTCAAAACACATATCCTACCTAGTATCCACTTTGCCAGCTGTCAGTAAGGTCTCACATTGTAATAGGAGTCCAGTACAATGGAATCTGGATAGTTAGCCGCGTCGGTCAAGAAGCAGTTGAGCGCTCTTTGGAAATCAATGGTCGTGCTCCAACCCTTTTCTAACTTTATGATTGGCCAACTATAGGACTCGACGCTTGGAGTATGAAAAGTTGACCAGGACCTCCTTCTGGGCATTGGATGGTATGATGGATCTACCTGTAGAACTGCAAGAGCCATAAGATATTCTTTGATGAGCTCTTGGTTGCACAAAAGTGTCGTCTTCCTCCACTCTGGTTGAGTATGCAAAGAGTGAGAGGATATCGGCCAGTTTCTTCTTGAGTAGCTCCTCGAGATTTCCTGGTAGTTTATAGCCACCTCTTGCCATGACATCTGGATATCTGGCTTTGAAGAGCGCCGGCTGTTCTGAGTCAAGTACCGTAAAAACTTGTTTCATCTCCTGTTTGCTCCATTGTCATTCCCATCGTAGCCACTCTCACCACCCCTATTATCACCCCTGCTATCACCACCATCTCTATGCCAGCTGGGATTCTCAAGCACTAGGTTGTTGGACCACCTTAACCGGCCTTCAACAACAACTCCACCAGATGCTCTCTGAAAGAGCTACTGAGCAATCTCACGACCCAATGGTGGCAGAGCAAACGCTACAACCCTTGACTCATCAGGAGGAGCAATTGCAAAGAGAGAAAGAAAAAGAGAGGAAGAAAATCAAGCATGTGACAAACTTATCAATCAAACCGCCAGCACCTCGTGCTGAAATAAACCGCGTTAGAGTAGGAATGAGAATCTCTCAGGACCAACGAGAGGTCGCTCAGAGATTACATATGCTAGCTGGAGCGCAGCGTATCAATAGAGTAGATGGGAATTCAGAGAGCCCATGCCAATTTCGCCACTCGATAGACGGCCTTGGAGCTGAAAGTCCAGCAAGCTGACCAACAAGTGCAGGCCATTTAGAGGCTGCCCTCGATCAAATGGCAGCAACTGTAGAAGAAGAAACATCGGTTGTCCAAAAGCTACAAAAGAAGTGCGCCGAGTATTACAAGGACCATTCTGGCCATGTGCTGCAAACTTATTAAGATCAGCGAAAGCTTCATGATGTTGTGCTCAGCACCAAGGATACAGAGTTGACAACCCTACGCGCCACGCTCCAAGAAGATGAGCAAGTGCTCAAGGCAGTTGAAGGCCAATTAAGAATTATAAGGAAGCAGTTCAACACCGTTCTAGAGTTTTCCACTGCTTTAGACAACAATTTACCATATATTTTTCAATGTTTGATTAGACTAGTTTTTTATTATTTCTTTCTATCCTTCTCGACTTCTCTCCTCTATAATTCAGATCTCATTCATATTTATCAGATTGCATCGGAGGCCAATAAAAATATTTTTATTTTTGTCGTCATTACTAGCTTTATCTAGGTTAAGGATTTGGGCTATTTTTGCGATGTTTTGAAGAGTCCTCCATTCTGATTTGTAGTAGGCCTTTGTCCCATCGTTAATTTTTTGCAAGATCGACGCTTTCAATTGGAGCTAGATCACATGCATCAACTCCCACTCTTCGTTCCACCTCCGTTCATCCCTTCATCTTCACAACACCAGTAGGTACGGTGGTACGCACCAGAGTACTAGCCAATAGGATCAAAAAAGTCTTCCGACGCCCTCACAGAGCATATTAAGCATTGCCAAACCGCCGTCGCCACACTCCCTAGCGTCCTTCGTCTCGCCTATAACTTAGAGTCTTGTATAGTGACTGCCACCCATATCATCCAGCCATTTTCATCATCTACTATAACGTGGCCTTGGCACATTATAATGCCATTGTCCAAGATTAATCCATCATGCATCCATGCCAGATTTTTGACTTTCCATTCATCAAATTCGCCTCCACTTTCGACTACCACCAACTTCAGCTAACTTTTTCTCACTTCGACCTCCAAACTGGCGGAGATCGCACCTTTGACCAAGATCTTCAGTACACCTCACTAGCCGAAGACTCCACCTCTCTTCAGATCGATCCTAATATGCCTCCTCTTGAGTTCGCAACTCCTCCTCACGCCATCTCACCATCTCAAGCCACCTTGCCACCTCACGCCAGTTCTCCTCCTTGTGCTTCTTCGCCACCTCTCACCTCTTCTTCACCCCCCAAATATGATCCTCCATCAACTTCCACCGTTCCTCCTCACCCAGTCATGGATAACTAATCATGTGGTGGTGCACAGACACTAGTGTGGAAGAGTGATAGAGAGAGAGGATGAGGTGGCGATGGCGAGAGTGGTGATGGTGGGAACCATGGAAACTGCGATGATGGTGAAAACAGGGACAAATTGGATCGATGGGGCTATGCACAAGGGGGCGTGATCTGAAGTATGGGGGAAGAATGGATGGGGCTGGTGTTTGTCTGAGTAAATGGCATAGAAGATGAGGTGAAGGAGGACGACCATTGGCCTGCCAACAATAGCGCGAGTGGATTTTGCAAGGATAGGCTGGCAGATGGAGAGAAAGGTAAGGGTGTTTGTACACCTAGATGCTCTAGATGCGTGTAGCCGATGATGGTGATAAGACCCCCACCGTAGGTGATCTGTGAGGGGCGCTTGAAAGCAGCCTGTAACTCCTTTATGAGAAACAAGGCCCAATCATAAAAAGTGTCTAGTTCTCTCATCATTGTCGTCATGATAATGACTTGCTTGGACACGCGGATGGGACGGTGGGAGCTCACTATGATGATGGCGGATAGAAAATTTATCGCGTCACGAAGATTTGGATTCTTGAGTCGTGAGATCAGATACCCGTCATTAGTTTTGGCTTTAATGTCGTCTTAGTCTGGATGGAGAAATGCGGATTTGTCAAATTTGGCGAGTGCGCGGGTGACTGGTAGGTGGTCGAAGTGCGGAAGAGTGAGAGCTATTGAAATCAGTTGTGGATCGAGGGGGTTCGCATATTCCTGCCCTTTGTAGGTTACGATAAAAGTGTCGGTGGCGAAGGTGGAAAAGGCTTGCTCGACCAAAGCAAGGTCCTGAAAGATTGGTACTTGCATATTATGGAGACTTGCAGTAGTCAGGACTGCGAGGCAACCATCGGTGAGAAGAGAGGCAATCTCTTGTTCCGTAAGTAGAGGAAAAATGGTATATTGCGAAGGTGCACGCACAGCACGAGTAGCAGGTTGGCGGCCAGATCGAGGAGATGTTTCTCCCTCCTCTCGGCTAGAGGACATGGATGAGGTTGGGAAGGACGAAGAGGTGGATCTGGTCTATTGGGATGTGGAGGTATGCGAGGATGTAGATGGGCTGGAAGAATGGCTAGGTCTAGCAGGTGTGGCGGCACTTCGAGTGACTCAGACTCTATGGCCAGGTGGGGCAGTAGCACCTGAAATGTGATGTTTTGGTGTCATGGAAGCAGTCGGTACTGGTGTGGATAGGGTCTGAGGGCAAATTATGGACAGATGGCGAGTAATGTGGCACCACGAGTTATATGGTGTCGGTGAGTAATGACGCTGGCGAATTATACACATGCAAGTAATGACAGATGGCACGAGTAATCAACAAGACTAGTAATGAGTCAGATGGCAAGTAAAAGACTAAACATGAGTAATGGGCACCGACGAGTAATGAGCACGAGTAATGAGATAGAAAATTGTATAACTCGTCCTCCTATATATAGGGGAACTAAAACTCACCTACTGTCATTTTTGGACAGTGGTCTGATCTATGCCAAATCACCAGTGCTTGCACTATGCACAATCCATTTTCTGACTGACTGCCAGATTTACAAAATCTCCTAATCAAAACGTTTCGTTGTTTACTAAAAATGACAGTTTTGTCAAAAATTGGGCCTAACTTGCGTTTCGGCCGAAATTGTTTTGAACAATTTTGATCATGCGCTCAAGTGCAATAGAGGATAATAATGGTAAGGACAGTGACTACCAAAAATAGTAGTTGAGCTCTTTACAGACCGTTTAGGACATTTTAGGGTAATTTTACAAGAAAAATGGAGGAAGACGGGTAGGTCGGGAATTTTCACACAAGATTTGTACAAGGCATGGGTAATGTATACAAGGTGAAATTTCTTACATATAGGGCTCTATTAAAGTTCTCCCTAACTAGATCTACCTAATTTTCTTCTTATTCTGAAAGCGTCACTTAACTACATTAAGGGACAAATTCCTAGTCTAACGGGTCGCTCTAAAAGTAGTTCTAACTTGATTTTCCTAACTTATTTTAACTGCCTATTCTAGACTGATCTAAGCTAGTCTACGCTATTGAATAGCCTACCTATTTATCTGATTTACTTAATTACCTGAATCTACGGGTCATGGTTGTCTGCTATTCTAATTTGAGGATTGGATCTGGAATTTCTAACATTATCTAGATTTACATCTACTCTAAGGGTTAACTAGTCTAAAATTGACTTGATTAACTATCTGTCTAGATTTGATCTAAATGCTACTTTTTTGGCTAACTTAACTAACAGGTCTATTTGAACTAGCATCAACTATTTAAGAATATCTCATTTGGCCTAACTTAACCTATTTAAGGGTCGTGGTCGGCAATTGTCCTAGTCTATGGTCCTCGATCTGTTATTCTAAGGTTGATTGTTCTAAAACCTAATCTAACGGATCGGAATACCTAGATTTAACTGGCCTTACTAGATGAATCCTAATTTACTAGGTCAGGTCCATCTAATCGAAACACTATTTTCCTAAGGTTATCTAACAAGGAGCACTTACCATGCGGGTAAGGCCCCATTCATGATAAAGTTTGGAGGAAATGATAGTCACTCCAGATCCTCCATCGACTATGGCCAATTCTTTTGGAAACCCTCGATGCGTAATCATAATGGTCACATGCTTAGCATATTTCTCCCACCCTACCCCAACTTGGTGGACTAGTTGCGATCTCTCTACTTCTTCATCTGGCACCAAATTGGTAGGGTGCGCTTCTGGTTTCTCACTACCTGGTCCGTCTATGTAAGTTTTCAATCCTTCCCAGAGGTTCGGATGCATTTTGAGTAAGGTGCCTAGGGGCATTTTGACATCATTCCTCAATAGATCTACTAGCACGGTGGTGTGGTCTGCCTCCTCTTCCTTGCTATGGAAAGAGACTTTGGAACTAGAATGCTCATTCACATTTTGTCCGGTTTCACGGATGAACTATAGTAACTTGGGATTTACTAAAAAGCGAGGGGAAGCGGTGGGTAGTCGATCGTTCTCGCCTTCGGACTGATGTTGGTCTTGCTCTCTGGCTACTTCTCTAGCCTGATCTAGGGCTTGGGCTTCTTTTACCTACTCCTTCAGGCATCTAAAGTTATCTTGCTCAACTGTGGGATTCGGGTATTCACCTATGTATAAGGAATCAGATGATCCACTAGCAGGACCAATGGTAGCAAATTTGGATGGCTCTTTCTCTTTCCGTTTCTGGGCTCTTGTCTGGATGAATACTGTGATGCCCATGACTGGTCTTGGGTAGCGTGTTCATGCCATGGACTGGTAGACCGACAACCCATAAGCTAATTATGACTATAAGGGATTTGGGACTTTTATGTGTACATGGTCATAATTAGTGGTTGTAGGCCTAAACACTTGATGGTGGATTTATATGGGTCTATCAGTGAGTCATTGGGGAACTGGATGATGTGGCCCAGATTGGCTGCAGAGGTGTCCAGTGAGGTGTCACAATGCACTACTAGTGGTGCATGGGCCTTGGAGGGTATAAGTATACCTATTGGGCTCTCACTAGTGTATGCTTGATAGCATGACCGGTGGCAAGATGCTGCTGGTGTGATGCCACACTCCTCTTTATGATTGATCCATAGCTTGGGGGCTAGATCCGTTCGATCTAGGTTTGGTTGGGTTGGTTTGTCCACCATCAAGTTCCCTTGTTGTTGCTTTTGATTGGCATGTCTAGAATAGGATCCTTGGATTGAGGACTTTATATTGGTATCAGAGCCAATTCTGAGCACTTTTTTGCCATTGATTTGTGTTCAAGAGAAATCTCGAATTGTGGGTTTTTCCATTGTGTGATATGGAATCTTGACATTTCTTCAAGAATTCAATGGAGTATGCAACAAAGTGGTGAAAGTGCAAATTATGCTTCTCGTAGATCTCCTTGTTTGAAGTGTAATTGGTGGTGTGGTAAGTGCACTACTAAATATACAATCAGTTTGACTTTTAGACACTTCATATTGGTTTTTAGGAAGTAAATTTCCAGTTTTCAATGCACTTGTGTTGCCGTTTACTTCATTGAGGACATTTTTTCGTTAGCTATGGGATCAATTAGAGTGTGTGATGGTTTTTATGGTTTTTTGTTCTTCAAACAATGATTTAGTGGTTTTGTTGGCTGTCTTTTGTTTTTTTGTGAGCCAGTTTTGGCTTGAATCAGAGGATAAGCAGGAACACACTGGTTGCTAGTGTTGGTGGTTTCTTATAGGATTTGCATGGTGGTTTCTTGGTGATTCACAGGTTTATGCTGGTTTTTCGGTTATGGCTTGTTGTCGGGGGTTTTTTCCTCTTTCTTTGGGCTTTCGATAAACATATTGGTTTACGTTTTTTTCAAAGAACTTCCATGTGCTTTTCTTAGTCAACTTGGAATATGTTTTTTTGGTTGCAGTTATGGTACTTGCAAACCGTAATGGCTTAAAAATTAGGTGTGAATTAGATTTCGACGCATACTGTGTGTTTTCCCCAAATATGTTGCATATATCCATTTTGCTAATCATTGGTATAAATTATATAAGCACAATATTGTCCATTGAAAACTATGTTTTTTATGGGACATTGCTCTATTAGAAAATTTTTACCCGTAATGAGTTCAACCGATCGTAAATTTTTTATAATTTTTCGATTTTTAGTATGGAAATGGATGAATGAAATTCAGGTTAGGGGTGGCAACTGATTATTTGCCTAGCATCACTCGACAGTGATGACCTCCTAAATTATTTGACGCTTGGACCACAATTGAATTTCAGCTATCAACAAATAGAAAAAACTGTGTGCAAAATCTATTCAATAATTAGCCATTCTAAATAGCAGCTTGGGCTTAAAAACAGAATTATTTTGACGTGTAAAACTTGGAAGTTGTTAGTGACTAGATAAATTGTTGGTCATGGCACAACGTCCCAGAAGAGCAAAAAGCGAATTTCGTCGGTGCTTTGGGTAAGGACTCCTCGTGGTGGAGGATGCAACCCATAGAATTGTGATTGAGCTGAATTCCTAGAGGAATTCCGTAAGGCTTTTTCACAATTGACAAATTATATTCGCTTTCTTAACTGCAATGGGCAACCAAGAATTGGGCACTTGTGTCCAGGAATTCTTGGATTTTTTTGACCAAGGTATTGTTTTTTTGAAAACAGACATGGTCAAAAATGGCCCAAAAGCCTAGATAGAAAGACTTTAATGGATCAAAAAAGTTGTTTTCTTGATGTACCTGAAGCTGGGGCCGTACCAACACTATGGATTGTTTAGAACAAGAAAAAATCGATTCATTATTCCCCATCTCTTAATCTGTCACTGTGAGTCTTTCAGTGACTGTAAAGATTGTGAGAGGGGCGAAAGAATGTCCGTAGAAATTTTTTTTTTAATTGAAGTTGGAATTTTCTAATAATTTTCGAAAACTTCATACAATTATGCTATTTTTTTTTTGACACTTTGATCAGGAAGTGGAGGGCCTTTGTGGAGGAAGAACCTGTGGTATGGGACGTAGGCGATTCCAAAATGGAGATCTAAAATAACTGGATCAATTGACCATAGTATGGTCGTAAATCTTAATGATGCCAAATACTATCGGTCATGAAACGGGTGTTTTGTCGGAAATTTGAGATATTGGTCATGACTCCTTTTTAAGGATATCTCAAATTTGCAAAACCGGAAATCCGGTAAGCTATTTCTTTGTAAAAGATATATTGGTGAATTTCTTAACACATGAATTAATCCGACTTTTTGTGATTCCTTGGAAGGTAATTCTGATTACTCGTTGACCATGAATGATGTCACAAAAATGGTTAATGAAACCATTTTCTAAAATTGTTCTATTTACTTGAAATTTCAAATAATCTTTTTCTGATTTACGAGTCAATTCTCAAGCTTGGTAATAAAGAGGATCTTTTGTAAAGTTACTATGTTGGGACATCATTGGTATTTGCTAACAATGACGCAACTTTTCTTTGGCTTTCAAGATTTTCTAGGATCTCTTCTTTGACTCTTCTCCTGGGCAAATCTCGAATGATCTGCATGCCTTGGAAACTCGTGTCATTTCCTCTTAAAAATGGGAAGAAGTAGAAAGAAAAGAGAGTTATCAAGGAGAAGCATATGTAAGAGATTCCAGGAGGAATCTGTTATAGATAATGGACCTATTTTATAAATCAGAATTAATAGAATATGCAGATATTACAGAAATCCTTTATGGATTATATTTGATATCAGATTTAAAGACTTAATGGGGGGAAAATTTAGAAAGAACTCTTGCGATAGGAAAGTGGCTAATAACAAGTCCAATTGATTTGTGTCAGAACTTGGTAATACTATTGCAAGATGGGGGTTTGTTGAAACATGTTCCTTGCTGGATATAGTCAGCTTGATCTTAGTTTGAACTGAGATCAAGGAGTTGATGCAAGGGAGGAAATTCATGCTAGCAATATATTCTTTTTCAGTTAATCTCTGGTTGAGATTTTGAGGTGAAATTGCACTCTTTGAGAAATATTCTCTCTTAGAGGATTGTAAGAACCACCAAGTGAAGATCTTCAGGATTCCAATCACATGTAAACCAAAAGGACACATGTGGAGCATGAACCACCCAACCGATATGGAAAGGCTAGTCAATACCTTAACCAATCCACCTCCTAGCCACAGTGAAGAATGCAAGAGAGGAGAGGAGAAACTGGCTAAAGAATCACATTTTACAATAGGAGGATGGGCGAGTTTCCACTAGACTTATTCTCCTCAAGAGAGAGAGAATATTTTCTTTAGGATTCCCATGCAACCTAAATTGAACTATTGATCTCCTATTCTTGCATTAAAGCAGCCTTCACCATGCATGTGCTCCTATGTCCAATTATAGGTCTGGGCCCTCATATGATTATTAATTACTTAATACGACCACGTCCGGAATGACATAGCATAACTAATAACCACATACAACTGGAGTGACCAGCTATCCACATTAGGAATTATTTCGCTTCCCTTGTGTAGGACATGGACATAACATTCTTCCCCCCTTAAACCATTTATATCTCTAGAAATGAAAACTAGGGAAATTCTTCTTTATGCTTTCGACCCTCTCCCATGAATCATCATCCTCAGTCCATCCCTTCCACCTGATCAAGCACTCAGAGATAGAACGATTTCTCAATTGTTTATCTCTGGTTCTGAGTACCTTTTCAGGTTCCAAAGAAACATAAGCGATGAGTCCTCCAAATGGGTAAGATCTTCCTCTGAACCAACTATGTCACCTTCATGTAATCTTCATTTTAAATGGCTTACATGAAACACATGGTGAGCTGTAGTCTTGTTCTTCCTTGTAGTCTTAGAATCCTTAGGTATTCTAAGATATACCCAGTCATCAACTTTAAAATCTCTGGAAGACCTTTTAAGATCGACATAGTGCTTAGCTCTATCCTGAGCACTCCGGATACAATCACGGGCCACTTGCAACATTTCACGCATATCTTGCAAGAAAAATCTACAACTTTCTGGATCTTAACAGATTTTGTCTCCACATCTATCGAAGATCCAGGTGGAAAACTGTACATCAGCATAAACGGACTATAACTAGTAGCATAATGTTTTCTATTGTTATAAGCAAAATCCATCAAAGGAATGTAATCTTCCCACTGAGATTGCCTATGAGACACATAAGTTCTCAACATATCCTCCATAGTCTGATTAGTTCTCTCAGTCTGGCCATCTGATTCAAGATGATCAGAAGAACTAAAACTAAGCGAGGTTTCAAGCTTATGGAATGCAACTGATAAAAAATGACTTGTAAATTTAGGATCTCTATCACTAATTATATCACTTGGTAGTCCATAAAGCCTAAAAAATCTTTCCACAAAGATTTGGGCTAAATCCGAAGCCTTAGCAGTTGACTTGACTGGTATAAAAGTAGCTGACTTTGTCAACCTACCCACCACAACCAAAATAGAATCATTTTGGTGTTGGATCTTTGGAAGTCCAACCACAAAATCCATAGATATACTTTCCCATCTCTTTTGAGGGATATCTAGAGGATGTAATAGCCCTCCAGTCTTTAAGCGTTTAGCTTTGGCTAACTGGCAAGGTCTACACTTAACAACTATTCCTCTATCTTCTTATCTTTCTTAGGAACTTGAGACCCTTGTGAGTAAATGTCTATTTCATTCTCATTTTTTCCTGTCTCCACCATCTTCCAGATGGGACCAAAATGAGAATCTTATTCACATTTTTCTCTCAATGAAAGATATAGATCAGTGAAAATCTGGGTGAATGAAAGTTCACTTAATTCACCAATTCGACTAAGCGCATCCGCGAATTGATTAGAGCTGCCCTTGACATATCGGATCTCATGATCAAATTCCTTCATAAGCTCAGCCCAACGAGCTTTATGACCCCTTAAATCGTTCTGATTACAAAAGTACTTCAGATGTTGGAGATCTGTATACACTATAAACTGACTACCATAAAGATAATGCCTCCAGGTTTTAAGTGCATGAATCATAGCAAATAACTCTTTCTCATGCCATTGTATAACGCAATTGAGGCCCCGTGAGTTTTTTGCTTTCAAACGCTATCGGCCTATCATCATGCAGAAGAACTGCCCCTATTGTCGAATCACTTGCAGCAGTTCGCACGGTTTGGTGTAAGGTAAATCAGGATTCGCGATCTGTTAAACAAGAGCTGAAGCAACCATTCGCTTGAGTTTCTCAAAGCATTGGTTCAATTCCTCATTCCACTCAATAGGCTCACTAGGTTGACCAGTCTTTTTCTTTTTGTTAACTCTACCTTTAGTCAGATTATTTAAGGCTGCTGCACCTTTGGCATAATCCTCAATTGACTTACGAAAGAGAACTGTAAAACCGAGAAAAGATTTAACTTCTCTAACCGTCTTCGGTATTGGCCATTCAAACACTATCGTGACCTTACTCTCGTCAATCTCCAACCCACTACGGGTGATCTTATGACCGAGGTACAACAACTCATGCTTAAAGAACTCACATTTAGATTCCTTAGTGTAGAGTTTCTCTCATCTGAGAATATCTAAAATAGTACTAAGATGACTCAAATGCTCCTTAAGTGTTCTATTGTAGATGAGAATATCATCTAAGAATACAACCACAACTTCCCTAGATATGGATGAAAAAGATCGTTCATCATCTATTGGAACGTAGCTGGTGCATTCATCAACCCAAAAGAAGGCACGAGAAATTCATAATGATCGAATCTCATCCGAAAACCAGTCTTATGCACGTCATCCAGATGAATTCTAATCTGATGATATCCGGTTCTAAGATCTCTCTTTGTGAAGTATTTAGCTCCACCTAATCGATCTACCAGATCATCCATACGAGGCAAAGGATATTTATTTTTAATAGTTACGTTATTCAACCCTTTGTAGTCCACACACATTCTGAAGCCTCCATCTTTCTTCACTTTCAGAAGAACAGGAGAGTCCCAAGGTGACTTACTTGGCTGAATATGTCCCATCTTTAGGTAATTTTCAATTTGCTTAGTAATCTCCACCTCTTCTTTCTGAGAGAACCTGTAAGGTTGTCTAGAGATAGGGTGACTACTTGGAATGAACTCAATCTTATGGTCTTCCGATCTGGACAGTAGTATTCCATGAGGTAATTCTTCTAAAAATACATCTTTAAATTCAGAAAGAACTTATTCTTCTCAATTTGCTCCTGATCTAAGTCTACCAAGTTAAGAATTTTTGACAATTCACAACTACTTAGATGAATTTCAGATAAATCCAAAATTGGCTTAGCAAATAAAGAATAAACTTCATACTGCGAATCAAAAATTTCCATTACATTAGCAAATGAACTCATCCCAGATGGATGTACAAAATTGTCTCCAAACAATGTAACTACTTCTTTATCTGAAAAGAGAGAACATGCTTCTCAAAATCTCAGGATGCTTATTAAATAAGCACTTGTATCCTAGAATAATGTCTGTACGCCCTAAATCTAAATCATGGAAATCAGTTACCTCTCTATAGTGTTGGATCTAAACTGGGAGCCTTGGAACTTTCACATCCCACGTCTCTAACTCCACTCCTGAAGCTAGATATACTCAATATCTATGGTTACTGGCTTCAGTTTTGAGTCCGAGTCTATGCAGAAGACCAGAGTCAATGAAATTATGAGTAGATCCATTGTCCACTAAAATACTAATTTCATGTCCATTCATAGTGTCTTTCAAACGAAATAAATCATTTGGCAAGAATGAAGTAGTACTAAAAGAACAATCACACTCACAATTAATTTTATTGATTTCCAGCTTAAGATTCTCTTTACCTGGCATATCAATCACTTGAGCTACGCCTTTCTTTCGTTCTGGATAGAATTTCATAACATGTCCAGGCTGACTGCAATGGAAACAAACATTGGTCCTTCTAGCCTTTTTCCGGGACAACTTCTTCCTTTGTCTAAATTTAGATGCAGCTTGATCCAGTCCGTCAAAATATTTAGTTTTCTTATTTCCATGAACTCTTTTCTACTCTTTTTTCTGGATGGGTTCGGATGATCCAAATGGATTAGCCTGTTACTACTTCCTAGATGTCACTACCGTGGAGTCGTACGCTTTCGCGACACGAACTACATCATCAAAAGTTTGAAGCACGTTACGCTTATACTCATTCTGATAATTTGTGGGCAGACCTAGGGTAAACTGCCACAGTGCCAGTTTTGCATCGAATGAGGGGACTTTATTCCATAAATCCATAAAATCTTGTAGGTACGAGTCCAAACCCCGAGTACCCATTTTGCAATTCACAAATCTTTGGTAAAAATACGAGTCATCCACAACCACAAACGACTTCTTGAATAGCTCCATAAACTCGTCCCATGTGGTAGGTTTAGGTTGCAAATCACACCACCACGACGAAGCTTTACCACAAAAAAACAGAATAACACTCTCTATCTTTTTCTCCTCAGGAATTTCGTGTAAATTAAAATAACCGGTCCACTTGGTTAACAAGTCATCCACAATTTTAGGTTTTTTCTCTTTCTTCTCCTTCAAAAATGGTTTAGACTAAAAGCCCAAATTCGGAACAGACAAATCTCTCACTTGATTCAACAGTACTTCCATTTGTTGATCACATAAAGTGTTCCTGTTGTTTATCTCAGTAAGTGCTTGGCTTAATGACTGGCAAATTTGTAGATAGGTAGGCATTGGCACCTAACCATCAAGAGCTGCATTTGCATTATCGTCTGCCATATTGATTTCCTGACATGCAAAATTTGCTTAAATTAGTCAAGATCCAATCATCAACTAATAAGTGAAACATTCAAAACCTTCATAACTGGCTGATATTATTCAGCAAGGCCTTTCACTCATTTGTGCAAACTTTCACAAAATCAATATCAGATCAAATTAAACAACAACTTTTGATGACCAAACACTAACTTTTACGAAAAACTGGGATTTTCGAAATCCGTTTGAAATGGACATCGATTAAAAAGATCAATTTCGCAAAAACACAGGCCACTGTCTCAAATCGAAATCATTTCAAAAGATCCTGCATGGAACTAACTCGACATGCACCGTCTTACTAAAAAAACAAAAAAAATTTCGTAAATGGCCTAGTTGCTAGGAAATTTGTCTTTTGATCTAGAATTGCTAAAAATAGTTACATGCAAGAATTCTACCGATCAAATCATTGGTTACGCATGCAACATGCATTTAAGCATGCGTACATGTCTATCCATAAATTTCCATCATCAGGAAAGCACTATATTGATTTACAAGCATGCATCAGAACAATTCCAAAATTTTGCAAATTTTAGTTCAAAAATTGCCAAACTTCAGACGGCCATAACTTTCTCTACATGACACCAAATTGGTTGCTGTAAAGCACAGTACGGAGGGAGAGTGGGTCTACAAGGAACTTGCCACGTCAACCTACCACCTATGCTTCACACGTGCGAGAAATAAATGCATAAAAAACAAGTAGGAGGGCACACTTTTGGAGAGAGGAATCATAAAAAATCACATCCCAGCCCAATAAGCCTTGGATCAGAGGTTACAAGAGCTCTACTAAGGTTCATTAGAGAGGCATAGAAGCTTCTAACAGGTCCATCAAGCAATCATAAGCTCAGATCATGCAAAAAATGCATTTTCGGCCTCCTTCAACAAGCAAAACTTCAATATGTTGATGTCTAATGCACATCTATTCAAATTGGATGCATGATGGCTCAAATCGGAGGAAATCCAACATATCTTTATGCTTGTAACAAGAACCAATAGGTTCAGACCCCCAATTGAGAGGTATCCATGCTCAAAAATCATCAAGAAATACACTATTTTTGAATGTTTTGGGCCCCCTAATGGTGTCAAATCCCTACCAAACTTCATGAAAGCTCAGGGACAGCTTCATTACATCTTTGAAAACGTTCATACCAATTCTTGGCTGAGAATTTTGAGATCTATCCCAAGATTAGCCCAGAAATCACCAAAAACTATGCTCGCATTCCAAAGGGCAATAGAAAGAAATTAGATGAGAATTCATTCAAAACTATTTTTGTTGGCTATTGTACTTCTGATGGAACGTATAGACTGTACAATATAGAGACATGTAAATTTTTCACTAACAGGGACGTGACTTTCATTGAAGATCAGTTTATTGATTTGAAGGGCAAGGACCAGATGTAGTATACAATCTATGCCCCGACAACTGATGCATATCGAAAGAATATTTCAATTTCTTCCAGTAGTCACTCTATGCAGTCAGATCCATAAGAAGATGAAGAAGCTGCAACTCAGGAGCAGCCAATACAACCGACACAAAGTCAAATTTCGCAGCCAGAGACTTCAACCGAAAGATCAACAAGAACTCAAATTCAGCATGTCCGATACATTGATGAGTTCGTTCACTATTCTATTCAGGAGCCAACCACAATTGAGAAAGCTATGTCATAGGCCGATTCAGATCTCTGGAAAGAGCAATGGACAAGGAGTACAACTCACTACTGAGGAACATTTGTACAACCTATGGCATCTTGGTAGTTGAGATGGTAGTTGGTAGTACAACTCACTACTGAGTCACCAAGATGCCATAGGCTTTTGTGATTCTGTACAACTCCAGAAGTCAATCTTCTGGTATCAATGTCCCCTGTCCAATCTGCATCTATGTATCCTTCTAGAATATTGGCTACCTCCATAGCATATGTTGAGATGTTTGGTTGCTTGGATGTACTTTATGACCTTTGTAAGTGCTTTCCAATGGGATAGGCCTGAATTTGATAGGAACTGGTTGAGTGAACTGATTGAATATGCAATGTCGGGTCGAGTGTAGATCATTGCATATATCAATGAGCCGATGATGGAGTGAAATGGATATTTCTTTATTTCCTCCTCTTCCTCAGTTTGAGGAGATTGTTCCTTTGACAACTTTATTCTAGGATCAAGTGGAAAGTAACTTGGTTTGTAGTTGGCCATTCCATACTTTTTCAGCACGTTTGTGAGATATCTGTACTGACTGATGAATATCAGTCTGCTGGGTCAGATTTGAAAATTTTTGATTTTGAGACAATAGTGAGCTAGACCCATATCAGTCATTTTATACTCTTTCGCCAGAATGCATTTGGTGTCCTTCATCAGATGCAGATCGTTATTGAATAATACAGTATCATCAACATAGAGAGTGATGATGACGAAGAAATTTGATATAGATTTGAAGTAGACATTCGAATCTACTGAGTTTGGAATAAAACCATTCTCAATAAGAAATGCACCCCTCAGCTCATATCCTTCAGGTTGTGACATGAAAATTTTCCCTTCAAAGGTCCCGTTGAGGAAAGCAGTCTGGACATCCATTTGATGGACTTTCAGATCTGTTGTAGCTGCAAAGGAGAGTAGTAGTCTGATTGAAGCATGCTTGACAACTGGATTGAAGGGTTTAATAGTCCAAATCTGGAATTTGGAAATAGCCTTTGGCGACCAACCTGACTTTGTATCGATTTAGCCTACCTTCAGCATCATACTTCGCCTTGAATATCCATTTGCATGGAATCAGATTTCTATCCTTTGGTAGCTCAATGACTATCTACGTTTGATTCTCCATCAGAGAATTGAATTCTGTTTCCATTGCTACTTTCCAATGTTCAGCATCAGGTGTAGACATTATCTTTGAAACTGTATTTGGTTCCTGCACAAAGTAGTAGGCTGCATCATCCATAAATCTGGATGGAGGCTGTCTGGGTCGATTTGACCTTCTTGGTTGGATTTCTTTCCTCTGCTGATCAGACTCATTTTCAGAGTTACTATTGATTTCTTGATTTTTGAATCTAGGGTTGAAATTTGATTGTTCGACCCTGGGGTTGGATTTTGACTGTTCGACCCTGGGGTCGAAAATTTGTGCAGCCTTTCCCTTGGGGTCAAAAAACTTGTCCTCCAGAAAAATGACATCTCTATTTGTGAATGCCTTTTCTGTTTCCATATTGTAGAGCTTGTATGCCTTGTGATCTGGAGAATAGCCAATAAAAATCGATTTTCTACTTGTGATGTCCAGCTTCTTCCTGAGATCTTCAGTGATCTGAGCATAGACAATGCATCCAAACACTCTAGTATTCTTGAGTAATGGTTTAGATCCTGTCCACACCTCATAAAGTGTCTTGCCATTCAGGGCTTTGATGATCGATGGATTTTGTAAGTAGGCTGCTGTATTAACAGCTTTTGCCCAAAATTTCTTTGGAAGAGAGGCATGGGCCAGCATGCCCTTGGCACTTTCAACAAGTCTCTGATCCTTCCTCTCAGCTACACCATTGGATTGTGGTGAACTGTGGTGAGTAGCTTGTTGTATATTGTTAGTGTATTTTGTTTGCCTTGCAGAATTCTTTAAATTTGGCAGAGATAAATTCTTCTCCTCCATCTGAGCATAGTGCTTTGATCTTCCTCTAGGTCTGATTTTTGGCAGACGTCTTGAACTGCTTGAAGAATTTAAATTTCTTTGATTTGTTCTTCAAAGAGTAAGTAGCAGTCCATCGTGAGAAGTTGTCGATGAAGGTAAGAAAATATAGCGTCCCCCCTGTGGTAGTAGTCTGCATTGGGCCACAAATGTCACTATGTACAAGGTCCAGCATATTTCTAGAAGTGTGAACTAGGTCGAAAATGAATGGACTTCTAGCATGCTTGCTGATAATATAGCTTTCGCATGGAGAACTAGATTTGCTTATTTGAGATAGATCTTGTACCAAACTTTGTTTTGACATTTGTTGAATACTATTGAAGTTGAGACTACCTTATCTGAGATGCCATAGCATATCAGTTGATTTAGATGTAGATGTAAAGAGCTTGACTATTAGAAAAGTAGCAGTGACGGAGCTTGTAAAAATTGTTACTTTTTCTCCCGAAAGCTAGAGCTTTCCGAGACTTGTCAAAGATTGTGCAGTTGTTTGTGTCAAATTCGACCCTCCGACCTGAATCAATAATTTAGCTAACTGAGAGCAAATTCTTGGTCAGATTTAGAACGTGGAGAACATTGGATAGCAACTTAACTTCACCCTTCTGAAATTTGACCATGACTGTTCCTTCACCTTGGATTGTGTGAGATAAGTTGTCTCCAAGATTGCACAACTCGAGAGTGGGTGTATAATTCATAGTCCTTGAACCAGTCTTTTTAGTGAGTCATGTCTTGTGTTGTTCTAGAGTCAAGATACCAAGAATCGATATCCCGTTGTTCTTCGACCTTGGTCATAAAAGCTGCTTCATCTTCCTCTTGTTGCTGGGTCAAAAAATTGGTTGAAACAGTTAGAATTGAAGTAGAATCACTGTGCTACTGTACTGTGAGTCCTATAAGTTGATAAGGATCAGTTGCCCTCGCCACGAGGCAAGTCGACGGGACACGCGTCCTGCCAACGGCAACCTGGGTCATGCATGAGTTGCTTGAGTGAACAACTATATGTACAGTGTAATTTCATTTTGAGAAATACAGTTGCTATGTGAACTTGCTGTGAAGAGTGTTTTCTGTTTGTGTTATTGTGTAGCATGATCTGTGTTCCTGTGCAAAGCAAATTCTAAGTTGGTATCAGAGCCGTACAGGGAGTGTACATAGTACAACATCGCGTTGAAGAGAGCTTCGGGAGAACTGTCTTCTGAGAGTTCGCGGTTTACGGCGGATTAAAGATGGAAAGAGAAGCACTGATGCACGGTTTCTAGTTTATAGAGGCTTGCCAAGCTCAACAGAGGGATTATTAGCCTGTGCATAGCATCAGACAGGGAAAAATTTGGTGAAAATTTGACAATTTTGAAGCCAACTGAAAATTGAAACCGGGTTTGGGGCTACGGTTTTTTATACATAATTGGTGATTTCTTCGCTGTTTGTGCACCATTTTGGATGTCGTAAGGACAGGAAGGAAGCTAATTACATTGTCACCCAGCCATGGAGAGATTCTATGGTTTATGTCAGTGATTTGTCTCCAAACAGTTAACCTAGCAGATTTGTGGTAAAAGGTGAAAAACGCCACTTTGTCAAGTTGAGCTAAAATCACTGTTTCTCCACAAAATTTCATGAGTGAACACTCTACAGACTTGGTATCAGTAGGGCGAGTTAGATCAAGCAAAAACGAGGAGGCGCGGCCGTAGACAGGGAGGTTGCGGATTGTTCGCGCGTGGAACCAGGGTGAAACCATAGCGTTTCGGAGTGGGTAGCGCTTACAAGACTCTCCATTGGTGCACAAGAGTGCTCAGATCCGTTGGATAAAGAAGCTACAAGATCAACGGCTCAGTTCGTGCTATTCAGAAGGGATATCCACGGTTGGATCAGAATCAACCATTGGATGGAGTCTGAAGGGTTGAGGGCCCGAAGAAGTGAAGTGCATTTTGGCCTTCAACTTCATTAAAAATTTTCATACTGAAAGTTGAGTTGGGTCCCTTCACAAGTGAAGAGTGAAGTTTCTTCAAGGTGAAGAAACAGTTCAAAAACTAGAAAAGTCCCTATTTTTGGGTCCTTTGCCCGTTTTGACCCAAACGAAAGGCTATAACCTCCAAACGAAGGGCACCCGGACTGTACCTACAAGTACGGTACAGCAAAACAAAGTGATTGCAGCAGAGAAAGTGTTCGGAGTGCGCCAAAAGTGATTTCACCATTCCACTGGGCACGTTGTTGGGAGTTGACGATTGAGTGCATTTCGGAAGGCGAAGCCGATTTGGCTTTCAAATTGGTGGAAAAGCGGCGAGTGGCCTAGTAAGGGAAAAGGTGCAGGTCATTATTTTCAACTTCTGACATCACTGTTGGCCTCGGCATACTGTTTTTAGCCTACGACAGAAGTTTCAAGCAGTTTTGTGATGGCAAACATGGGAGAGTCCATTTTGAGTGAAAGTAGCAAATTGGACGGGATTTCCAACTATGCAGTGTGGAAATTCAAAATAAAAAACATACTGATGGAGAAAGACGTGTGGGAAGTCATCACAGGTGATGAGAGAAGGCTACCAAATGAAGCGGATATCAAAGTGTTCGATAAAAAGATGAGGAAAGCTTTGACCTTCATTAACTTGTCAGTGAAGGACCACATCATTGCCCACATTTGTGTTGTTGTTACACCTAGACAGGCATGGGATGTGCTAAAGGAGCAGTTTGAGACACCAAATCCGTCAAGAATAATGTTTCTGAAGTCAAAGTTAAATAGTGCCCGCATGGAACAAGGAGAGCACATTTTGACGTACATGACCAGAATCAAGACAATGAGAGATGAACTGCATTCTATTGGTGAGCGCATACGTGATGTGGAGCTGGTGCACAATGCATTGTGTGGCATTGCAGAACCTTATCAGATGTTTGTGAGCGAAATAGCATCAAGAGAAAGATTGCCAACCTTTGACGAGCTCACAGGAATCTTGATGCAGGAAGAGCAAAGGCGAGAAATGGTGAAAGCTAGACATCAAAATACTGACGATCAAGCACTTGCGACATGCCAAAAATAAGGCAAGGGCAAGGGCAAGAAGAAGTCTAAACAGAAATTTGCCAAGTCTCAGGAGGACAAGGGATCTTCCAGTAAAACTAAGAAAAAAGGCAAGTGCTTCCATTGTGGTAAAAAGCGCCATTGGAAGAGTGAATGTCGCAAATTCTCGGCGAAACAAGACAAGGGAAAACCAAAACAAGTAGGTAACCTTGTCGATGAGGGTGAGATTAAAGACTCTAGCATCTTCATATCTGCATTGTCATCTAATCAAGATGATCAAGCATGGTATATTGACTCGGGAGCCACAAGACACATGACAGGTAACAAGAATTGGTTCAGTAGCTTGAAAGTGTTGGATAATGGAGCATCCGTTTCACAAGCAAATGGTGAGGTGTGAAAGATCAAGGGGATAGGCACTGTTTCAATCCAAATACCTGATGGCAAAAGCAGGATGATCAGGGGGGTACTTTACGTACCAGGTTTGAAGAAAAATCTACTTTCTGTTGGAGTCATTACTGATCAAAAGTTGAAAGTAGAATTCGCCCATGATCGTTGCTTTGTGAAGGATGTGAACCAAAAGTTCAAAGTTATTGCGGATGGAGTAAGAGAGCCCAATACAAAATTGTATAGGTTGAATGCCACAATTAAGGGGCAACATGGACTTGTATCGTCCATTCCATTGCAAACTGAGTTGTGGCATAAGAGGCTTGGTCACTTGAACTTGGGAAGCCTCAGTTTGATGAGAAAATTGGAGATGGTAACAAGATTGTCTACCATAGAAGATCACTTGAAATCGATGTGCGAATCTTGTGTATATGGGAAGCAGCATCGAGAGAAGTTCAATAAAGGGGGTGTTGCAAGAGCAAAGAACATCCTGGACTTAATCCACACAGATTTATGCGGGCCTATGAGGACCATGTCCTCTTCTATTTCATGACCTTTATTGATGATATCTCACGTAAGACGTGGATCTACTTCTTGAAGAAGAAATCAGATGCATTTGATAGCTTCAAGAGCTTCAAAGCATTGGTCGAAAATCAGACAGGTAGGAAGATCAAAGTCCTAAGATCAGATAGTGGAGGTGAGTACAAGGCTAATGACCTCAATGATCTTTGTGATCAATGTGGGATTAAAAGACAATTTACGCAAGCTCATACTCCTGCTCTTAATGGTGTAGCTGAGCGCGAGAATCGTACGATTGTGGAAAGTGCTAGATCTATGCTAGCTGAGATGAAACTACCAAAAGATTTTTGGTCAGAAGCATGTAGCACGGCAGTCTATCTTCAAAATAGAAGTCCTACCATTGCTATACCAAAGATAACACCTGAGGAAGCATTCACGAAGAAGAAGCCAAAGGTGAACCACTTGCGAATCTTTGGATGTAAGGCCTTTGTACACATTCCTAAGGAAGAGAGACGTAAACTTGATGTAAAAGCTATCAAGTGCATATTCCTAGGATATGATGATCGTGTGAAGGGCTATAGATGTTTTGATCCAGTGGAAAACAAAATCCATATAAGCCGTAATGTTATCTTTGTTGAATCCAAGATGTATGAAGACGAGGATGTTGAGAAGATAGACACATCCAGTGGGAAAGATGGTATAGTGAGGATACCACCTGATGATGATAGTCAATTGCTAAACATAACACATGGGACTTAGTAGAACCACCAGTTGGCAAGAAATCCATTGGTTGCAAATGGGTATACAGGACTAAGTACCATGCAAATGGAAGTATAGCAAAGCACAAGGCAAGATTGGTGATCAAAGGGTATGCACAAAGTAAAGGCATTGGCTATGAGGAGACCTTTGCGCCAGTATGTAAGTGGAATACTCTACGTCTACTTGTTGCTTTAGCTTCACATTTTGGTTGGCCTTTGCATCAGATGGATGTGAAATCTGCTTTTCTAAATGGTGAGTTAGAAGAAGAAGTGTTCATGGATCAACCTGAAGGCTTTGTAGCGAAGGGACAAGAAAATAAAGTATGTCGCTTGAAGAAAGCGCTTTATGGTCTTAAACAAGCACCCCGTGCGTGGTATAGCAGGATTGATGCCTACTTTCGTTCAAAGGGGATGGTGAGAACACATTCTGATCCAAATCTATATGTTTTATGCTTTGATGGTATGGTTGCTTTGATTGCATCAATTTTTGTTTTTTGATTGGATCAACATTCTTGAACTACCCTCTCATACTACTCGCTCCTGATCATGACTTCTGTTGCTCAAGATCTATGATCATTTCAACCATGGTATTGGAGCCCATGGATTAACCTAGCAAGTCTAATCAATAGCAATTTCTGTTATAGTCAATCATTTTTCTATTTAGCAAGTTTTAGATAATGGCAACATTATCCTTGAAAATCAGACTCATTGAGAAATATTGCAATTGATTTCTTCACCTACATTCAAACTATATTTTGTAGATCCACACAATACCAATGCAAATAACATAAAAAAGCAAATTTCTCTTTCTTGTCATGTTGTAGTTCGTTCACATGTACAAGGGAGAAATTCCTATTCACAAGATGTTGAGCAAGCTTTCAAATGAAACCCCGATCACTACCAAACATCAACCCTAATCGGTCCACAAAGCAAAGCTTACTTCTCTCTCTCTCTCTCTCTCTCTCTCTCTCTCTCTCTCTCTCTCTCTCTCTCTCTCTCTCTCTCAAATGGAGCAATAACAAAATTCAATAACCAACAAAATAGCATAAACATCAAAACCCTAATAAAAAGACAGAGAAGTAGGAGAAGGGGTAGCAAGAACATTCAATTGCCAAAATAGTAGACTCTCCCTTTGATTGAACATGAAAAATGAAGTACAATGGACCACTATTTATAGTGAAGTTGAACCATTTTGCCCTTCTAGCTATTGGCCAATTTCTACCTTCCTAAACGTTTAAATTTCAAATAAGGTGAAAAACACCGTTTATTCATCTAACTTGTTGCAATGCAAATAATAGAACAAAAAAAAAGGCTTTCATGACAGTAGAGGTAAAAACAACACCCATGGTAGAAATAACTATGGAACAAGCCTCAGAGTAGCTTTTGTCTAACGAAACAAGTCTCCAAAATTTGGACACCTCCTTTAGCTTTGACTCATTCTTGAATTTTCCCTCCAAACTTGAGGCCTTTGAAAGGTAAGGCCAAAAAGTCAAAACTTTTGATGAACCTAGGGTAAAATCTAAGACAATATTTGGCGATAGATAAGGAATCCCAGATGAGATTGCAACCTAAAATGAGTCCTACATGAGAGCAGCTCGGCAAATGCAGACCCCCAAGGGGGCCAATTAATGGTTCTATTTTGACCCCAGAGAGTTATTTAGTCACTAGGCCAAAATTTGACGGGTGACGTGACTTGTTCAAAGCACGATACCCACAGCAGCAGCACATTGCGTCGTCTCATCTCTTGCTCTCCCACTACCGTTGGATTTAGGGAACAAAGTGTTCAGATTTTGCCACGTGGTATAGATTAACCATTGAGAAGAGTCCAATTTATGGCCTGGACACGTGTCGAAGATCTGAGTGGTTGGACTCTCCCCCGATTGCTCCGTGGATCTATGTATCCCTTTTCTCTTCTTTGCGAAGGTCAGACGATGGCGTTTTCCTGTTCTCCAGTGATCCGTGTTTTTCATCGATCGGCAACATAAAAGGATATTCAGAATTGCGTGATTTGCATCTGAAATTTCTATGCAGATGCCCCGATCGTTGGCCTTTGCTTTGGCAATTCCGCAGAACAGATTGATGCAGCAGAGCTTCCATTAAAGCCTGGCTGATTTTCTCAGGTGTTTTTGCATTCAAGGGGCGAACAATTTTCTTGCCCTTGACAATATTTTGGCTGAAAATTTGTCTCGGATTGGCTGGTAATTTGCAGAATCTGATTATTGCTTTCTGTGGATGTTGCCCCAAGCACATATGGATCAAACAGCAGACAGATTGGAAGATGAAAAGGCGGTTGATGAAAAATGGGTGGAAGACGTTAAGATGTATGGCACCCTTCCTCTTCTCGATCTGGAGGATTGCTCAAACGGCTGGTCCTCTCCTCCCGGAGATCTGTTTCAGGTCAGAGGACCGGATTATCTGACAAGTAAAGTGAAGATTCCAGGAGGCGAGTGGCTGTTGAAACCCTTAGGGTTTGACTGGCTCAAGAGCTCCTCTAAGATCTTCAACATCATGACGCATCCAAGCAGCCGGGTGATGTCTGCCATCAATGGTCTGAGCAAGGAGCAGAATTCGGCTCCATTTGTGTGGGTGTTCAATCTTCAAGTCCCGAGCAGGGAAAACTACAGTGCTATCTTCTATTTTGTAAAGCATAACCCTATTCCAGAAGACTCGCTCATGGATCGTTTTATCAAAGGTGATGACGCCTATAGGAACGCCCGCTTGAAGCTCATAGCAAATGTCGTCAAAGGGCCGTGGATCGTGAAGACGGCCGTGGGTGAACAGGCCATATGTATTCTGGGACGAGCCCTAAATTGCAATTATACTGTAGGCCAAAACTTTATCGAGGTTGATGTGGACATAGGATCATCTATGGTAGCCAATGCTATAGTCCATCTTGCAATTGGCTACATCACGAGCTTAACAGTGGATCTGGCATTTCTTATCGAAGGGCAGCAGGAAAATGAGCTTCCAGAAAAGATTCTAGGAGCAGTTAGGTTTTCGGATTTGCAACTGGAGTCTGCAGTGCCACTGGAGGAGATTCCCAAAGATATAGATTCTTCTGGGACAGAGGATGAAGAAGAGGGATATTTTTCTGCCAGATTGTGGAAGTCTATAGGCCAGGGATTCTCTACCTTGCTCTCTAATCCTAGTCAAACTTCTTCAAATTCTAACCATGATTCTTTCTAGCCTTTGCAGTGTGTAAGCTAGAGTTATGGAGTCTTCCTTGAAGGCCTACTTAAGAAATATTATTGGCAAATACACCGGAGAACAAGAGAGAATGCTCATGTGGATGATGTTTGTCACCTGATAACTTCTATCTGGGGTCGTTCCTCCAGAATCTAGCTTATACTGTTTGGGATTACAAACATCACCTAGCAATATCACTAGGCTATCTCTTGTTTGTATTTGACATCTGTGGAGAAGAAGAATGGGTACGTTTCCACAGAGAAATTACATGCTCTTTTAGCAATTTTTTGATTGCAGGGACATTTTTTATTAAAGCCGTTCCGCTTCCTTTTGTACATACCATCCCTGCATCTTTAGAATTTGCTAGATGACTCAAAACTTTGACCAAATGACTAACTTTGAGCTTTATTGTAGCTCATTGAAGGTGCAAGTTGTAGGTTCTTTTTGCCATTGGGGCAGTTTGTTTGGGGTATAGCATTTATCAAACATCTCATCTACAAGTTTGATTGCTGTAAAACTTTGTTTGTTTAATTTAATCTTTGAAGAACTTGCAGTTCCAAGCTTTTCTGCTCTTTTCTACTTTTCAATAATTAGACACGTACATCGTAATTCTTTGTTATATGTTGTGTGCAACAGATTGCATGACACATTTAAGTGAATCAAGTGCAACCATGTTCTACGATCAAGATCAGTATCCTAGAGAATTTTCGGATGCAAGTTGTTTTGTTTACATTTTGATAGCACATCACTTTCCTCTCAACAATTAGTGGCATTTTCGGTACTAGACATAGATGCAGCGCGTTTCTGAAACGCGGTTCAGAAACGCGTTTCGGAAATTTCAAAAAAAAAAATTGGGTGTTTCTGAAGGAATAATGTGCTAAGTACTTCTGTCATGTTCAAAATATTTTAAAATATGTCTTTCTGTTCTGTGGTCTTTTTTTTCCGGGACCCATTTAAGATTGCATTCCTAGGTGTCCAATGAAACAGGACTGATGCTAAATCTACTGCTTTGTGGGGTTTATTGTTACCATTTAATTATACCTAAAGGCCTGTAGTTAAGATACGGATGTTGTTTTACAAACATCTGGTGTTGTCCCCAAGTCTACATCGTAGCTGTGGGCCATTCAAGACGCTAATTGATGGAACTCTAACTGGGTTTTTCACACTTGATGATATCTGCAAATGTACGAACTAGGTAGCAGGCGTGAGCAGGCCCGCCACCGTGTGTAGCACAGGCCTTCATGCACCGAGCCGCCCTGCGGCGAGGTGCGTTGAAGGCTGCCTGCCACAGGGTAGCAGGCCTGCTCACACCCACTACCTGGCGTAATTGGCGTTTTGGCCCTTAAGTTGATAGGCAGTTTTGGTGAGCATTACAATATGGCTTTAAACATAGGTGTTCAGATCCAGTTGAAAACTGCCATGTGTCCACTATGAGCCCAAACGCCAATTACAATATAGGGATGACTCACCAACTTGGGTATCAGTTTCATATTTGATTCTGCTGCATTTCTTTTGATAGTTGTTTGACGTTTTCCTCAGGTTCAGATGGCTTGGTTGACAATCAGTTAAATCTAGGATGTTTGAACTTTTAATCATCAGTATCAAGTGTGTCACTATAATTTTTACTTCATTACATTTATAGTGCGAAGCGCCTATGTTGCTCAGGATGGCATTTTCTACTCAAACTTTCTAGGGACTGGTAATTCTATTTTCAAAATCATTATCCAGAAGATCTGACATTTCAAACTGTATTTATTTTCGTCTGCAAAAGTGACCTTCAAACTATGTTCATGTCTTGAAAAATTTCTTTCGGACACTTTTTATCAAATGCTTAGTTTGTACAGGGAAGATTCAGTTGATGTCTGCGTTTGATGCTATATTTGTGTAGGTTACTAACTTATCCATATGATAACTCAGTGTGTCATTAAATGCTCAGTTGGTATGAGTGCAATTCAATTTATGTCTGCATTTGATGCTATATTTTCTTAGATTACTAACTTAGTTACTTGTAGTAACTCAATAGTTTATAGTTGGTATGAGACTCTATGAGTGGAGATTTATTGCCCTTTGAACAAAATTTTGAATATTTGATCAAAGCAACAGCGTCCGCTTTTTAACCGTAGGTTAATCATAATTTTTTTAGCTATATATGTAAGTTGCAAGCAATGTAACACAAAGGACATTGGAAGTATCAAGTTAGTTGGGAAGGTGTAGATTGAAGAACAATAAATGAATGGAAATATCCAAGGATCACATACAAAGTACCTAAGCTAAAGTTGAAACTTAAGTATTTAAGCACGCTACACTAAATGGAAAGCTACTCTAGGAACTAAGCAACCAGTCTCCAAATCCTTAGCTATCATTGATGTAAGTCACATGCTTGTTTATGGCACTTGAGTTTGCAAGCTAGGGTCAAGGATGACCATGTGACTCATAAATGTATCTCGTAATAATGACCATGCAACTCATAAATGTCTCTCAATACACCCAAGGCCCCAAATTATGTAGTCCAAATGATAAATACTAACAAGCCTATCGTATTACAATAGAACTGCTCCAATCATTGAATTACTAGCTTACTTCTAATGATGTAAGGTAGTTTTGGATCTGCGATTTGTAAAATAGGTGCAAAAATGATTAAACTTTAGAGTTTTTCAAAACATTGCTTTAGTTCTTCATTCCATTCAATAGGCGGACTAGGTTGAACTCTCGTTTTCTTTTTATTTTATTAAAAGGAGTGCTGCCACCCATTGCATAATCCTCTATAAATCTTTTGAAAGAAAGCTATAAATCCAAAAAAAGCTTTAACTTATTTAATGGTTCTTGACATCGGCCATCAACTATTGCTTTGATTTAATGGTTCTTGATATCGGCTAGTCAACTATTGCCTTGATTTTATCTTCATCAATATTCAACCCATACGGGCTGATCTTACCTGGATTTTGGAGCATAATTTTTTTTTTTCTTATGAGAATCCGCATTTGAAATGTTGCAAGTGTATTCATTAACCCGAAAGATAGCACTAAGAATTCATAATGTTCAAACTTCATCTAAAAAGTAGTCTTCAACACATCACTTGGGTGAATTCTAATTAAATGGATTTGATTTTGAGATCAATTTTAGTGATGTATTTAGCTCTACCTAAACGATTTACCAAATCATCCATCTTGGGAAATGAATATTTGTTTCTGATAGTTATCTTATTTAACCGTTTACAATCCACACATCCAAAAACCTCCATCTTTCTTCGCTTTCAGAAGAACATGAGCATCCCATGGTGATTTCTTAGGTCTTACATGTCTAATCTTAAGATAGTTTTTTCAATTTGGTTAATTTTTTCTACTCTCTTTTTTCTTGGAAAAAACTTATACGATTGCTAAAGATAGGATGACTACTTGAAATTAGCTCAATTCT
Organism: Diphasiastrum complanatum; assembly: GCA_029204225.1. Taxonomy (NCBI): domain Eukaryota; kingdom Viridiplantae; phylum Streptophyta; class Lycopodiopsida; order Lycopodiales; family Lycopodiaceae; genus Diphasiastrum; species Diphasiastrum complanatum. The sequence continues at coordinate 45,523,927 of CM055098.1, read as the reverse complement.
ATGATCTTTTGACCTAGAAGGCGGTAAACCATGAAGTAATTGAACTAGAAAAAACATTTTGAAATCGATATATAATCTTATCCTTTGTAGTTCGCTCTTATCTAAATCCACTAAGTTCCCAAGCCTCTTGGGCCGAGGTACACTCTCTTACTTCCTGTAGGAGTTCATTGGCTACATTCATTTTAATACAATGAAGAGCTAGTTTGCACCTCTTCTTATATTTAGTGGATTCTTGAGGGTGGATAGGCTCGTCCTCCTCCCCACTCACTATGTCCATCAAATCTTGCATTACAAGGATTGATTGCATTCGTAGTTTCCAAATAGAATAGTTTGATTTGTTCAACATCACTAGAATTTAAAAGATAAGCATTCATGGATGTCATCCTCCTCTAAACAAGAGATTGATCTTATAAGAATGGATACACAATAGAAAGGATGCAAGTACTACTGGCTATCCCACTGTCTAGGGACCTGAGAATGATAATGTGTTCAAGATGTTCATTTGAGCATTTCTCCAACCATCACTTCTTGTTGCATCACATTCTTAGTAGTTCATGACAAAGTGTTTAACTCTTTGTCAACATATGCAATTTGTGGGTCAACAAGACCAAAAGCATAGGAAAGCATATTCGTAAGATGGTTCAGCTAGAGTTGCTAAGAAGCTTCAGCGTTCTCATACCTTATGTTTAGGTGCAAAGTTTTTTCTTAAATTCATTTTTTCCATTTATTGTGGTTTTCACATGTGACATGAACTTTCTTTTAAAGATTTTAGTACAATTTTTGTGTCAATGAAATGTGCATGTGAACAAACAATGATGCCTTGCCACATGACACAGGCACATTCCACCCAAACGTGGATAGCCAATGGCAAGTTTCCACATATCATATGCACATTCAAGTAGCCCATCATCAGCGGAATGCCCACCATCTAGATTTTCATCTGTTGTGCGTCAATTTTGTATCAGATGTTCACATGAGAGTCATCATGGGTGCAAACTCACATAAAATCACAATTCTAAATTTTCATGAAAATTTTTGCTTCTTGAGGTGCTCTAGAATACAAAGAAGGTCGGCCTCCAAGGCACTCTTGCTAGGGAAGGGCCTTCGGTCAAGGGCGGCCAAGTTGTGGTGGGAATATCTCATGGAAAATGCTGCCTTTGCTTATGGAGGCTGCCTCCAAAATAGAAAGAAAAAGGTTTGGTTTTGCAGTTGAGCAAAAACAGCGCTTTTCACACTTTGATGAGCAGTTGAAGGAAGTTGGCGTGGTGGGTTGTCTGGCATCCACATCGACGCTAAGAGGTGCGTAACAATCCGCTCTCCATAGCGTCCAATTTCTGGCTCCATTCTGTCTCTATATCGTTTGCTGCTTGCAATATATCAAAGGTTGCAGTGTGTTGGGCTTTGTTCCTTGAACTGGCATGCATTATAGCCGATTCTAGGTCTGATCCTGTACTAGTTTTCCTTATCCACATTAGTGACCAGTTATGAGCCGTTGAGAATAGCAGCTTTTTTCAGAATTGATACTCAAAGGAGCGCACCATTCCCTTCTTCCTGATAGCTTTAAAGTTTTATCTGATGTCAAGCCACTTGTGGCTAAGGTCACAGTGATAGATATGGATGTAATCTCCTAGTTAAAGGCTTTGTTATCATTTGACTTACTACAGGTGGCTGCTTTATTATTTCTGCATCTAAGTTGCGGATGAAAACTTAAGCTACTAAGAGAGTGTGTACCCTGTTTGCTACAGACGTTTTGGCAGTCTTCAAATCAAAGAGGCTCCATGTCGCAGAAGCAAAGAGTTCTTGGTCCGAAAGTATGACCATACCCTTTGCGAATTGGAGCTTAAGATTATAATTTCAGTTTCTATTACAAGAAAATAACGAGAATGTGTTTCGCCTAGGTGAGAATAGAATTAATGGTATTGCCTGTTAGTTTGATCACTTTGTGAAGATTGTGTAAGGGCCTGCCTTATTTCGTTCTCATTCACTTTGCCAATGAGATCTTTATTGAAAGTGCACCTGATATATTGAGATGGTGAATGCAGGTCTATGACCCCCACTTAGCCAAGAAGGTATGCACTTATCAGAGTTCAAATATATGGTCTATAATAAGGATGAACAAACTAGTTGTAAGATGGAAACTAGGTTTATTGAAAGACAAAAAAATCTTAAACTCATCAATCTCACCCTGCCCTACAAATTTTGTGTAGCATCAACCAAGTGCAATCATTATTTGGTATGTTTGTTAAAGTTAAATTTTTTACTAGTGTTATTTAGAACGACATGCACAAAACGTAGAACTGAGAGATGTCAGAAATGGTGAACTCTTGCAACTTTATCACAGCACGAACAAGACACGAAGGTCGAACGAGAACAATTCGCGACAGTCAACGTGTCTTTGACTCGAAGCACGAACGATTTGCGAATCAATCGCGAATTGTAAGCACACCTCCAGGACCACGAAACGAAAAGAGCGAAACAAACGAAGAGAAATCCTTCGTGTTGCTAGCTGGCAGCTCAACGGGCTTCATGCCCAGCTGAAACGAATAGCAACGACGGAGAGTAACTAACTAGTTGTTAGCATTAACTAGTCTTGTGATTCTACGTTTAGCTATCTTGTAAACTCCACATAGTAGAGGTATAAACGATCCTCTCTGAATCATAATAAAAAAGAGGAAGAGTGATAGTGAATACAGAGATCTGTAAGAAACAGAGAGAGACGTAGCAAATAGAGTAAGAAAGCAAAAATTACCATAGCTGTGTATGAAAGTCTGCCAACGAGCAGAACACATCGAAAGAGCAGAGAGTCAATCCGCCAACGAGCGAGACACTGACGATCTCGCTCCAAAACCAAACTGACAATATAGTCGTTCTATTTCATGTATCTCTTCGCCTTGTGCTGTGTCTCTTGACTGCTAGAATAAAATATGTTTTGTGATGCGTAGTTGAGTGTCTGGGATCCCGTAAGAGCTTCCGCACGAAAAGAAGATTCAAAGACAGAAAATTGTTAACGAATCAGAATAGAGGACGAACACAAAAAACAAGAAAGAAAAAGCGCTTCCGCGACATGGTATCAGAGCTGACAGGTTATCACTACTGATATCCCAGCAGTGATTCTTCTAGACAACACAATATGGCTACGACAATCCAGACCAGAGTAGCAATCAGTCTTGATGGTCCAAATTACAAAATCTGGAAATTTAAAATCAAAACACTCCTGAAGGGCGAAGGCATCTGGTCGGTGACTGAGCTCTCAGAGGTGCAGCCTCCAGAGGGAGACCCGAGGAGAGCTGAATGGATCAGAAAGGATGAGCGCGCAATGGCGATCATCGTTTCGTCCATAAATGAAGATCTACTCATGCAGATTGAAGACTACGAAAGCAGCCATGCAGCGTGGGAAAGATTAAAATAGAAGTATGAAGTGAGGACTGCAGCTTCAGTCATGCACCTTCACAATCAGCTACAATCCATACGGTGGGATGACAACCAGTTAGATCAGCATGTTGAGAAGATCAGAACGATCTTCGCTCAACTCGCTGCATTAGGACAGGAGTACTAGGTCCCAGCACCACAACAGCTATGTACTTCATGAAATCTCTACCGACGTCCTATCAGCCGCTGAGAATGCTCATACTGAGTCTACCAGATATGACATTCGACAAAGCAATCAGTCTTGTCGCTGATGAGAGACTGATGAGAGACGAAGGAGAGGGAAGAAGTGATCAAGAGAAGGCTCTCTTCACGAAAGGAAAGAAGAAGAACAAAAACAAGCCAAGATTCGAGAAGACGAAGTCCTCGAATCAACAATCTTCTTCCTGTGATCACTGCCAGAAACCAGGCCATACGGCCAACAAATGTTGGTTCAATCCAAGAATACCTTGCATGCACTGCAAGAAAAAAGGGCATTCTGCATACGACTGCAGATTCAACCCAAAAAGAAAAAACAAAGCTGAAAAGACAAATGTTGCAGAGTCATCAGAGGATGCTGAAAGAGGTGACGAAGCTTTCACAATACTCGACGAAGCTTCGACAAGCTACTCTGAACACGACTACGATGTAGTCATCGATTCAAGAGCAACATCTCACATAACCTGCAACAAGAAGATCTTGATCAACTTTCGCGAACTCGAAAACGACAGAGCAGTGATTTTAGGCGATGGAAGCAGACACGATATCAAAGGCATCGGCTCTCTACAACTACGAACATTGTCAGGCCAAGCAGAGCTGTCAGGAGCACTCTATGTGCCCTCACTCAGAAAGGATCTGCTATTTGTATCCAAGATGATAGATCTAGGCATTTGAGTTTTGTTCGACGACAACACTTGCCGTATGATCGAGAAGATGACAAACAAGTTGTTGACGGTTGGATCAAGAGAAGGAAATCTCTACCAGGCCAAAATAATCAGCAACTCTGAAAGCATATTAAGTGCTTCAGAAAACAAAGATCAGCTCTGGCATAGAATAATGTATCATCTGAACATGCGGAGCCTGTATGACATGAGCAAAAAGGACATTGTCACAGGTCTTAAGATTTCAAGGCCAGAGGCTGAGTTCTACGAAGCTTGTTAGAAAGGCAAGCAACATCGGAATCCATTCACACACGAGGGAAGAAGAGCCAAAGAAGTTCTTGAGCTCGTCCACTCTGATGTGTGTGGACCGATGAAAACAGATTCGCTCTCAGGTTCGAGATATTTTCTAACGTTCATAGAAGATTACAGCCGAATGACCATGATCTACTACTTGAAGAAGAAATCTGAAGTATTTGATTCTTTTAAGAAGTTCGTGGCATTCGTAGAACGACACACCTCGAAAAAGATACAGATCCTTAGATCTGACAATGGAGGTGAATACAAAAGCACAGAATTCTCAAGATTCTACGAAGAACAGGGGATCGAACACCAGTTCACTCCTGCATACACACCAGAACACAACGGTGTGGCAGAAAGAAGAAACAAAACGCTAGTCGAAGGAGCCAGATGCATGATGGCACAGGCTCAATTGTCGGGTCAATTCTGGGCCGAGGCAACAGCTGCAGCTGTACACCTGCAGAACAGATCTACAACGACAACGATGGAGAACAAAACACCATACGAAATGTGGACATGCAGAAAGCCTGATCTGTCATACGTACGAGTGTTTGGATGTGCAGCATACAAGTACATTCCAAAGGAAAAGAGAAACAAGCTCGATGACAAATCCGAGCAAACAATCATGGTCGGCTACTCGAACGGAACACATGTGTACAGACTCTACGATTCAACCATGAAGAAGGTTGTTTCGAGCATAGATGTGACGTTCGACGAGTCCACATTCCCTGGACGAAAAGACGAAAGAGGCCATGAGATCTTCACACTGCTGCCTATTCAAGAGGGAGATCGAGGACATACATCAAATCAGAATGCAGATCCCCAAACTCCAGAGCAGCAGGAAGCAGAGGATTGACCCCACGAAGAAGAAATGTTTGAGCAGCGACGAAACGAACCTCGAAGGTCAACAAGACAAAGAAGAGCTCTAGACCGCTATTCTTACAATCTTCAATGGAGCGAAGACACGTAGTTCGAGTACTGCAGCTTCACAGAAGAGCCAACAACATACCAAGAAGCTATACAGAGTCCAAAGGGAGAATTCTGGAAGCAGGCAATGTCAGAGGAGATCGAATCGATGAGGCAAAACGAGGCATGGACATTAGAGCCACTGCTAGAAAACAGAAAAAATAGTCGATTGCAAGTGGGTGTACAAGAAAAAGCTAAAATCAGATGGCACTATTGGCCGCTACAAGGCAAGGCTTGTCGCAAAGGGCTACACGCAAAGATATGGTGTCGACTATTTCGACACATATTCGCCCATGGTGAAGATGACAGGTTCAAGAGGGAGTGTCAGAAATGGTAAACTCCTGCAACTTTATCGTAGCACGAACAAGACACGAAGGTCGAACGAGAACAATTCGCGACAGTCACCGCGTCTTTGACTCGAAGCACGAACGATTCGTGAATCAATCGCGAATCGTAAACACACCTCCAGGACCACGAAACGAAAGAGCGAAACAAACGAAGAGAAATGTTTCGCGCTGTCAGCTGGCAACTCAACGGGCTTCATGCCCAGCTGAAACGAATAGCAACGACGAAGAGTAACTAACTAGTTGATTAGCGTTAACTAGTCTTGTGATTCTACGTTTAACTATCTTGTAAACTCCACACAGTGGAGGTATAAACGATCCTCTCTGAATCATAATAAAAAAGAGGAAGGGTGATAGTGAATACAGAGATCTGTAAGAAACAGAGAGAGACGTAGCGAATAGAGTAAGAAAGCAAAAATTTATGAAAGTCTACCAACGAGCAGAACACAGCGAAAGAGCAGAGAGTCAATCCGCCAACGAGCGAGACACTGACGATCTCGCTCCAAAACCAAACTGACAATATAGTCGCTCTATTTCGTGTATCTCTTCGTCTTGTGTTGTGTCTCTTGATTGCTAGAATAAAATATGTTTTGTGATGCGTAGTCGAGTGTCTGGAATCCCGTAAGAGCATCCGCACGAAAAGAAGATTCAAAGATAGAAAATTGTTAACAAATCAGAATAGAGGACGAACACGAAAAATAAGAAAGAAAAAGCGCTTCCGCGACAAGAGAGAAGTGCATAATAATGCATATAAACCCATTAAGTATAAGAGTGCTCGGTGCAATCATAATAAGTGGAATAGCAATGATCTACAAAAAAAGTTGCTTATGATAAGATGTTATATGTGAGCTGACTAAGCTAATTATAGGTATGAGCTATTTGGAGAATATACACGATAAAAAAAGCTACATCTATTGTGTAGAGAAAATGCGGACATTTTTAAGTTTGCAACCACTAACATGTGCATATTGTTTGTCATTCAGGGTTTAAAAGTGCATAGCGGCTAGCCTTTAGGGTTTCACATGTGTGTTGTGCACGTTCAATATGTGATTGTGACATAAGAAACAAATGGCCAACATAAAAAATACCTTGCAAACCCAATATATATTTGAACCATTGATGCACACAATTAGAGAGCAATTGAAACAACATAAAGTCGTTGATACATTCAAATGATCCTATTTTAAGTAGCTAACAAACAATGCTAAAAATCTTGTTGGCTTATTATCTTTGAACACAAAACTCAAATTCAACTTTTACCAGCTCTAGTTACTTTAGTTAGGCAACGGTACTAACAATTATACATGCTTACAATGTGGAAAATAAGTGCAAACCACTACAATGACAAGTTTGCTCTCAAGGGTGTTCAAGGGATTGCTCCTTCAAAAAAAATTTCATTACAATAGTCCTTGCGCGTTGGTGGATATGGGTCTTTCAATTCCTCACTTCACTTGGGTGATACAAAATTTGGTATTATCATTTTAAATACGATAAATGAGAATATGATTTGTTGTCTTTGAGGGCGGTACTTGGCGACATCTATATTACTTGAGTGTCAAATAACTTATTTCGAAGCTACATCAAACTTTAAAAAGTACAATGCATTTACGACTATTTACTTATTGATACAATGCATATTGAAGTTAGGGTATATATGACAACATATACATCCAAACTGCCCATTTGAATGTATGGAATGCACAAACATAGAACTGAAATGGTACATCACACAAATACTTGCATCTAAAACATTCCATGAAGCTGAAAAGAAAAGAGAGACTTGGTTGATACCTGAATACACAGTTCAGCACAAACATTATTTGATGTGCTTCTTTTTGTTTTGCCTGGTAAATTAGAGTAGTATAAGATAGAATCAAAATTCCAAGCCAAAGCTCCGAGTTATTTTCCTGGCCTTGTACAAAACCAAGTATAATGTAAAGGTATTACAAGTGACTAGAATTGCTGTAAACATTAGCTACGTGTTGACCAGATGCTTTTGAATTTGAGGGCATTTTTCATCTGTTTCACAAGAAATCATCTCAAGATCATTAACCAAAGTTCTGCCACCTATCTTGATAGAATTTCATCAGAATATGTTGGCAGTAGGTTTGTACATTCTGCAAATTTATCCATATTAAGAACTCTACTGTTTCAGATTCTTGCATTTGAACCAGAACATGTGGATCAAGAAAAGAAAACGGACGAGGACACTTCTGACATTCTTCAAGACAATGTCATCCTTGAAAACAATGCCACAAATGAAGAAAGTGCGGGAGAAGATATTGAAGGCTCTCAAATATTCAATTATACCCAGGTAGATACTTGTAAGTCTGGATGACCTCTTAAAGAGATTTTAAGGCAATCTTTATGCCATTGACCCAACCAAACTTAATGAAGAGCTAGAAATAATGGTAAGCTGCTACAAGATGTGGCCTAAATCCTGCTTGGCTTCGGATCAAACTACCACTTATTTGACAAAGTTTGTGTTCCTCCAGCATGACTGCTTAGAATTGAGATTCATGTTCCTTTTATTTTCATATGCTTGGTTGTTGAATGCAAGGGAAGTTCCCAAATGATTTTAGCTTGGATTTGAATACAGTTTATTGAAATGTAATGTTGAAAATAAGAAACAAATATGAGCCAGTCACATGCTCCATATCTTATTCCCATTACTGAATCAGGAAATCATGATACAACTGGAACACGAACGCCGGAGAAGAGATATTTGTCTGTCCAAATTGCAGGTTAAAGTTGAAGTAGTTTCACATCCTTAAATGAGATTAAGACCTAACAAATATTTCTGATAGATACCCTTTTTGCTACTGGTAGATTTCTTTCTAGACACTCTGTAAATTATATTTGGCTGGTGGGGTTTTGTGTTTACTTAACACTCTTCAATTTTTGACAGGAACTGGAGACTGGCCTCCAACATTTTTCTGAAAAATTTCAGGAAAACTTACAGCACTTGCGGTAACATTTCCTCATTCTAGAGAGAGAACAATTTTCAGTTTACATCCACTAAGCTGAGATATCCTTTGTTTGCTTTTACGTTAATGTTTTATGAATTTTTGGATTTGAACATGAGTTGCTGTTCTTATCCATGTCAAATTCTAATGGACAGTGAAGACAACTTACAAAATTTGCCACTTCCGAAGCGTGAAGCTGCACATCGTTTGGCACCAGTAGACAATGAATTCGAAAGTTTCTGATAAATCAATTTGTGATGGCATTGCAGTCCGAAGCTTTGGACGGCTTATGCTACTTTGTGCATCCATGTTTGAAAAACATGTTTACTTGCTCTTTCCGGACACATCCTAAGATAATAAAATCACTAAAAGCATAATGCATTTCCAGCCTGGTTCACTGTAAGGATGATCAGCGATGACATTGCAATTGTTTTTCCGTTGGAAGCATAAGGTTGGAAGGCTGGAGCGGGTGATATTATATGATTCAAGGGAAGACATCTATGTCATACCAATCAACACTGAATTGTCCAATCTTGCAATCGCTCTTATTGTACTTTAAGGTGCATGGTAACCACATCTTTAGTTTTAACATACTATGCATGGAAAGTTAAAATAAAAATGCATTTAAAAAAAATGAAAAATCTGGTGTGAACGGCTAGGAAGGCTTCAAAATGCAGGCCTGCTCACCACTCTCTTTTCTCTCTCTCTCTATCTATATCTATATCTATATCTATATATATATATATATATATATATGTGGAGAGTTTTCCCTCCACAATTGTTGCACATCATTGAGATTCCAAGAACTTTTCAGTTGAAATTGCATTAACTTTAGATTGATGGGTTGCAACATGCATAGGCCATATCTAAAGGAGAGTGCCATTTGAATTGTGATTTACAAATTATGGATAGATTTTTGTGTTTAAGATTATGATTTTCTAAGAGTCACTTGAACTCAAGTCATTAGGAAACCACAAACATGTCCCTAAGTAAAGGTGCTTTTATTGGGTGCTAAGATTAAGAGATAAAATTAAGCATGTACTTGGTAAAGATAAATCCATCTTGTGAGGATTGACAATATTTGGTAAATATAGTCTAGATGCAATGTATGAAATCTAGCCAATTAGAATGGGTCCAAATTTGACCTGATCCATTTATCTACTGGCCAAAAAAACACTATTTAGGCCTTTATTGACCAAATAAATCTATCTCTAAGTTGAAATTTCATGTTGGCCTCAAAATTGCCAAATTAGATAAACTAAACTAGTTGAATATTTCACATGGATGGCATGCATCTGCTCAAGAATAGTCAATAGGTGGCAATTACTACGTCAACATTCTCAAACTTCATGGTTGGGTGAGATGGCACTGTTAGAACTTGTGAGGGGACATGGTAGGGGGTTCAAAACCCACAATTTTCAAAACCCACCATATGGTAGTCTAATTTGTAAGGAATGAGAAAGGCTGATTGGGACTTTTGCACTCTCCATCTATCTACCCTTTTCATGCAAATGTGCCACTGGCTAAGTGCTTTGAATAGCTCAAATGAACAGTTAAATGGTAGGAGGTGTAAAATAGAGAAAGTTGTAAAGACAATCATTGTCACCACTTTTTTTTCTCTATCTCTTTCATAGGTAAATAATTCTTTGGGGACATTGCACTGCTTTTTGACCTCTTAAATATTGCATTTATGAAGGCTATTGCTCTCAAAATTCTATAACTTAAGACTCTTGATGGTTAAATCCTTCAAAGAATAGATTTTGTTGATAAATATAGATTAGCATCTTAGACTTTCATTGGAGTAAGCTTGGGTACAACATCACGCCCATAAAAGTTCACATATGAAACATAATAAAAGCCATCTCAGTGTCTACACCACCTTGTGGGTAGGAGGCTTTAAGTCCTCCGGGGGCCCTAGCCCTTCGGCTCTTACATGGGGACTTACCCTAAAGTTAAGAGATGATCTTGCTCTTGGGCAAGGGTGTTTAGAGGCATAAAGTTCTCGTGCCTAGGGAAATTACCCTAAACAGATTAAGATTTGATATAAAATTACCTTCACTTTGAATCTTTAAGTAGTTCTATATGTGTAAAATTCTCAAAGTTTTCTATTCTCAGACCTTGACTCCTCTATATGTTAGAATAATAGATTTTATATATTATTTAATCGTGACCAATGAATCCTATATACAAGAAAACCTGAGGTTTAAAGTCATTTATCTTTGTTGAACAAATTTCCTTCATTATAAAAGAAGTGTCAGCTTTTTGAAACCTGACATCCTTCACATTTTTGGGAGCATGACCTTTTGAGAAAGAAGTTGGTTCCAATTTCAAACTATTCCAAGTTTTCTAAGCACTAATTGCGGTCTCTTTTTAGGGTGATACATAGTCTTGATGGATAGCTTTCTTATCATGTCATGAGTAGGAATTAATCAGGAAATTCTATGCTTGTTTTTCACCTAGATTTTTCTGATACTCTTATTAAGTTTGGCTTTACCTAGATATAAGATTGTTCTTTATGGTTTCTTTCAAAACATCGGCCAAAGGCCAAGGCTAGTCAAACTTATTGTGGCTTGACTTTACTAGGTTATTGTTTACATTTATGACTTGGGCCTAGGTCCCTAGGTCCCTAAGCCCATTAATTTGTTATCTTACATATTGCATCCAGGCTTATGGTCCTACTGGATAATTAACTATAGCCATCATAGTTCTTAGGATGATGAACCACATCCAACCTATGTTTTCAGGAAATCAAATCACATCCAACATGTGTTGTTTGCTCAGAACTATGAAAATGTGTAAATTCTAGCTAGTTATTTGTATGTCGTATGGCACCTATGATGGATGACCAAATGCCCCATCCCATGTGCTTGTAATTTGAGATGAGTGTGCTCATTAAGAGCTAAGGTTAACATTCCCATGTGCTTATTTAGAGCTTCACATGTGGACAAAATTTAGGTCCTATTTTGTAGGAGCACATGACAAGTTGACAAGTAAGCAAGTGGCTTTCCTACCCTTTTGGAAGCACTAGCTTGTTAGGGCTTTAGGTGTAGGGTTCAGGGTTTTACTTAAGGGTATAGAACCCAAATAAGGAAATATGAGCTAATCTACTAAATCTCATGATTGATTCATTGTACATTTAGTTGAGATTAAGCAATACTTGATATTCGAAATCATTGACAAGTTGATTTCTTCATTGTACATTCACTTGAGATTAAGGAGGATTTGATATTGGAGATCCTTGGCGAGTGGTGGTCTTTTGCATCTGATTGAAGCCATACACTTTGATGTATAGTAGTGTACATGCTTTGATCTCATCTTTGTGTTTGAGTGATCAAGATCTAGAAGATAATGGAGCAATTGCCAAAGCGACAATCATTCAAATTATGAATTCCAAGAGATGCATCACCTTGATGTGCAAACTTTGAAGCTTATATAATTTTTGTGATTGTAATAAGATTCCAAAGATTTCATTTTTCATATGGTATTGAAGCCTAATCCATTTTTGTTAGAAGATTATGGTGAAGACTCTTCTAACGGATTCCAGACTGTTCAATGTACTTATTATTGTTCAGGCTGATGAATGTTTTACAGGATGTTCGTGTGAGCTATGGTAAGACTGTATCATTCAATTCGAATATGGAGGAATGAAAACTCAAAAAGAGGATTTTCCCATTGCTCCACTGACAACACATTCAAAAGTTAAAAAGAGTGTAGAAATTTTGTTAAATGAGCTAGCAAGGGAAGTTGTGGGCGCTCTAGCTGCTTGAACCAGCATATGATGTGGTTCTGGATTCTCCTCATCGAGTTGGTATGAAGAAAGTTCAACCTTTGATATTGTTATAGATGCCGAAAGTGCCTAAAAAAAATCGAATGAAGAAAATGATGCCGCAAAACTACATCAAGGAATGTTGACGAGCAACCAAGGAGGAGTTCCATAATCCAGATTCACCGGGAACGCCAATATCAAAAGGTCAACAAGTTGCGATCCAGCCAACGAGCGAAAACAAAGTCCAGTGCCTCTCCAACAGATTTTACGGCGATGGGAATAAAAGCATGGCCGAGTCGACATAAGATTTAGATCTATTTGTGATATAATGTTAGACACCCTTAGAAGGTGCACTGTACTCATAAGCAAAGGCGCGAGGAGTAGAAATAGATCTAAATACCGATGGGCCAAAAATAAGAAAGACCCAAGTAGTTCTAAAATGCATTTTGGCTCTTAACTTTTTATGACTAGCTTTGTCTATAAGTAGGGATGTGACACCATTCACCCAGAACCCTAACCCTAGCTTTGTCTATCAAGGATGTGACACCAATTTGTAATCACTTTTCACTTGTATGATTAGAGAGAGAGAGAGAGAGAGAGAGAGAGAGAGAGAGAAAGAGAGAGTCATGTAGGAAATCCGCTACTTTTTGAAACTTGAACGTCCGAGTCTCTACCGCAATGGGTGATATAGGTTTAAAACTATACGTAAGCACGATTGGGCTATAACCGATAGCCAAATGCTTACTATACCCCAACCTCCATCAAGGTGACTACCTCTCCGAGGAGATTGCTATGAAAATATGAATAGATATCTTAACTGATCTTCTGATCATGTAGGTAATCCTTCTTTTAACCGATCAAGTATAACTAGAATCTGAACTATGATTCGTCAATCATAATTCATCGGATTCTTGTCCTATACTCAATAAACGAACGTGATACCCTCACATAGGCAACAACCAATGATCTGAAAATCTTTTAAGCTTAGAGTCATCTCTAGTTTAGCAAATACGGCTGACCAAAAGCGACCAATGAACTTCAAAATGTGAATGTTCATAATGTCACTTTGGTAATCCGCAAAGCCTAAACAGACACTCTATAACTTCTTGGTCTATACCCAAATAAACATAGTTGATTTGGTAAGGTGATCAGTCGTACCAAAATTCCACTAACTTGTTTATTCATCCGGGATATGAACACTATCCTCTCCTATGGATTAAGTATTTCCTAGAATATGAGTTATGATTCACCAAACTCAACTCTCTAGATTCCCGAGACCATACCCTATTATAAGAGTGCATCACAATTCATAAATGACACATGAGTTGTTCCAAAAAGTCCCTTTCCATCTGGAAAGTTTTTCCAACTCACACACGGTGCCTATAAAAGGAGTGTAATTCCAAGGACACCCTTACTTTAGACATGGCACAAATTGTCATTCCAAAGTTAGGGTCCCAATCTAGAATACGTCTAGATTTTCCTCTTAAGTTCCAATCTAGAATAACTTAAGATTTACCGGAACCTCATTATGTGAAGTTCTAACTTTTGGCAAACAACTATCCAACTCTCCTGAGTCTTCTGGGATAGCATTCCATCCTTTCCGAACGGGAAAGCCATAAGTCCCAAAAGTTTTCGTGTATTTTATGCACACCCATCTGTAAATGAATCCAAAATGACTCATAAATGTTGTGACTTATAAGCAATACATTTCAACAATAATATTTACAACAACTAACTCAGATGTAGCGCTCCTGACTTGGTTAGCTGTATCAGATTTAGAACATGTTTAAATGTCTCGGTGTGGTACCAAAACACCACATTTAATCCGATTCTAAATCACTTCTAGGTCAATAAGCCATTCTCAATGAGAAACTACTAACCCAGTGAGAAATTGTCTTAAACACAATTCTCATCAATATGCCTATGTGCCAACAACTAGTTTAAACTTAGTTCACGGAATACTTTGTAGATCCACAGGATGAAAAGTTTTTACAAAAGGCTTTATGATCTCGCAAAGATTCACTACATAGCATATCTCTACAGATATCTACAGATCTGTACACAACACTTTCATAACCGAGAATCTTGGAAGAACCATTCCTTCAATTGTTCGACGTGGTGATGGTTTACCAAGAAGGCTTCCTGCTCGTCATCGTCGTCTACTTGGATCTTCTACTTCAGGTTTGTTGCATGGGCTTGTTGATTCACCTGCTTCTGCTTGTCGTTGTTAAACTTCAAGATTCGACAGTCCTGGATTTTGTGGTCCATGCTCTTGCAAAAGAGCCTTTTCTTGTTCTGAGCAGGTTGTTGGGTCTTTTATGACTGTTCCTGATTGTCGTTGATTTGTTTGACAACTCCCTTCTTATAAGGGAAAGCTCCTCAAGATCCTGCTTACAAGACAAACACAATGGAAAACACACAAGGGAGAAACCACCCAACCAAGTAGAAGGCAACCAATCAACTCTAGAAGCTTCACCCCCCAAGCCAAGGTAAAAAAAGCATGAAAGTAGAGTGAGAGCCTAGCAATGAATCACTGGCAATGAATCAACCACAAATGTTATGTAGTAGGGTGAGTTTGGCCTCCTTATATAGGACCTAGAACCACCTGTGCACATAGACATGCAAGGTCCTACCTTCCATATACATAGATTCATCTAGAATAGAGTCTCTATGCATGGATCCTCTATTCATAGAATTGTTATTGATAACTCTACACATGCATACATTGTCCCAAACCTTGTCCTAAATCCATTTAGTGTGTTCTGGGCCTCACAAGGATATTAGTTACTTTCGAGTCATGTCCAGTATGATGTGGCATAACTAACAACTTGTTTCACTGGACCGTGTATCCAAGACTAGGAGTATACTGAGTCCTATGTACTTGTCATGGACATAACATTCTTCCCCCCTTGAACTGCTCTTGTCCTCAGAAGCTGAACTTAGAAAAATTCTTCTTTATGCTATCAACTCTCTCCCACGAATCATCATCCTCAGTATGACCTTTCCATTGAATTAAGCACTCAAAGATAGTACGATTTCTCAATTGTGAATCTCTAGTTCTAAGCACTTTCTCAGGTTCCAAAGGTACACTAAGTTACAAATCTTCCAAATGGGATAAATCCTCATTAGATCCAATTGTATCACCTACATGTAAACTTAGTTTTAATCGACTTACATGATATACTAGGTGTGCAGCCGATTTTCCTTGAAGTTCATATGCCAAAGAACCAACTCTACATACAATCTTGAATGGTCCACAAAAATGGGTAGACAGTTTGTAATGCTTTCCTGTACGTAACGTCTTAGAATCTTTTGGAATCCTAAGATATACCCAGTCATCAACTTTAAAATTTCTTCAACCTTCTGGATCTTAACAGACTTCGTCTCAACATTTACTAGAGATCTATGTTGAAAACCGTACATAAACTTAGAAGGACTATAACTTGTAGTATAATGTTTTCTACTATTATATGCAAACTCAACCAGTGGGAGGTACTCTTCCCAATGAGATTGTCTGTGAGAAACATATGTCCTCAAAATATCTTCCATAGTTTGATTAGTCCTTTCAATCTGGCCATCTAATTCAGGATGATCAGAAGAACTTAAACTCAAGAAAGTTTCCAGTTTATAGAATACTGTTGACCAAAGTGACCTGTGAACTTAGGATCTCTATCACTAACAATGTCACTCGGCAGACCATACAACCGAAATAATCTTTCAACAAAGACCTTTATAGTTGACTTAACTTGTATGAAAGCAACTAACTTAGTTAACCGATTCACTACAACCCAGATAGAATCATTTTGTCATATGTCCAGGCTTTTTACAAACAAAACATAAGTTATCTTTTTTATCCTTTTTTCGAGACATAGATTTTCTAAATCTTTTTCTCTTTAATTTCCTAAGTTCCAATGCTGCTTGATTCAATGCGTCAAAATATTTTGCTTGATCTGGACCGTGCTTCCTCTACAGCCCTGATCTGTAAGCTTGTCGATAGAAAGTAAATTCTTTGTCAACTTAGGTACATAAAGTACGTCTTTAAGCAATGTTGAGTTACCATTTGAAAGATGAAGGCATATGGAGCCTTGGCCTTCAATCTGTTGTGTACTGGAGTCAACGAAGTAAATATACTTCGAATCTACTAACTAGTGTGAGCTCTTCGAACAGGAACTTACATGGAGTCATGTACTGAGACGCACCGAAATCGAGATACCATAGAAGGGCATCTCTACTTTCTTGATCTTGTACCATTAGCAATGTTGGATTTTCATGAGAGGTTCTGGCAGAATCGAATCCTCCATCCTGCTGCATCTTCTTCTTTGCTTCATTGTGCTTGAGAACTCGACAGTCCTTGATGTCGTGATTGGTTCTCTTGCAATACTTGCAGAAGAGTTTGGTTTTAGGCTTTTGATGTTGTCGATTGCGTTGTTGTGATTGTTGGTCTGAATCAGTATGTTCAGCTTTAGTCTTCTTGTCCTTTGAAGATTTCTTCTTCTGGAACTGTTGCTTATTCGAATAGAGGGTGACTGTTGGACAAAATACAATGTAACAACAAAGGAGGTTGTTCGAAAGCTATGGTAAGCAAAAATCGAGTTCGTGGGGATTCGAAGGATTGCTCACTAGTTCTTGTCATTACTTAAATTTATACACGCATTTGAACCTAATTCTAAGTGCCACATCCTATGGAACTTGGATTAAGGCTTCTAACTCCATCAATTTTGTGACAAATGTGACATCCTCATTCAAGTCAATTGGCATATCTGATGCAAGATTTCTTTCTTCAAATATGTGTCATTTTCTTGCTTCACGCTGGATATCATACATCACCAAGCAGATAGTGTTAAAAAATGTTTGTTTGAGGACCTTGAATAGATCTACCATGACCTACATGCATGAGCGTTTTCAAACTACCAAATCACTCTTGATCAACTCGAATTTTAGTGAGCTTCCAAACAAGGTTTGGATCTAGGCAAGAGCTCTTCTACACAAAAAGTAATCATCCATCAAAGACAAGCCATTTCCATGCACATCCATGAAAAAAACTAAGTGTTACTCAAGATTTTAGAGAGAGACAAACATATGACTCTCAGGTAGAGAGAGAAATTTCAATAGCCCTCAGGTAGAGAGAGAAAATAACAAGAGAATTCGACATCAAAATCGTTATATTTCTCAAAAGTGTTTAAAGTGCAATGAGAGCTCACATCCATATAGTGGTAGCTCGAGTTCGGAATCCTATTCAATAAAGCATGTGGTAACCTCTCAAAATGATTGGATCCATGATTTGCACCTCATAATTTGATTGGACCTCAAAATCCAATAGGATGAGGATTTTGACTTATCGTGCACCACTTGCAATTTTGCACTCCTACAATCTAGGACATGTGTCAACACCAAATAGGACTCGATATGGATGTCTTTTTGCCTAGCCTGATCATGCATTTGATTTGTAAAAGTCATGAGGAGATTGGGGTCCATCCTCTCATAATGACACTTGGCATGCTTCTATTTGACTAACTTTTGCCTACTTTCACATTGCTTTGTATAACAAACTATGTTATGGCATGAATTGACTAATGCAAATAGGCCTACTACTTACGTGTGGGAATATGCTCCACATGTGATTTACATATGTACATGAAAATGAAAGTAATCAAGCTAGATTATGCATAATCTTCGCAGATAGTTGAGCTAAGTAAAATATGATCTACAACAAACAAATAAAATCAATACATAATGTGACATCATATTTATGAATTTAAACTAATCATACAATTAAGTCATGTAAAATTTGCAAAGTAGTTATGCTTGTTCACAATGTTGTGGCAATACGAATGTGTCATATGAGTTCATAGGTATCACTTTTGTCAAGTTGATTGCAAAGAACCCAAAACTATCATTTCTAACTAAGGCATTATTTTCATGACAGTTAACTTGGAACCATTAAAAATGAAATATTTTTCATTGATTTCATACTCAATCTCATAAATACGTTGACGTGTGCCGACATAGTCTAGGTCATATGAAATGATCTCTCTCTCTCTCTCTCTCTCTCTCTCTCTCTCTCTCTCTCTCTCTCTCTCTCTCTCTCTCTCTCTCTCTCTCTCTCTCTCTCTCTCTCTCTCTCTCTCTCTCTCATGGGCTATACTTCATGTCTATTTAGTTTTATATATATCTCTCTCTCATGGGCTATACCTCATGTTTATTTAGTTTTATATGTTCTTCGAGCAATCATGAAAACATTTTCCCCTTTGGTACTAATCCAATTTTATTGCCTTACTTTGTTACACTAAGTTAGAAGGCCTTTTTTTTTTAATTTTGAAAAAAGAATAATTTGGTGAGGAATGGCTAAGGTGAATGCACTTGATAGGGTTTCATCTAACGGTGAGCATTATTTGGTGCACCAAGGTGAACTTTGGTTTCTATAAGGAGCGTGCATGTAAGCACCTGCCTCTATATCGAATTGAAAATGACATAATCTACTAAAGTCAACAATATTCATTCCAAAAAGAACCACACGAACTAGCATTACAGCTATCAATTTCAACTTAACACCAATAAAACAAAGAACACTTACAAAATTTGTTGTTAAATTGGATGCCAAGTCAAAAGAAAATTTGTCACCTCTAATAAAACAAACAGATTTTCAACTTCGTCAATCGAAACTTTGATAGTATAAGGTTGATAATGAATCAAATAGTGTATTGACGTACACTATACCGGAAAACTTGTACAACACATTTCCTTCACTTCTATCATTATATGCTTCTTGGTAAAATCAACCCGTGGACTCACATAGAATCGAACTTGGATGGGTGACTTCATGTCCTGCATGATACACCGACTGACCACATGTGGGAAGATGAGATTAATACTATGATACACTTAGCTATGCAATGAAGACATACAAGAGAACAAAGCCTAATATATGTTTAAACATTGTGAATAAAAACGACTGAACTTATAAATACTGAATTATTATAGTGCTGAGATCTCGATCTTCGGTAATATGTTGAAAGCAAGAATATTCAAAAATATGAATATCATGACTACAACCATGAAATCATGAACATTGAAATGTGAAATCAAGAATACATGGTGAATATAAAATTGTGAAAATGATGAGCATTCAATTGCAAAATTTTAACAGCAACCGTGATTGAATTTTATATGAATTTAAACATTACAATTACATAGAGCTTATTACCTTTTGCACAAAGTACAGGTAGAAGCAGCAATAACAAAATCATGATACAACAATAGCTACATAAATAACAGCTTCTGTTTTCCTGACACATTCACGACTGATTAGACAAGCATTTGTTATATACAAATAAATATGAACCTAAACAAGGAGCACAAGTCTCTAAACTGAGCTTTGCTCCAATGTGTCAGCAATTTATACTCCCTAGCTGAACTTGTCAGTCTCGACAAAAAAAGCTCTTTTTTCAATTCATTTCCCTAAAAAACTAGTAAGCAAAGCAGTCAAGTTATAACTCAAACTCAAACTCTTATCAACATATAACTAAAAACCCACCAATGTTGCAAGGCCTTGGCAATATCCTAAAATGCAATTGACAATATAGTCATTCATGCCAATAAGAATGTCATGTGTCATCAGATATAGAGCACATCATGACAATTTTAGGCTTAAATGTCAACTCATTTCACGTTATGATTCTGCTGTCTTATAGATGAAATATCTGCACAGTCTTAAGCTAAGACACTTAAATTCATGCTTTAGAAACACTCCAATCTCAAAAATAGTTGCACTGGCTGTAGCATTTTCAGATCCAACATGTCATCACCTGCAGAATTCTACAATTATTGACAATGTCATAAAACTAAAGCTTGAAAGCAGGGCCTACATATAATTACTCGAATCAACATCTTGGACAGAGAGTATGATGATAGCAAATTTGATGTCCTTGTGCTAGTGGCAGGATGAGAAACCTTCTGCCTTAACACCACATTAGATGTAAAAAAATGCTTACAATGATAATGGGAAGAAATTCGTAGTAATCATACATACTACAGAAAAGAGCATGATCGCATTGATGTGTAAAAAACTTGTGCAGACAATGTATTAAGTAAAGCAGCATCAGATATCATATCAACGGTACCCTGTTTGGTTTCTTACATCACCATAAGATAAATTTAGAAACATCCAAATTGATCAACTACTAGTCCAGAATAGCACACCAAATTTGAAAGTACTGCTTAAGAAGTCGTGCAATCCAGTGTATACTTCTTGAAAGAGGTATTGAATTTCCAAAAAGAGAAAGGAAATTTCAGCTGCACGGAAACAGACACTCATATATATCTTGTATCAAGCAAGACTAATGGTCCTATCCTGTCAAAACTCGAGATTTACGCTCATTAGACAACTCAAAAAAGAAAAGAAGAAACTACACGAAACACCAATGCTCCTCATATCAGCTGAGTAGCCTGATACCAAATCCCCCAGTAATTCATGCAACCCATCTACATGGATGGAACTTCTTTGCTTCAACACAGAATCATGCTCAAGCTTGTCAAGAGAATTGATTACCAAAGATAACCTTGGCATAGTCATAGCACTACATTCATAACAAGTACACATTACTTTAACATACAAATCACGAACTTTCCACGTAACATTTGGTCCTCAGTTTCCATACCCCAGTATACATCCTCAATGAAATGGTACTAAAAGATCCTCCAAAGCAGGCACCATTGTAAAAGGTTTTTCTATAGATTTCTTCAATTTTGAACATTTGTTCTATCAATGCATTCAATAAAGCTCTCCGATTGAATGGTATCCCTCGGATTCTTAATTTGGATAATAAAATGCTTGTTTGCCATTAATCCTGTAAAGCAGCATGAATTGTGACAGTTCTTGCTCTCCTAATCCCAAGGATGTCTAGAGTATGAACATTTGATATACAACTTGGGATCTTCGATAAAGTTCAAGGTTAAAAAACAAAAGCCAGCTGACCAGAAACGTCAGCTTTAGGTCAGCGAACCTGGCAACATGCTTTGAATTAGCTCATCGATTTGCTTTGATGGCCGCCTTCTAACATGCTGTCATTCTAAGGAGCACTGTCACCCCCGAATCATTCCAGCGGTAGAACAGCCAGTGCCTGTTTACGCAATGCACGCTCAGCCAAAGTTGCTTCATGCATCTCACGCTCTTTTTGACCCTTAGTGCCTGGTTCATATTCGACCCAACTTTTACGAGCTTTCTTCCTGCAGAAAAACGATACCACTACATATTAAGGTTTGGTCCCATAAGATATGTTTCAAAAACTAAGATAATTGGTGTTGCATATGACCCATCACTTCCCAGCTTTCAAACTTTCCATCAGGGTCGTATGTAACATCATTCAAAAGGGAGCTTGCTAACAGGAATGTGTCAGCAGCTGATAGCTATCTTCAAATTGAGAATTTTAGAAAGACTGATAACTTTATCCAGCATCAAGATGATTCAAAAAACACCAGATAGAGCAATCATTTGCTAATAGAATCTCAAAGCCTAATAATTAAATCCATCCTGTCCAATAGAGGAATGAGCAGCATGTTTTCCCCAAGCCCACAGTAAAGAGAAGTACCGCTTTTCAACTTACCCAAAAAATGGCTCTTAGGGTAGCTGACTAACCTAAATCTCAGCACTATTACTGTAATTTACAGATGCTTTTCAAACGACTCTATATGCTTATCAAATGACTCTAAATTGTAGAAATCTCACATGCGTAATTCTTTTCTCTTTCATGTTATAGTTAAATATAGTGAATAGCGACAAGCACAACCTTCAGTTAGCATGAGAAACATCTTCCAATAACTGTTCTTGTTAGATCATTAACATAGCTAAGCATTGTACTGAGACGCAAAGCAGAACTAGGCAGTCCTCTAGCCAATTTTCACATTCAAGAAAATGCAACCAAACTTAATTTGTGGCCACTGTGATAGAACTGTCACACATCTGAACTGTTCCATATGGTGGTTCGTATGCATATGCACAGAAAATATGGTCAAAATGTGCACCAAAAGTCTACACCATAAGAGACAATGCGGCTGCAAAACAGTGAAGTTTTTTTCTTAAAAACGTTTCAGGGGCACACACTGCCACTGCAAAAACTTCTTGCAAACTCTTTACTCTCGTATAGCAGTAAGAGAGCTTTGAGTTGGAAGCACAGCTAATATTTTATGAGCTTTTGTAAGTTGATTTCTGCAATGCATACAATTCATGCAAGTTGCAGCAAAACTCCCGCATGTTTTAATAAGCAAATGTAGGTCAAAATTTGCTTAATCATGCTGATACAATTTGCACATTTCATACTTTGGCAGTTCAATAAGTTCATTTCTCAACAAAAACATATATATTGTCACGCGCAGGTACAGACACCGTTAACATACTGAAGATCAGAAAGCTTCACTGTTTTAGATTGAAAAGAGATCTTTTCTTGGGACTTCAGCAACCTGGAAACTGTTATAGTTTAATATAGAAATATAGGCAACAGTAATCATGACAGTAAGGGCAGGACCACAAGGGTCATATGGATATGAAAAATCTTCACAAGAACATGAACAACTAATTAGGTCTCGAATTCCCTGGTGATGCTTCCTTGAATCGCAATTTGTTGGTGAACAAATGGCAGTATCGATTAAAACTAATTTAAACAGAAAAATCAGTTTAAGGGCTTACTAATTTTTTTATTCTTTTTTATGATTTCAATATTTAAATATTGAAATAATGGACTAATAGACATTTCAACTTTTAAATTGGGATCTGAATCTGAATACAACTGACTGTATTATCTATACGGGTAACAGTCGCTAATGGTTTTGATCATACACGTCAATTTGCTTACATACTACAATAATCTACAATTCTACTGAGAGGTCTAACATACATAGTCACCGAAAGACTCGAATCAGATTCCAAAAGATTCTAATCGAGGAATCTTACTGGAAAAGAGGTTCCTACCTTTTTTTTGAAAAAGTTATCTTGTTTTAAAAGTTTTAGGGAATCAAGATGTTACATCATGTTAAAAGCTTAAAGTTACTGATAATACTGAATAGAGACACAGACCCTAAAGTTTATAACATGTGAAGATCCTAAGCATCTGTAAATTGCTTGTAACCTATGATTACACAAATGATTAGCAATCCCATTCACAATGCACAATTTACTAGCAATCTAATGCTATGTGGAAACCATGTTTCCAAGAAAAAAGAGTAAACTTTTTTTTCTAAGAAACGTTCAAATCTCAAATCAATCCGAATTGATTGAAACAGGTTAAATCGATGTTTGTTGTGACTATGATAACATAAATCTGACATCATGCTTCTAAACCCTAAAACCAATTCTCCAACTCAAAAGCTAGTGTCCAACTGGCTCAAATCTGCTATCGTTCCCTGGATTGAAAGTTGACTAAGACAGTGTAATTCAGCAGAATGGTGATGTCAAAAATCATCAAAGAGAGTAGCAATTGCATCACATACATGATCTTTAAAAATTTCAAATGCAGAATTTGGCTGAAACAATAATCAAGCAAAAGATACTTCAACAAACCTTGAAGGAAGGCGTGGTTCCAAAATGCCCCGTTGCTGTAAACTTTTAAATCTGTCTTTTGCAAGTGTGTAGCAGCCCTTCATCAACCAAGACATACACAGAAAACATAATGAGCTCTGGACAAGGTTATCCATCTGATCATAACACAAGTTTCCTGAGAAAGGAGAACATTTGGGTATGTTCGCCTATGAAGAAACAGATCTCAGGGCAAGCCACCGAGTAGCCTACCATGTGTAAGTTCCCAAAGGTATAGTTATTTCAAGTTATGGCAGACTATGTGCGTTATTGTGCTGCCATGCACAATTCTACTAAGTGGGAGTCCGTGGGACAACCTTTATTGGACTATAAGGATGTCATATTTCAGGGTTTGCATTAACTGGTTATTGCATTAAGGGTAGTCTAACATTCTAAGTAGCAGAACCTACATAGTAAGAAGTAGCATCAAGTTCACTTTATTAGGGAACAAATTCACAACTTATGAATGCTCAACATTATGTGCTCAAGTTTTATCATGCCATGATCTCAAAAATGAGATATTGAAGATGCAGACACAATGGCACTAGTTGGATTGAACATGAATTGAGTAATATCATACAGTCTTCATGTTGTAATGGCAGGCGTACAAATCTAAAACTATAAATAGAAGGCTTATTTCTTTTCTTTTAAGATGAATTGTGTAAATGCAGAACTGATAGGAGACTACCCCATAGATGCACCTGCAATCAGAAAAAATGTTCCATGCACAGTTATGGTCCCTGAGATGCCTGCTCACTAAAATTTAACCCATTTGCATTCAAGTCAAGAACATAAAAAATTAACACTACCAGAATTAGCGTAGATAACTCAACCTTGCAGCATTGTAAGCAACATTCTCACCATGTGTAATTTGAGTTTAGTCATTCTTGTCACAAAGAAGTTACAGGTTGATAAGAATGTCGTTTGATAACCAACAAATGCTGGAATAACTCCTTAAGTCTCTATCTAATAGACTGCTTATAAAGGATTCTGAAATAATCATAGACTGGTGGCAAGAAGATGCAACTTCTGAGTAGAAATACCTGAATGCAGGTATGAAAGTACAACGTCGTGGAACTAAATTAGGACAATTGTGAGTCACTTATAATCCATACAGTTGCTAACAAACATTCAATGACAATTTGATTTACCTTCAACTGACGTAATGAACCTGTGACCTCCTCCGAAAGAAGAACCTGAACAGGCTCCGGTTTAAACCTGTTCACCAAGAAAGCACAAGCTAAAACAAACTTAACCTGACCAGTACAGCATCCAGTCAAGCTGAAAATTTCATTACAACATATCAAGACAGTTTGCCACGTAGTTATCATTATTAATCATCCATTCCACAGTTCCAAAAAGCTATAAACTCTCAGGAAAAAGAAAAGCTATGAAGTTATGAACTAAAATAATGTGTTTCAGTATCGTTTCACCTTCCTGCAAGTAAAATGAATAATATTAAGTTAACAAAGATGCACCAAACCTACAGGTATATCTCCTGAACTCTAGGATGTTTAATAATACGATTGAGAAATCTACACAGTTCATGGAGAATAATCAGCTCCTGTTGTTCTGGGGCAACCTTTAGATGTCTCATGAAGTGTATGAAGCAAAAATGTGTTTATAAGTGCCCATGACTTACTGCAAATTGCATGAATACTAATATATCCTGTTACATCCCCAATAGGAAATAGCTGGACTGGCCCTAGACTTAGGGGTAGACTTGCATGCTAGTAAGGACAGGCCTTAGCTCACCTATAATTAAGGGTCAGTGCCTTGATGACATTGGGTCTTGGCTATATATAAACATATTGCTGAGAGAGAGAGAGAGAGAGAGAGAGAAAGAAAGAAAGCTTTATTAATGTCTTTTCCATGCCAAAGGCATATAAGACTAATGAAGTACATGTCAAGTATGTGGTAACCATGGGAGCGTATAAAACGTCTCCAAAACTGCAAAAAGAAAAACATCTAGTACAAATTAAAACAGATACGTATGCGAGAGTATGTGCGCATAATAGTCCTATGTATCCATGTCAAGCTGTAAGGACTGTGCTGAAACTACTGATGCTGTAGAAAGATGTAATGCGAGCCGCAGCACTAGAAGGCACTGGAGCCTGTTGGCGTCGTCTATGAGTACGAGCACGGGCATGTGTAGTAGTACGTCTCTGTGTGAAATCTCTGGTGATCCTGGTGATAACGTGATGGTGGGACGTACACTGTCTCTGATCTCTATGGGCATGTAGGCGGCTATCATCCTCATCGTCGTCATAATCCTCATCCTCATGCACTAAATCATATGATCTCCGCCTAGTAGTAAAGGAAGTGATCAATGGTTGTAAGGTAAAATGCTGGGATGTCCTGGATAGACCTCTCCGTAATATGAACATCTCGCGTACCATCAGAGCGACACATCGTGGGTCCTCATGGGCTATGAGAGAGTGTAGAGTGGTAGGCATGTCTCGGAATAAGCAATGATATCGCCCTCTGATCTCATAGTATATAGGGCATCTAAAGATAAAATGCTCCTCAGACTCCACCTCACCTAAAGAGCATAACTGGCAAATCCGCTCCTCTCTAGGAATACCATAAAATCTCCCAGTCTCAATAGCTAGCTGATGGGACGACACCCTGAGCTGTCCCAAAGTGAATCTGAGGCAATGTGATAGACCTGAGTCCAAGTAGCGTGGCATGACCGGGGTTCCTGATGCATCCAGCTCCAAAAAATGAGTCCGGTAGAAAGCTGGCTTAATCCCTAACTGGTTATGCCAAGTCCGCTCTAGATATGCACGATAGAGGAATCGTCTGATATACTCATGGGTGCCTGAGGGAAGTGCTGTGATGGAGACACCAAATGACTCTAGTATAAGGTGCGATGCCTGAGAGAACCATGATAATTTGTAGCCCTGACCATGATGACTCTGTGAGGAGGACAGCGCAATCTGTATGTATCGTCTGTCTATATCTGGTAATGCATGGACCCTCTGTATGTAGGTAATGAGCTGAAGAGCTGCCTCGATCTGTATAGGTGGAACCGCAAACTCGGCCAGGAGAATCTCATGTGGTACAGAAGGCTTCACTCGGATCAGCCGAGCTAGCATGGTGGTCTGTATTCGTGAAAGACTAGCCCAGTGTGAAGATGGGAGACCTGTACACCATGCCTCTGCCGCATAAACAGCCATCGGGGTGACAATGGTATCAAAGAGCCGACACTTGCTGCGAGCACCATGAATGGACTTCCGGAAACAAAATCTCTCTAGCTGAACAAGGGAGGCATGTCCCTTACCCAGTCGGGTGGTAGCGGCTTGTGTCATGCTAAAAGTTAGGACCCGAGAAAAGGATCCCCAGGTATGTATATGAAGCGACCACCTCTAGAACCTGCCCATCAAGAGTAAGCTCTTGTCGTTGCATGAATGCTCGAGAAGTGTTGAAGACCATGACCTTGGTCTTTCCAATGTTCACCCCTACGCCCTATTTGGTGCAGAACTCATGTAGGCGTTGTAGACCCTCTCTGGTAGGTGAGACCAGTACCACATCATCGGCATAAAGGAGGATAGCAATCAAGATGTCCCCAATCGTGCAACCAGCGCCACCGCATTGTGTAATTACTCTCTCTCCAACTCATCAATATACAAGCCAAAGAGGACTGGTGAGAGGGAGCAACCTTGGTTTACCCCAGTAGTGCTCCAAATGTGATCGGATAAGCCACTGCTATGCCGGAAACATCCCAGGACACGCTCATAAAGTGCCATCATAGCAAGAATGATGTCGGTGGAGAAGCCGAGGTCTCGGAGTCTCTGGATGAGTAGCGAGCGAGGAACAGAATCAAAGGCTTTCTTGATGTCCACAAAACAGCAGTAAACCCTCTCTCTCCTATGCTTAGCCTCCTCAATCAAGGCCCGTAGTGTGAAGACGTGATCTGTGGTAGAGTGATGGGCTCGAAAACCCGCCTGACCCATAGCATGTAGTCTCCTAGTCTCCGCCTCTGAGCTCACAACAGACTGAAGTATAGTACCATATAGCTTTGCCAGGACATGTTCAATCATAATGGTGCGGTAATTACTTGGAATCATGGGGTCACCATTCTTATGGATGGGGTGGATAATGTTAGTGCACCAGGACGATGGGAAACCAGAAACAACAGCAGAGCTAAGAAGGGTGGCTATGGTGGGAGCGAGTAGGTCGAAGGCATGAGAAAGGAGTTCAGACTCAAGATCTTCAATATCTCTAGCCTTGTGGGACTTCATTTTCTTAATGGCTACAAGTACCATGTCAGATGTGAAGAAAGAGAACTCAGATGGTCGTGGGGATATAGAGATAGGTGAGTCGGTAGGGACAGTATACAAGCTAGTAGCATAAGCAGTCCAAATGCGGAGGTCCTCCAAGAGAGGTGGCGGAGAATGAACTCACGCCAAAAAGCGCCCGAGGAGGAACTGAAAAGAAGGTCAATAAGATGTTTCCCTTCAGAATCATCATAGGAAAGCTTCTTACGGCGGAGAACACGATGGTAGGAGCGTCGGGAAGATCGAAGTAGATGTGGGGCATGGATACGTGAGTAGGTTACTGACTGATGAAGAGAACGGCACTCGGTATCGTACCATGGGGGGTGCAGTGGTCGGGGTGTGCACAGGCCTCAATTCCAATGGAATTGTTCTCAGTCAATTGAAATCCAAGGAATTGAGCAATACATACGGCTAGTACTCCATGCTACAGTGCCACTCATCAATGGTTCACTGTAGCTTGAATTTCTAGCCATTTATCTCTACAAAGAAAGCAATTTATGGCTAACAATGGACCTACATGCATATTCAGAAGCCAATATTATGTCCTGAGCTCAAAATTGGGGCTTAGAAGAATTTTACATGCAAAAAGGAGCCAGATATCATGCAAAAGTGTGGCAGGTGGACTTTTGCATCCATGACAATCCCAAGACCTAGATGGGAAGTGGAAAAGTATTTCCATCGATTTGTGGTTGGATAAACTGACAACCAACAACGGTTATTGTGAGAAATTATCAACTAAATTGCATAACTATTGGCCAAACTTGTACATATTGTTCGTCAGATGTTTCCAACGTGCATGGATGATTATTAGTATTTTTACTATTTTTTGAAAGGTGTTACAAGTGGTAGAACTCGGGTCCCACAAATAGCCTTTATTTGATGTGAATTGGTCATCTGGTCCAATCCTGGTGGTCTAGAGTTTAAAGAGGAGAGAGAGTCATCTCTCATGCCTATAGATAGACCTGAATTCGTAGAGAGAAAGGTCGAGTGACTCGTTGTTGTATTGGAGATCATTCATTGGAATTACTATCTTGATTTTGCTCTCATCTTTACATTTGTTGTGAAGATTGTTGGACTAGCTAGTTTTAGATGCTTATGATGAATGATGCAAAGGTTGTTTTAGGTGATGTATAGCATGTCTCAAGAAGGTTAAAAGTTCAGATCTAAATACTCTTCAAGTGTCTTTCATTTCTATTCAATCATTATGGTATTTGTTTCCTCATTGTAGCATATGTGTGAGTCTAACAATTGCTTTGTGGAGGCTAGTGCAAACATCAAGGCCTAGATCATTATGTTTGGATCAGGTTTGGATATGTATTTTTCACACAGTATGAGAGGGTTCAAATTCAAATCTGAATACTCTTCAAGTGTATTCATTTCTATTCAATCATGTATGCTGTTCGTTTGATAATTGTAGCAAATTTGTGTCTGCTTTGTCTCACAATTGTTTTGTGGAAGTTATTGCAATCACTTAAAGCCTAGATCATCAGGTTTGTATTACATTTCTGATGATATTTTTCACATGCTATTTAAGTAGTTCCATTGAGAGATAGTGTTGAAAAGTCTTAAATCTTTTTTATTTCATTTTTCTTTCAATTTTTCAGAGTTGAGCGAGTGCTGAGTGCATTAGAACAGGTCCAAGATCAAACACCAATCATATTTCATCATGGCTACTCATGGAAGAATTATACTGAAAAGTTCTAAAACTTTGTGATTTCATTTGTTGAGAGTCGACTAAGTGCATTAGAATAGGTCCAAGAAGATAGCTCCTAGGAAAGAGTCTCAGATTCAAGATCTTGATTTGCTTCACTATATCCATAGAACCCACGGTTCCAAGAACCGTGGGGTGAACTGTACCACAGTTCATGAACCGTGGTACGGTTCATGTAATTAATTAATTGATTTGTTTTGACCTTTCCCCCACAAAACCTTTGGCAAAAACAAAAAATTAATTAGTTTATTCACGGTTCATGGTTAAAAATTTTGTGAACCGTACGGTTCCAAGAACCGTGGTGAACCGTCCACGGTTCATGGGAACTATGACTATATCTTAGGGATAGAAGAGTAGGAGAAGAAACTACTTTCATATGTCAAGAGAAGTATGCTAATTCTATTATCAAATAGATTCAAAATGGATAGTTGCAAATCTATCTCTCCACCTATCGAATCAAACGTCTAGCTAACTATAAGAGGTAATAAAAGTTCCTTCAAAGACATTACCCTATAGAAATGTAGTAGCCTCTCTTATTTGGCTAACCATCACCAATTCTTAAGTTTTGTGTTGGTAGATTGAGTCAATTCATTCATTGGAAACTAGGAAAAAGAGTTCTTAGATACATCTCGGGATCCAGAGACTATGGCATATTGTACGGAGAATCTTGACATGAACTTTGTCGATTTTCATATTCAGACTTTGCAGGTGATAAAATGGAACGGAAATACATAAGTGCTTGTGCTATTTATCTTGAAATGAAGCTATCTCATGGCTATCAAAAAAGAAGGCATCAATCTCTCTTTCTTCCACCAAGGCCGAGTACAACCATTGACAACATGCACCAAGGAAATGCTTTGGATCAAAAGCTTGTTATTGGTACTTCACTTGCTGGATTCTAAGAAGACTCCAATCATCTATCATGACAACCTTTCAGCTCTCATTTTGGCAAGCAACCCGATTTTCCACGCAAGAAGCAAGCACATTGAAGTTGCACACCATTTTGTGAGGGATCGAATGATGGCTAAATAGGTGGAGCTTCAACATGTCTCTTCCAATGTGTTGCTGATATCTTCACCAAACCTTTGGGAAAAGACTTATTTATGAGACATAGATCAGATCTTAGCATGTGTTCCAAATCTATGTTGAAAATAGCAAGCATAGTTGAAGAGAAAGTATGAGAAATTTACAACTAAATTACTTCACTATTTTGGGCCACATGGACGCCAAACTTCTACATATTATTCATCAAATGTTCCCCATGTGTGTCGATGATTAAAATAGTATTATTTACTTATTCTAAATAGGTCTTATGTTTTGAACCTTACAAGATAATCAAGAACATTAGTAAAGGTCGCATATGGCTTGGTATTACCCCTTGGAACTAGAGTTCACCCTATCTTTTATGTCAATAGATTGAAAGAGAAGTTGGGTGAAGGGGACAACTTGGTCTCAAATTATGAGGTAGTACAACTGGAAGAGACATCTACAACTTGCTCCATATGAACCACATCCACTTATGGAAAGGAGAGATCGGAAGTTAAGGAGTACTATCCCCCATTTAG
The DNA here is from genome assembly GCA_029204225.1 of Diphasiastrum complanatum. Classification (NCBI taxonomy): domain Eukaryota; kingdom Viridiplantae; phylum Streptophyta; class Lycopodiopsida; order Lycopodiales; family Lycopodiaceae; genus Diphasiastrum; species Diphasiastrum complanatum. Next base: position 45,492,180 of record CM055098.1, on the reverse strand, counting down.
AAGGAATATCTAACGGATGCAACAATCCACTAGCCTTTAAGCGCTCTGCTTTATTCCGCTGGCACTGATCACAGTTCGACACATAAGATTCTACGAAAGGTTTCAACTTTGGCCAAAAAAAGTCCCTTCATACCAAATCTAGTGTACGATGTATACCTAAATGCCCAGCACAAGGTGCGACATGACATTCGAATAAAATTTTCTTTTTTAATGCATCCATTCCTAGCACACACACTTTTCCCTTTCGGAACAAAATCCCATTCCGAATAAAAAAATCATCCACTACCTTCGTATCTTTCGCAACCAACTGATCACCTTGCAAGTCAATAACCGATTGAGAGCCATTTAGAACCCTTTGCCATATAGGTCCGAAGTGAGGATCTTGTTCATAAAGACCTCAAAATAAAAGATAGAAATTTGTAGTGATCTCAGTGAACGACAACTCATTCACTTCTGTAATCCGACTTAAGGCATCTGCCACTTGATTTGAGGATCCTTTTATATAATTCAAATCAAAGTCGAATTCTTGCATCAGCTCAGGCCATCGAGCCTTTCGACCCTTACAAAAATACTTTAAGGGTTGGTGATCTGAGCACACTATAAATTGACTACCATGTAAATAGTGTCTCCGCGTCTTCAACGCATGCACAACCGCAAAAAGTTCTTTTTCTTGAGTTGTATACCTAGTCTATGCATCAGATAACTTCTTACTCTCAAAAGCAGCTAGCCTCCCTCTTGTAGAAGAACTGCACCAACCGCATAATCACTAGCATCCACTTTAACCAAAAAAGGTTTGTCAAGATCCGCTATGATTAAAACTGGTGCTGAGACAATTAGTTCCTTAAGTTTATTAAAACTTGCATCCAATGTCTCATTCCACACGAGAGGTGGACTCGGCCCCCAAAAAAAATTTAAGTTCCCTTACTGTTTTAGGAATTGGCCAATCCAGAACCGTTTTAATCTTTTCCCGATCAATCATAATTCCCTTCCAAGATATGATATGACCAAGATACAACAGTTCTTTCTTAAAGAACTCACACTTCGACTCTTTAGCATAAAGCTTCTCCTGTCTCAAAATCCTCAAGTCCTAAGATGCTTCTTATGCTCTTTGAGTGTTTTACTATAGATTAGTATATCATCTAAAACACAACAACAAACTTTCCCAGATATGGACGATATAAATCGTTCATCATCTGCTGGAAAGTGGCCGGTGCGTTAGTTAATCCAAACGGTAACACCAAAAATTCATAAAGACCAAATCTAGTCCTAAAACCCGTCTTAGATACATCTCCTGGATGAATTCGAATCTGATGATATCCAGTTCGCAAATCAATTTAGGTAAATACTTAGCTCCACCCAAACGATCAACCAGATCGTCCATCCTAGGCAGAGGATACTTGTTCTTAACGGTAACCTTATTCAACGCCTTGTAGTCTACGCACATCCGGAAAATACCGTCCTTCTTATCCTTTAAAAGAACCGGCGCTCCCCATGGCGACTTACTAGGTCGAATGTGACCCTTAAACTTCTTGTCCGCCGAAAAAACTTTTGGCTGCAATTCTAAGTGTGACGAAGATGCCGCATCATGAAATTTAATTTGCTCATCCCGCTGCTTGTTACTCTGGTGGATTTCTAGCAGGGCTTTGCTTATCACATCCAGAATAGACTGTGGTTCCTTGTCTGGGCTTCCCACACTCCGTACTGGTGATGGAACTCCCTCACCGAACAATTCCTGTTCCATGTCGGCCATAACTGCTAACATAACAGAAAATCGAAATGAGAAGTGTGAAAACTGTCCGAAATCCGACAAAAAAAACAATTCTCTTAGCAAACCGACATCTATCCATTTAGTATGCACACAAACAAATATTAAGCCAGAGTTACGGTTTTTCAACCATGGACGAAAAAAACTCCGCAAAAAGTAGAAGAACAAAACCCATCCCAAATCTAAGCATAATGTTTATTACACTAATGGTTGGGTTTTATTTCTTCAATTCCACTTAAAACAAAACTTCCCCCCGTTTCAAAAAAGAAACCCCCCTCCCACCCAAACCCCATCGGGTCTCCACCCGAGAGAGAGAGAGAGAGAGAGAGAGAGAGAGAGAGCACACTACGAGCAAGAAACCCGAGAGAGAGAGGGAGCAGATCAGGCTGGAGCACCCAAGAAAGGGAGAGAGATCTGGCGCATCTGCACACGCCCACTGTCGCGCCAGAAGGCAAAAAGACTGGCGCCCATGGAGCGCGCGCCCACCAGAACAACGCTTCACACTTTGTTTTCTCTGGTCAGAGAAAAGTTTCCAGTTCAGTTTCATGCAAGCCAACCTGCAGGGTTTCAGGAGTTTTACACATTACAGAAGGCATGCAGATATCACACACTGATGGGAAGTTGCCTCCACGGCCGCCAGCAGCAACCCTCAATCTAACAAGCCTCTTGCAGCCCAGCAGGGTCATTTCTTTCTCTTCATATGCAGTTCTTACATATTTCCATCCTAAACATAGATTACCATGCTTGCAGGCTTCGGTCATGCAGCAACAAACAACAGAAATCAAGGATTCGCTCGTGCATGCACCTTACTAGCAAGTTTCAACTCAGAACATTGCATATGGCAGAAAAACAGGATTACACAGCAGAACAGTGACATGAAAATACTGACAATTCATTCCATTATTTGTTACTGTTCCATATTTTTCTTGGTTTCCATTAGAAGCTTTAGGTTTCAAGCAATCCACACATAGCAGACCATTCCAGAAACCCTCAAGGATTAAAGCATGCAATGCATGAACCAAGAATCCAGTTCTATTCAAACACCAAGAAATTGGAATCCAGCAAACAGAAATCACCATTCATGTCCATAAACGGAAATCTATCAAAACACCTACTTGAAAGACCGCCGGTTTACCGAATTTTCACGAATTTCCGTCGACACAATTCCCCTCGCAAGCTGGTCTACACCGAGCTGCGCACAACCTCCGATTGGCTGCTTTGATACCAATAAAACGTCCCCCAAGACCTCCAATCAGGATTGAGCGCCAAGAACACAATAAGGAAGTGCAGTGGACGAAACCATCTCAACCAAACCTAGACCGTCCGATCTAGCCCCCGAGCATTAGGGAGTATGGCAAATCACAATGACAGTACGCGCTTACCAATCCGACAGCATAACAACCGCAGACTCTCAATGATCTCCATGGACACAGGTGAGGGTATATATAGAGAATAGCACACGCACCTACCCTATCTGCCCATGCACCAAATCCACATGTAAGCCTGCTATCAACCCATGCCTAACTCCCATGCATGTCCACTGCATGTAGGTACCCCTAACCCATAATAGCAAAGACCCGTGCATAGACACAATGCATGTCCATCCTATCCCATACTAGGATACAACACACATGCCTATACCGCATGCAGGCATAGCCAATGGTCCTACTCAGCTATTATCTGGATTAGGCATGGCCCCTACGTCTAAGACAGCCCCCCAATGGTACAAACTCCCAATAGGGCCATAACAATAGTATTGTACTTTCCACACGTGTGAGAAGCCATTCGATCAGTAAAAGCTAATTTGATTATGGTGTTCAAAGGCAATTGCCATTCTAGATGCAAAATAGCTAGATTTGATGTGTAAAATTCTAGCAATTCAATCTAAGTGCAAACCTTGATGCTTGATTCATGATTAGAGATCCAAATGCGGTTCATAACCTCTGATTTTAACAATTCCAAGTTAAGAACACGACATAGATCGTACAATAAAAGTACACTAGAACAACAAATTGTCAATTGCTTATCAATCTTCAACATCTGGAAAAATACCAATGAGTCAGCATGCAGAGCTCTTGTCAAGTAGCATTGCCTTTGAGTTCAACCTAACGAAAAGCTCACAATCTCTATAATTATCAACTACCTAATAAAAGGAGGTCATAGTTTTGAAGTCAATCTTGGGTTAGAAAAATAAGAATTTTCTTGATAGATGCAGCACCACAAGGCTAGGGCCATGTTGACATGAAGGGTCCCTCTCAAATGAAAGAAAGTGACTTACATGACCTATAATGGGTCTCCGATGCGATTGATTGGTACTTTGAGGCCAAAAAGAATTAAACACACCCCAAATACAATAAAGCATCACTACATCATTATAAGTCCCGACTACAACATCCATAACCTTTCCATTCTATGCCTCATTTCTGTAGCACATGCATCCCAAAGGGAGCCGGGAACCACAACTTAGCTTCCCAGCCTTCAACTCTTGCCGTCCAAACTCACTTGACATACAAGCAGCCAACTCGCCAACAACGATCAGACTTAACCAACTTGAAGTTCGGAAACCAACATTGAGATCCAACCTGGCGCCATGTCAGATCAGGGGTCCCGACGTGGGTGACTTCCCTCCAAGCAAGCCGCCCGACATACATCAAACTTAACTAACTCGAAGCTTCGTTACAAACGAGTAACATCCATTCCAAGCAAGTCGTCTGACTTACATCAGACTTAACCAACTCAAAGCTTCGTCATGAGCGCTGGAAGCCAACCTGGCGCCACGCCAGACTGGACAACCATAAACAGGTAACTTCCACCCAAGCAAACCATCCAACTCAGCCGACAGGTTAGAGCCCGTTCCCCAAGAGCTTAACCCATTCACGTTCATGCAAGGAACACTCAAAACCACAAGCCGCAACAAATATGGAGACAACCAGTTCCTGGACCGAATGGTCCCGACGGCATACCGTTGGCATCCCGAGATACGACCCTCAGCTATGTGCCAGATCAAAAAGCTTGAAGCCGCCTTACAACTGGCGCTTTTACCGAACACTGAAACCCAGAAGGTAATCAGAGTCAATTTGAGGAAAATCCCACTTTATTAATAAATCTGAGAAGGTTACATTTCAAGTGTGTGACCGACCCTAGTCTCCGGGGCGCTGGCATGCCAAGGCGGGCGCCAGGACAACATTCCAGCAAGGGAGGCTGAGACTTGGTTAGAGCTCGCCTTGAGTCGCAACCCGCACTCCCCTATAGTATTGGTGGGATTCGCCACCTCCCCTCATACCAGGTACTCTACCCAGGCTGGCAAAGCACGTTTTCTCTCTCTAGGATTTTCTCTCTAGAAAGTCATTTTCTCTCTCTAGAATTTATTGATCCCCAAGCTTCCTTTAATCATGCCTAGATCGTAAAGGATTTATCGTTTGATTGCCCACTTTATGGTCCACTCCGTGCCTTGATGCTTTTGCACCTTGATTTCTCTCCTTGTCCCAGCCTGATCTTGATACTTTTCCCTTTTGGCTCTTTAAGGTAGGCAAAGATTGAGTACTCCGCAATGCACATCTCACTTAGCTTGAAGTAGTTGTCTTGGAATCAGCCCAAATGTAACCATTGACCTCGTGGAGAGCCAAGGGGTTGCACTAGTTTGATCCGCACACGAACTATCTCTTCGCGTTTGTTTGAAGCACCATGTCCGCGCAAAACTTGACTTTCACAATTCCATCACTGGTCAGTTTCCTCACAATCAAAACAAGAAGTGTACTAGCTTGGCTTCAAGTAGCTCTCTTTGAATCAGACACATACACCCAGAGTTTGCACTAGTCTGATTTCAATACGAACTGTCCCTTAGCGTCCGTTCGAAGTACCAAGTCTCTCGTGCAAGACTCAACTTTCATAGTTCCTTCGTTGATCAGCTGCTTTACACGTAACACAAGTCAGCGTACTCATATGTCTCCTCATCATTGTTGGTCCAGAGAAAGTCTATAACAAGCTTTCCTTTCCACAACAAAAACTTGTCTACTTATTAGGTCCAAAGTTCGCCAGTCTCCTCGTGTGAGTATGGCTAGGTCACCTTGAATTTGCCCCCGTTTTGATCAACTTTCATTCAAAATTTGCCCCAAGAAAGAGATGTGTGTGATAGTTTCCCTCCACTTATAACATCAACTGACCGGACTTAGAGTAGAGTTCTCAGACAAAAAGCCTTTCCAACACTTTGCTTCCCATCTGTCTTTCCCCTTTGAGGAAAAACCCAACTGACACTGGATATCACCCATGCTCAGTGAGTTTCAGTTCCGAAGGTAGCCATCCCAAATGAAGACCAACTGCTCCATAGAAAATCTCCCTTGAAATTGCCCTTTCCAACTTTTGACTTCCTGCTTGCGTCTGGTAGGCGTTGTCGCAAATGAAACTAACCCAAGTAGCAGGCTAGCCATCCATCCCTTGCAAACATCGAGTCGTTTCGTTGCCGTTCACGTGCTAGTACTTGAACTGCGAATCCGGCCCACAGATTCTGTAGTCCTCTTTGTTTGATGGTATCAGCCTTCAAAAGAAAGGTTCCTTCTCGAGCCATCAGCTCCTTGTATCACAAGCATTCATGCAAACCAGGCAAAGCACGAGTACTAAGACTCACCACGAATACATACAAGCAAGACACTCAGGCAGGATTACTAACAAGTAACAAAGACAAGGTCCCCCTTTGAGATAGCCCTGCCAAAGGACCTCTGCCTGGCCGCACCCATACAGATCAATCACAGAATCAGCCCACAGAGAACACCCATTCAACTCTCCGTGCTTTCACCATTAAGCATTTCATTGCCTCAGTCACGCCCCACCAACTCTGGTCGATAGCCCTTATAGCTAAACGATCGGCAGCTATCCCGCACCGGCAACTAACCACCCGTGCTTTACACCCGAATTCGAGCAGCATCTCTGTATCAATGGTTAACCCGTACAGTTCGAATATGTCGCCCCGCACCCCACAAGGCACAAACCGTGCTTACACCAACCTAATGGCAGCACACTGCCTCATCTGTCCTCTGTGCAGACAGCGTCAAGCCCGAACCGCGGGAACTGACCGTGCTTACACCTCGAGGGCAGCACCTTGACTCATCAAGTCCCCCGTTCTGCCGACCACCCCGACCGTGGACGCACCCGTGCTTACACTGTGGGCAGCACTTTGCACAACAGTTGTGCTGATCAACCCCAAACAATGGCCATTTTCATGAGATCCGCATAGCTGACCGGCCAGTCGGCTCTGATACCACATGTAGCGCAGGCATCCCAAAGGGAGCCAAGAACCACAACTTAGCTTCCCAGCCTTCAACTCTTGCCATCCAAACTCACTTGACATACAAGCAGCCAACTCGCCAACAACGATTAGACTTAACCAACTTGGAGTTCGAAAACCAACATTGAGATCCAACCTGGCGCCATGCCAAATCAGGGGTCCCGATGTGGGTGACTTCCCTCCAAGCAAGCCGCCCGACATACATCAAACTTAACTAACTCGAAGCTTCGTTACAAACGAGTAACATCCATTCCAAGCAAGTCGTTTGACTTACATCAGACTTAACCAACTCAAAGCTTTGTCACGAGCGTTGGAAGCCAACCTGGCGCCACGCCATACTGGACAGCCATAAACAGGTAACTTCCACCCAAGCAAGCCATCCAACTCAGCCGACAAGTTAGAGCTCGTTCCCCAAGAGCTTAACCCATTCACGTTCATGCAAGGAACACTCAGAACCACAAGCCGCGACAGATATGGAGACAACCAGTTCCTGGACCGAATGGTCCCAACAGCATACCGCTGGCGCCACGGACCGGATGGTCCTGACGACATACCGCTGGCGGGATACGACCCTCAGCTATGTGCCAGATCAAAAAGTTTGAAGCGACCGTACAACTGCCGCTTTTATCGAGCACTGAAACCCAGAAGGTAATCAGAGTCAGTTTAAGGAAAATCCCACTTTATTAATAAATCTGAGAAGGTTACATTTCAAGTGTGTGACCGACCCTAGTCTCCAGGGCGCTGGCATGCCAAGGCGCCAGGACAACATTCCAAGAAGGGAGGCTGAGACTTGGTTGGAGCTCGCCCTGAGTCACAAACCGCATTCCCCTATAGTATTGGTGGGATTCACCACCTCCCCTCATACCAGGTACTCTACCTAGGCTAGTAAAGCACCTTTTTTCTCTCTAGGATTTTTTCTCTAGAAAATCATTTTCTCTCTCTAGAATTTATTGATCCCCAGGCTTCCTTTAATCATGCCTAGATCGTGTGAGGTGATTGCACATCAATCTGAGCTCTCTGGACTTCGCTAGAACCGATCAAAGATTTTCAGCCATAGGAACTTGGCGTCGGCTGGTTCTGGTCACAGTGGCGCTGGAGCGGCGCCGGCGCCGGGGACAATGCTAGCGCCGCTAGCGCCGGAAGTAAAGCTTGTAAAGGTAACTTTACAACAATTTCCCAACTGCCAAGACTAAATTGACTTGTGTCCTTTTTCCCAAGTATAAATAGAAGTACTTAGAAGAACCTCAGGAGGAACTTTCCTTTAAAGTGAACACAAGCTCCACCCCCTAAGAACAACAAGCTCAACAACTAACTACAACTCAGACCATGCAAATACTTTTACGAATTGACCTCAATATGTATCCCTTATCACTGAAATAATATATGGCTATATGGCTATAAAGTCTAGGTGTGACTAGATCATTGGTGTTGTATGTTTTTTTTGAAATTAACGTCTTTGATTAAAAGAGGGTTAAGATATTTCAACTTGAACCGTGAAGACTTCATATGGACTAAGTTGTTTCCAGCTTCGGCCTTTTTAGACCCCACCCCCCCAACTTTCCGATGGAAAAATAAATAAATAAACAAAAACCTTGATGTAATGATATCATGAAAGCTTTTAACATAGCACAGGTTCAATATAATTGAGTAACTTGATAGCATAGAACCAACGGTTCTTGGAACCGTGGGTCCCAAGAACCGCTGGGTGAACCGTACCACGGTTCATGAACCGTGGTACAGATCTTGTAAATAATTTTTTTTTTTTTTTGGACCCTTTTCCCCCAAAACCCGCTGTTTTTGGCCCTCGTTTCACTGTTTCTGGCCCTCATTTCACTGTCTTTGGCCCTCATTCTGGTTTTTTTTTGGTCCTCATTCTGGTTTGTTTTGGTCCTTTTTTTGCATTTTTTTGGGCTGTTTTTGGGGGTCAGTAGTAAAAATTAATTGATTGATTATTGTACGGTTCACCACTAAAATCTTTGTGAACCGTACAGTTCATTGTACGATTCTGAGAACCATGGTGAACCATTCACGGTTCTCAGATTCTATGCTTGATAGGTCAACAGTCAACAGTTTATTGCATACACTACTGTACTCACACTCCGTGACTTCTACAGTCTTAACACTGTTAAAACTAATCAGTAATCAAAGTAAGACACCTAAGGAACGAGGTGACCAACGTCGCCACAACTTTAAATCGAACCTCTTTTCAATTCCAAAAGAGCTGACAAACTTCAAAGCAAGGAAAAAAGTTCATATTGAAAGTCCTCTATTGCTGCATCCTCAAATATGATCCAACAGGGCTTGGAAGCTGACAAGGAGACACTTCTCAAACATGCTTACTTTAAAAGAACCACTATTCAGTAACAACTCTTCTGCATGCGAATGTCAAAACGTCCTGACTTGGTAAAAATGCTAGCTAGTAAAAAACCACAAAAACGTACATACTTGTATTTCCCTAACCGAGGAGGTAGTCGAGCAGACTTTTCTTGCCGCGATACATCACGGCGTATCCTCCTCGTTTCATTCTCCTGATGTTCTGCCTCTATGTCATCCATGATCTCTGGAAGCCTGCCCACATGTCTATAAACATCAGGATTTTCTAAATTGATATTTTCTCTGTGAGCAGATTTACAGGTTCAAAGGAGCAGAAACTGCATTGTGACGATGATTGTTCCACATGCAAAAATAATCTGCGATCCTACAAGTGTTCCACTGGTGTAGCATATAAGCTAGTTGCTTTTTCTAAGACCAAAGTATTGCTACTCCGTGTACTCTTGTATACTCTCACGACTACTTCTGACAGGTTCCACCTTTGAATGTCCTTTTGCAATCTCAAATGCTTCTTCCTTGCAGCCTCTAGCTTCATTGCTTCACGACGTCTTGCTTTCCTGTTGAGCTCTGCAGTTGTAAGTTTCTTGATTTTTACAGGCCTGTATAAGAAAACCACACAAACACATGGTTATAAGAAAATTGTATACTACAAATATAAGTTGGAAATGCCACTGGTAAAGGCCAACTGAACCAGTAGCTCTCTAAACCGATGTAGCAAAAGCTCCATAGTTTTCAAAAGAGATGCCGAAACACCAAAATGTTAGCTGAAATACAACACATGAAAAAACATGGACTACACATACGAGCTGAAATCATGGACTCTACTAAAGACAACTAGACCAGTAGCTTTTTCGGCAAAGAACTCCATAGTTTTGAGAGATCTTTCGAAATACCTTATGTTTGCTGAAATATCATCTACAGCTTCATCATCCTCTCCATCAAGTTCCAGATCATCAGCCTCAAGAAAAAAAACCTGTAGAGAACACAAAAAAGATCACTACTTTTTTAGGGATTCACAATCTACACATCCACCACAAGCACATACAAAAGAGTGATACAGCTTACATCTTCTTCTTCCAAAGGTGTTCCATGAACATATCTAGCGATTGGATCAGGCTGTAGATCTTTTTGGTAGACTTTTTGCATTTCCTGTGCAACAGCCATACCTAGTGCTTCCTGTGATTTCAAAAGAACTGAAATATCACAATTCAAAACACTTACAAGCGTGAAGAAAAATGCATTAATATCTAAGAAGGTAGCAACCCAGATTCAATGTGTGAACAAGTACAACCAACATACATAGAATGACACATGATGAGGAAGATGATTTGAGTTTTGTAGTTTAGGCTTTCTCTACTCAATCTATACATCTAAACATTCTTCACATTACTAGCCTGGAAATCTAGAGAGTAAATTGTTTTTGGCTTGGTTTGAAAGAACCAACCTGATGGTCCTCAAATGTCGGATTATAAGAGCAGCCAGGCGCATCCACTTCCACAGCAGGAATCTCTGACTCGAACTTTCTTGCTGACACTTTAGCGTTCCCCATATTACTCTGATGAGATGGACAAGCTCACAACCAACTAGACAGTTTTATACAACAATGCTATTCCATACAAAGGTGATTCAAGCGATCAAGTATCGGTCCATGTTAAGCTAAAACCAAGGCATATTAACACAATAAAAAGCGTTCTCTGTAAACAGACAATTCTAGATTATTTTGAACCAGGCAAGGAAGCTCTGCTTCTCTTAAGGAATTTTTGGCTTTTCTTAGTTTAGATAATACATCATCTCATTGATAATTGAACTAAAAACCTTACTGTTACAGATATATGTAATGCCTTTCCAATTTTGAAAACTACCGACCCAAAGAATGCCAATCAATTAAAATCTCCCTTAATAGCCATACAAGAGAACACAAAAATCTCCATTTAATGTATAAAGCATATGCAGCTAGCAAAAAGCTGCAATTCGGAGGCAATTCTGAACCAATTGAATTTGACAAAAAGACTTCTGAAGCAAAACAAGACAAACGAATCGAATTCACTCTATCACATTTGCAGTGAGAATTACAAGCAATTCAGCAAACGGAGCAGATGGAAACATGGTCTCTACCAAAACTATGACCGCCAATAAGGTGAGGTATTGGAGTTAAAATGGCTTGTTAAAAGTGAAGTAAATTACATAGCCATATTTCACAGCACAACTTATGGTAATAAGAGGACCTTCAACAGATGGTCTCTCCCCCCTTTAAGACATGAGACATACTTGTTGAAATATAATGCCTATTTTGCCCCTTTTGGCTTCTATACAGTTGCGGGGGTAAAACATTTAACGTACATTAGTACACCCCACTTGTGCTAATTAGGCAAGCAGTGACAAGTAGGTTAAAAGGCCCATGTGGGCCTAGAGCTAGAATAGTAAGGATGCCACCTCGTATGTTCCATACAGCATGTGCTATTTGTGGCCCCAAGATCTTTTTGGTCTTGAGGGGTTTCCACGCCCTCCTCTTTGGTAATTCATTATGTTGGTTTGAGCTTTGAGTTCTCTCTTGCTTGTTGTGTCTACTCCTGCATAGCTAGTTTTTTGAAGCTTTCATGGTGCTTTCTATGTTGTTAAGATACTCCATAGCTAGGCCTTCAATTTTGTATGTTGCCTGTGGTGTGGTGAAAGCCAAAACTTGTTTTGATTAGGTTTCTAATATTCTTGGAGAGGAGCTTATCTTGGAATTAGGCACACTTTCTGTAAAAGCATCTGATCTCTCTTCTGTCTGCATGATGGAGTACTGTTGGCAAGGGGAGTACTGTGATCCAAAAACTTTCTAATTTGGGAGGAAATTTTTCTGGAACAAAAACTGGGCGATTTCTCTAGTGGAAAATATAGTGCAAGTGCTGATTGAATCTTGGACAAGGGCTAGGACAGCCATACAGGGGAGTAGTTTCGAATCCAGAAGCTGAGGGCTATTGAGCAAGTGGCTGCATACCCTAGTTGGGTGTAAACCCCAATTTACCTTCTGTGCATTATTTCTGTCCAGTTATGACTAATCTTTTAGATATTGAGTGAAGCCAGTAGGCTTGATGGCACATTCTAGATTTTTAAGAATGTTGGAAGCTTGTGACAAGTGAGGAGCATGTTCCAACATCAGAACCTGAGCTCAAGGACTATATCAAGAGAGGGGAAAAGGCACACAGAATCATCAACATGTCTGTAAGGGATAATGTTATTCCTCTAATTAGGTCAGCCAAAGGGCCTAGAGATGCATGGCACATTCTTTGTGCACTATATGAAACACCAATTACAGCCAGACTCCTTTACTTGAAGAACAAGTTGTATACACTCATAATTGAGACAAGGGAGTCAGTCACTGACCATCTTACCAAGATTTAGGATCTTAGATACCAACTTTCTGTACTTGGAGAGGCTATTTTCTGACAAAGACTTAGTGCCAATCGTTTTGAATAGCTTGTCATATGCTTATCAGAACTTTGTTATGATGATATCTGTGAGGGATAAATTCCCTACCTATGAAGAGGTATATGGTCTCTTGTTACAGGAGGAGATGAGGAGAGTTGATCTCTCCAAGAGGGAGGATTTCCAAGAGCATGCCTTTGCTTCTAAGAAGAAGCAGAATTCAGCCAAGGACAAGAAGAAAGATAAAGGCATATGAAGGTTGTGGCCAAAGGATTGCACGAAGATAATCTATACAGGTTGTACACTTCTATCCCTAGTCAGCATGCTTATGCAGCAAAAGGAGGTGATGTGCATAGGTTGTCATACGAGAGGTATGGAACGAGAGGTATGGACATCTTGGCTACCAAAGTATGCAAGTGAACCAGCATCATATGGTGGAGGGGCTTCCAGCCATTAAGCCAAGCTCTTCAGTGTGTGAGGCTTGCACTATGGGAGACAAAAGTTTCCCAAGGAAAGCACCACCAAGGCAACAGATATACTTGAATTAGTGCATTCAGATTTGTGGGGGCCAACCCAAACCAACTCTGCAAGGGGGGCATATTACTTTATGACCTTTATTGATGACTTCTCACGCAAGATTTGGATTTATTTCTGAAACAAAAATCTGAAGCATTCAAGCACTTTCTGCATTTCAAAGCTTTGATAGAAAGCAATCAGGAAAGAAGATAAAGATGCTCATGTCAAATGGTGGTGGAGCGTATATTAAGACGGAATTTGTGGCATTCTGCAAGGCTAATGTAATCAAAAGGCAGCTCCCCATACTCCTCAGCAAAATGGCGTAGCCGAGAGAAAGAACCGAACTATTGTGGAGTGTGCAAGGTGCATGCTCAAGGCAAAGGGGTTGCCCAACTCTTTTCGGGATGAGGCAATGTACAGCGGTGTTTCTTTCAAATAGAAGTCCAACTAAGGCTGTGGAAGGCAAGACTCCAGAAGAGGCATTTAGTGGCATCTTTGCAAGTGTTTGGTGGTACGACATATGCCCATGTTCCCAAGGATGACATGAAGTTGGATGCAAAATCAACAAAATGTATTTTCTTGGGATACAGTGAGGAAAGTAAAGCTTACCGACTTTATGATCTCACTAGCAAGAAGACGATCATAAGTCGAGGTGTGGTCTTTGAAGAGGATCAAATGCCTCCAGTGGAGAAACAAGAGGAGGGTACAAGTGAGTGAGTGAGTTCCAATACTTGATGAACCAATCCACATATTGAGGAGTATCAGGATGATCATATCAAGGGGAAGAATCTGAGGAGACTAAGAAGCGAAAGGAAAGGGGCAAAGTTGTTGAGTCCTATTTGTCGTCTTCATCACCAACCGCAAGGGGTCCCAAAAAATTCAACTTGACGTTTAGCTAGAATAGTACATAGATGGGCGGCATTCCGGGAGCGTTGTTCCGGGATTTAGCAGCGTTCCAAATCGGAAAGCTACAAAAAAAAATTGGTTTTTTTTTGTTTTTTAAACTATATGTTAGGGGTGGGGAAAAACAACATGTAGGGACGTAAAACAAATTTCAAACACATTGCAAAGCATAGTAACTACTAACTACTAACTTGTCCTAACTGAAAATGGATAACAGAGTCTGGGTAACTAAAGGACTAAGTTTGCTACACCTAACAAATAACGGAATCTGGGTAATTATAGGATACAGAACTAAGTTTGCTACTTAAAATTTTGATGTTCTCATGGGTTGTGCAGGACCATACTTGATTTGTTTTCTAAATTCTACTCAAGTGTATGATCTATTAGTATTCCTTACTCATAGCTATGGTGATGTTTATGAGTTGTCCTTACCTAAGAGATCATATCTGACACGTAAATTTAGAGTGATCAATATCGATCAATCGATATAGCAAGACATGTAGGATGACATGGATCTATCAATACAACTTCCAACTAGACCAAGGCAATTTCGCATAGGCTGAGTGTACCATCAGATGTTCTTACAACTTGGATGTCACTACTCACAATCCATAACTTGATGGATGTAGATCTCGTTGGTACCAAGGGTACATTGCACTTTCAAGTAAGTAGCAATGACTCAATGATGGGGATATAAGGATGTACAATTGTTGCAAATAAAAGATCAAGTTGGTACTATTAGGTATGGGGCCCAAGTCAAACTATCATTAACTACATAGGTACAAAAGGTACATGTACATCAGTCAAACTCTAGTACAATCATCAAAAGAATCCATAAGCAATGGTACAATTTACTTTGACATATCAGATCTCAATATTTGGCACAAGTACAAGTGAATGGAAGTACAAAATTAATTTTAGACAATTAATTGCAAGATTCGAAGGTGATTATACAATCCTAGTCAATAAGGATTTAGTACAACGCCATTGGATGTGAGTTTTGGTAATTAAGTTGTCCTTGATACAACTGGATAGGGTGATGACTTAGATTTGGACTTAGATTTGAACAGGATCTAGTTTGATGAGGTGGCAATTAAACAAATCCTTGAGCAACAACGATTGTTAATTAAATGGCAGGTGACGACTCTTTGCAATTGTGAGACTTTTGGAGACATGGAGCTCCTAACATAAAAAAATTCCATTTTTTGGAGAACAACGTTTTGGAATGTGGGGGTGTCTGGAACACCATTCCAGGGTAGAGGTGACATTTAGCTTCTTGAAAAAGTAGCATAGTTGACATGACACAAGCTTGGCACAAATTTTAGAATTGCAAGATGGTTGCAATAAAATCATAAATTTGTAATAAATTGTTGTTATATAACAAACAATGAGCTAGGGTAGAGCAAAAGACGACAAGCTACTCACCTTGAGTTCCGATTTCATCGAGCTTACAAGTTCTGGTTCTGCAGCACAAACCAAAAAACAATTAAACGGAACTTTAAACATCACTTTGCAAATTATGACATGTCACCACACAAACGAGAGAGAGAGAGAGAGAGAGAGAGAGAGAGAGAGAGAGAGAGAGAGAGAACACATAAGAAAACAAAACTACTACCCTTTTCATGGCCACATCTCTTGGCAAAAAGGTTTAGCAATGGCCATTGAAGATAGCATTAACTAAGCACCCTAGAAAATGAAAACTGGGAAAATAGAGCAACAACAATCTTTTGATTTCTCTAGTTAGAGGAGGTCCTAAACAATTTTGAGGGCCGATTCGAATCGGCTGGATAGGTACGAATCGGCCGATACAAACCTCTTAAAAAAAAATATTCAATATGTAATACAACCTGATACTACCTTATGCAACCCATTTTAGTATGTTTCCAACCTGTTACTACCTTATACAACCCATTTCAGTATCATTACAATTCAAACTTCATTCTTCCATTCTATTATTTATCCCTTTTTCACCAAGTAGATTGGTATCTGGCACAATATACTAACAAAACATCCATTACAAGAAATGAAATATGGGAGGTGATCTTCATTCGTCAAAGAAACATGAGTGTATGAGTTGTAGCAACTTTGAATCTGAACGAATCAAATTATAAATAGAAGCATTCTGAATTTTCTATGGACATATACAAGGAATCAAAAAATCTTGGTACATACAACATATAGCCTACATTTACACTAAAACCAACTCGAACCGCGATTCATTGTTTGAATCGATAGCTCACATTGGCAAGAGCAAATTAAGTTTGATGCTCTTTTGGTGGACTCTATCAACCCTTCAGTCAACCTTTGAAACTGCAAAATTGATTGTAAAACCAACATTACAAATATGAATGTCATACTCTCACAGATCTACTAGGACACCTACAATTCAAGGTTTTTTATCCAGTTCACAATTTCAACATGTGACAAGTTCACCATGCAAAGTGCAATATTGTGCTTAAAAAGGACAAGAAAGAGAGATTTAACTCATGAACAATTCGATTAAAAATATGTAAGGCAATGGCTATGGTTTCTTTGAATCAAAATTGAATTGGGAGCAAATTTCAATTGGATCAAGAGCAAGTCATCCTAATCTAAACTAGTTTGTCTGAAGATAATCGCTTAAGTGGAAAGAGTTTGAAATTTTTTATACAGCTGAAACCACACAAGCCCAAGGCTAGTCAGCTTGTACTGTTGCTTAGAAACATTTGTGCACATACACCGTGCTAAGTAACACACACTCACATAAGCTTGTGAATTCAAACCTGTTGAATTCAATATACTTTTACAAAGGCTAGAATGTTTTCATAACGTTTTTCTCAACTCATTAGTAAGTATCGAGCACGTGGAAAAAGTATCATGTATGATATTGGCTGTATGAAAATTGAAACATATTTTTATCTATGTGGTACTGTTATTGTTACACAGAGATGAGGGTCCGGGCCGGATTGCCCGGACCCTCATCCGGGCAATCCGGCCATTTCTATGTGGTACTGTTACTGTTACACAGGGATGAGGGTTCGGGCCGGATTGCCCGCGTCCGCGTCCGGACCCGGACGCGTCCGACCCCCGTACGCAGGGTCGGACGCATCCAAAAAAAAAATTTAATTTCTTTTAAAAAAAAACAAATGATTCCGGGGGTCCAGACGCCATTTTTTTTTTGTTTTTATTTTTAAAAAAAAATAAAATTTAAAAAAAAAAAAAAAAAAAAAAAAGCCGGACGCGTCCGCCATCCGCTTCCTTAGGTGGTACATTTACACTCATTTTGAACATTTTGAGGTAGCCAGTTTGCATGTGCACATCTACACAAGCTCATAAATTTGTGTAACCTTGTAGTAAAATTTAGTATACATGTAAAACTATATGGTATAGTCATTGAATATTTGGAAGTTGGAACTTGAGTAAATAAACCCCAAATGCAAATCCAGTATTTTTTGTTGGTACAGTCATTGGATAATTGGAACTTGGAACTTGGGTTAATAAACGCTAAATGCAAAATCCAGTATTGTTTTTCAAGATAGGTCGACTCTTTCATTGTTGAACCAACAAAGGCCAATTCTGAACCGATTCAACTCGTGATTCAATCGATCCGTAATCGGTCAATTCTGAATGACCAGAAAATACTAGTTGATATTAAGAGTCCATGATCTCATTCATACCTCAAATATCCAATATGTTTTTTCAAAGTGAATTTGTATGGTATTCAAAATGCACGGCACAGAAAGTACAATGGTGTGCAATTGGAAGATGATAACTCAATCTAGAGTTTGCCATGAACTCTTGTGCGATGATGGGCCATAAACCAAAATGATGATCTGTATGTAGATGCACAATCTCTCTCCAAATGCTCTGAGCAAGTCAACTAGCAGTGATTGTCTTGTTCCAACAACTCTCTTCCAATTTCCAACCAGCAGCCAGCAATTGTAACAGTCAACCTTATCCTTGTTGTCCCTGCAGCAAATAATCTTTAACCAACAGCAAAGCAGATCAACCATTGATTATGATAATACACTATGAGGACCAATGTACAAGCTAACCTAGGCCATCAAGCCATTAATTTGGATAATACACTAGGAGGCCCCCAATTCTCACATCATCACAACTAATGTAAGAGCCAGTGTCGCAGCGAATCCCGATTCACTGGCAGTCGCGGTTCACGAATCGCGATCGTAGCGAATCGCAATTCACACTAGAGAATCGATTGTCTGAAAAACAGAATCCCAATTTTCTGAATCGATTCGCGATTCCTTCTGAAGTTTATCAGATTTTCAGGAATATGAGCTAGCGTGTGTTCCTGTCAGCTAGTGTGAATCAAAACTGTAAGCTGTTTCAGCTCCCAAATACTGAGCTTACAAAGAAAAACCATTCAGCCATGAAGCTCTTTGCACATTTTGTGAACATTAAGGGCTCGTTTTTCATTGGAAAACTTTGATACAGCAACACTGCGATGCCAACCTCAAGTTAGCAGCGAAGCATCAACCATAGGCTAAAAAAAAAACTTTCTCTATAACCCTAATCAAAACCGTGAATCATTGTTGCGATTTGAACCATTCGCGGTTCGCAACTGCATCTCTGGTACGAGCTAAGTTGGGCCCCTGACCGCTTACAAAATCAGAACGCGTTCCAGAACGGGCAGTGAATCAGTGCTTCTTCTTAATGGAGTCTTGATGATCTTCTTTATTATTCAGTCAACTACGTTATTTTGCTCAAAGTATATGCAATGGTGAGCTTATGCCTAATTCTATTCTATTTGCTATACTATGAAGCCACGACATTAAGAGTGATAGAAACAAGATCAGCATCATCCATTGACTTCTACTGAGGCAAGTTACTCTATAATAATTTTAATTTTGGTGAAGATGGTAAGATGCTCAGTCATAGGTTTTCCCTCGTTCATTTTTTAATCAAGAGTTGATTTCTCTAGTATAAGACACTAGAGGTGTTAGGTTGCTCAAACATGGAATGAAGTATATTCCAAGCTTCATGTGGAGTCATTTTCGCTCTCGTTATATAAGGGAGTATACTGCTTCTTGTCAAAAAGTGAGATGTAGGGTTAAGCAAAAGAATCTTTGGCTTGGTAGGCCTCTTAACTTATTTTCACTATTAGAAGTAAAAGCCCAAAGAGCATAGTTGTTGCCCATTTAGTACAGTTGATTCACCAATAACATGGCCTTGGATAATATCACCCTAATTCTTTAGCACAACATCCTTGTAGTAAATTTTTCTTTTGCATGGCCTCCTATATACGTGCTACAATAGATGTCTACAACAATACCAGTTAGTACTAGCTGTAATTTCACATTAGAGCATAAACAAATCCCAGCTATTTCTTAACACTTAAAAAGCACAACCCACAATTGATACATGTACCACAACTAATCAATGTTGAGGATAACTCTACACACATACCTTTTCAAATTGTGTTTCAAAACGGCCGTTTCGAAATAGGAAAATTCATTTCAAACAATCGCTTGCCTTTTTTAGATGAAATTTCATTTCAAGGTTTTTTGGGAGGGGTTCTTTTTTATCCTCACCATCGGTTATCGTGAAAACAAGTGGTTTTTTGAAGTGTTTGAGAGAGTAATGCACCTTTGGAGTCTGCTAAAGTGTGCAATGTACAATCAATCAACCACCTCCTATCTAAATGTTAGGAGTAGAATCCTTATCAAGTGATCAATTTATGTTGTGATGATTTATGAACTAGCAAATCACCTAATAACATGTGGACAATTGATATCACAATGAGTTTCACTACAGAAACTAGCATTTCAGCAATTCCAAACATAAAGTTAGTTCCTTTTTTGCCAACAAGAAGCGTATACATTACTTGGTTAAAGGGTTTCACACTTTGGTTTCAAATTTGCAAATCTAGTTCAACGAGGTAGCTCTAAGTCCATGCGACTCGTAAAAATTTGCCTACATTGGTACAGTTTGACGTTGATACTCTCATATGGTCATTACAACTTTGTATCTTGAAAGATTTGAGATGTCAATCGACCAAGGGCTTGATCTCAAGTTTCTTACCTCTCTTAATCGATAAAGGACAGCTCTAAGACCATGTGATCTTAAAAGGATACACATAAAAGATTCACATACATGAACATATGATACAAAACATTGCAAATGAAACTACATAACAGAGAAGGCCATCTTCAACTTATTAACATGCAATCCATCAAAAGAAGGGTTGTAAATTAAGTGAACAACTAGCAAACAAGCAATTTTGTGAAAGTGCAAACCTTCTTTAGCCCAAATATCATATGCTTGATTCCTCTCCTCCACTGGCTGTTTCAAGCAAACCTTCAGTTAAATCTCCTTTTTTGAAGTTTTACGCATCATCTTCAAGAAATTATAAAAAGCTACTCCATCTCTTAGGAAGTAAAAATTTAACAAATGAATCCAACTTCATGATTTGAGAGCCACTCAAGAGACTAAATTGTAGTTCAACTAGTCTTAATACACATAATTGATCAAGTTCTTCTTTAACCAACAAGCTCAAGCATATACGATAGTGCAATAATGTATTAGTAACCCCCTAGAAATGAAACCTATCCAAGCATGAAAACAAGAACGCAATCATTTGTCTAAGTCAAAAATGCCTTTGTTGTGAGGTAATACTTACATTTTTCAATATATTGGATTGCGCACCCTTGACAACAGGCTTTGCCACATCTCGTAATTTTCTCTTTCGATTACGCTTTCTAGGCTCCAAAAACGGCGCTATAAGAGAGTTACGCTGCAAAATGCTATCGCAATGCAACACCTTGATTCGATGCTTATTTCTTTTTGGTTCAAGCCTTTCATCTGCCAAGTAACGATGTCAAACTCATTATAGAAAACTCTCTCTCTCTCTCTCTCTCTCTCTCTCTCTCTCTCTCTCTCTCTCTCTCTCTCTCTCTCTCTCTCTCTCTCTCTCTCTCAAACCCTTACCTCCCTTCCTTTGTCACTTTCCCTGTCATAGCTCGTTGGAGTCACAAGCCACCTTCTCACCACCTCACTCCACACTGCGGCCTCGTTGTCTTTCCCATCTAAACCTTATCGACACAAACCCGCATCAACTCACCCCATACAACCTCCTTGGTTTGATGTTGAGTGCCATTCCTTGCATCTCAGAGTTGTCCATGCACGGATAGATGAACCACATCTTCTTATTGCTCGTCGATCCCTTCACCATACACTCCACCGTAAAAAACGTGTATATGAAATTTGGGAAGGGAAACGTCTCGTTGATTCTCTTTTCAATCCATCCACAAGTGCTTTTTGGTGTGAGTTTATCCCCTGTGCTCCACATCCCCTCCTTGAGAATCTGCATACCTTGACTACATATGCCACTACATTATACACCATACCCACCGACACGCCCATCTCCATCTCCCCCTGTCCATGTAAGTTCACCTTCTTCACCTCTGACATGATCCTAGCGGCCATCAAGAGAATGAAGACATGTCATACCCGAGACATTGATGACCTTGAGTCCGAGTTAGTGATCCATGCTATAGATATACTTTCACCTACTCTCACCACTTATCTTAATCGAGCAATTGTTTCTAGTTTCCCACCTTCCTATGTACTAACATTATTCATCCCATCCACAAAACTGGTGACCCCATGAATCCTAATAACTACGGCAACATCATGATTGGGCACATTATGATGGTGCCCAATCATGGAGGTCCCCCCCCCCTCCCTTAGTTTCTACCCTTCGATTATGTCAAAAAGAAGTGCTTTCTTAGTGTTAATGGGTAACATGTACATTATAATTCGTGATTAATCGATAGTGAAATTTGAATCCTGAAGTGCAACTCCTAAGTCTTGTTACCTAACAATACCTGTCACCTGTGATTTAGGATTCTTGATCCATCTGTTGCTCGCAGTTTTAGCTATGATCTATCTGACATCATTTGTGACATTAGCTAGTAACTACCAACTTCCATACATGAGTAGAAAGATTGATCGTTGTTACTCATTGCTCAACATTGATGTCACACGGTACACCATACATATTACAATTTACAATGAAACACTCAAAAAAACCCCAAAGGATCTCTCTCTCTCTTTGTGGAAAATGCCAAAACAAAACGGTTTGAACCGTTTTGTATTTAAAAAAAACAGGTTCGAACCGTTTTTTCTTTAAAAAAAAATTAAGTTTTTTTTTTCCGGTTCGAACCCAAAAAAAACTGTTCGATCCGAGGCCGATACGAACCGACGGTTCGAACCGTAGTTCTTTGAACGAACCACGGTTTGACACAACACTGGCACTGTAAGCGAGAGTTCTTAGCAGTTTTTGGAGTGACATTGCCATTTTAGAGCAGATATGGAGTACCATTGGGGTGAAGCGGGATTGTTCCCTCTCACCCACTCTAGTCGGATTATATATTGATGAGTTGGAGAGAGTTATTCAACAATGTGGTGGTGCAAGTTGCATACTTGGATGTTCATGATGTAGTTCTTGTTTCCAAGACTAGAGACGGTTTACAGAGACAGTTAGACAAGGGCCAGTATCTCGCGTGTGTAGATGCTTATGCTATCACATATGATACGGGCTAAGCTGTTCGTTCCACATCAGATCATTTTAGCTGAGTTTGTAGTTCCACCCATTCAGTTTGATGCCAGTTTCCGACTTATCACCTATATTCAGTCAAGTTATTCCCATTGGATGAGCAGAGGTATACACATGCAGCGCTTATCTCATCTCAGCATCTTCATAGTTAGGGCTTCCAGTTATCATGGTTTTCTCAGGCCTCCCGTTTACTTGACACATTTCGCATTTCTATCACGGACCTTCCATCGAGTACCCATGACTACACCAGACGTTTCCTATACAGAGCATACCTGCGTCGAGTGTGGCATGGCCACCTTCCGGTCAAACCCGACTTCTGGTCTGAAGTTTATATTGGGTCAGCTCAGATTCTCATCACCAGCTTATGATTGAGACTGGACAGTTTCAGAGTACACCACGAGAGGAGCGGATTTGCCCGATGTGTTCATTATCCGAGGTAGAGTCCGAGGAGCACTTCTTATTCAAATGTCCAGCAGCATACTATGAGGTCAGAGCTCCGGAGATATCACTGTCTTTTTTGAAATGCACCCGTCACTCTACGATCGACCATAGCGTATGAGGATCCACGTTGTGTGGCAGTCATGATCAGAGAGAATGTTACTTCTGCGACAGGATCTACATCAGCCAGTCCAGTCTAGTCACCTTGACACACAGCTCCAGATCACCTCCTTTTCTTATAGGAGATCACGGCATGATCCAGAGTCAGAGGATAGTGAGACTGATGATGACTCCCGACACACACGGCTGTTGCTCATAGGATCACTGATATGAGGAGACAGACTACGCAGAAGAACTCCTAAACGACGTTATCAGCACACCCTACAGTCCCCAATACATCTTTCTTCGGTGGCAGCAGGAGTTGATTGATGGACCTCTATGATTCTTTATGACCCTATTATGAGCACATACATATTTACCAGCACCCGCATCATTTTTAGCTACTTGATGGTGTTTTTTAGTAGCTACACTTCATTTATGATTTCTTTATTGTTATCGGAGACATTTTACATGCTCCTATTTGCACCACACACTTGATATGTACTTTTTGTCTTATATGCCTTTTGGAATGGAAAAGATGTTAATAAAGCTCTCTCTCTCTCTCTCTCTCTCTCTCTCTCTCTCTCTCTCTCTCAAGCAGTTGTCCTACCTTGCATTTCATCTATCCTCCTACCTCTTACTCCATCTACATCTACTGCTCACTCTTCCAACATTGTTTTAGCTAAAAAAAATCTTTACCGTCCCTCAACTTGGCAAATTAACTCAGCCACAACTCAACTTGGAATTCACTCCATGAAACAGGAGACGATTCAACTCAAGAAGGGTCTCAATATTAGGGTACGCAATATTGCGGATACCCAAAATGCTATTGAGGAAGCAAAATGCTTTCTTAAGACTATACTAGTTTATAATATTGAACCTAGACCATCCCTTGCTAGCTTTTGACACAAGAAAGTAAAGCAGTGTTTATATAAGCTTCAATAACTTTAGCATCCACAATCATCACCCAAAATTTATCCTTCCTTCGTTGATTGAGAAGCATCTACATACAAACTACTTCTTGGGTAGGATTTGAACCTGAACCTTTAGATTTGTCCACGAAAAAGAGAGAATCGTCCGGAAGGTCAAGCAGGGGGCCTCCACTGCGAGCTTCACGAGCCGCCTTCTCCACAAACTCATCCACATCCTGTGTGCTGATGTTCTTGCGCCATGCCTTCTTTCCCTTCCTCGACGTCTTAGCTTTCCCCATTCTCTTCCCTTATACCCTAAACAAAAAATAAATAAATACAATAGCTGTGGCTGGTGCGTGCGCGCTCCTGCTACACCATAGCAACGATCTTGATCGACGCAAAGAGAAGACGAGGATCATCCACTGCTCGCAATCGGATCAATCACTCCCTCCTTCGCAAATTCCACCTTTTCCTGGGAACCCTAATGAACACCCACTCCTATATACCCTCTAAACCCTGAACCCTAAGAACCAAGGTCTCCCTCCTAGTTATTTTTGCATACTACTAAAACCCTAAAAGCCTACATGAAACTCCAAGTTAATGCACTAGAGTTGAACTAATGGGTGCATGCATTAGTTGGAAATTAGCTTTGATAGATTTTTTTGAAGGCTTACTCTGTGGCCGCAACTAAGGTTGTAGCAGAGGCGACCATGGAGGTGGTAGTGGCAACAAAGAAGTAGAGGAAGCAAGATGTGGGAGGTCAAAGCCCAGAGTGGGAGCCTAGAGGTACGAGGCAGCCATGAGGAGGTTTTCTAAACTTCATTGATTGAGGCAATGGAGCTAGCCAGAAGGCAACAGTTTACCATTCTCTAAGCAGCAAGCTGGTTATCGAGCAAATGGTCATTGCTCACCCCATTTTGTCAAAAAATTTCTTATGGAGGAAAGTCCAAACACATCCATCTTCCACTTATTGGTGCCTTTCCATAGGTTCATAGGTTCAACATGATCCAAATTTGTTGACCAATTACACACCACTTCACCCCTCCTTTTTAAAGAAATTCCTGAATATCTTACAAAAAGTTAACTGGCCATTCTTGGAACCATTATGATTCGTTATCCAATTGAGCTCTCTAGGATACAATCACTAATGAATCGGAGTCTATTTCTTGTTTGAGAAATACTCCACCAAGAACTATGCACATAACTTTTCCAAATGAATCTCAATGATTCATAAAGCATGCGCCTTACAAGCAACATATTGATTTAAAAATCTCAAATGTCTAGGTGCAGAACTTAATTGTACAGTACAACACCACATTTAGATCCACATCCAAATCACTCTTAAGTTAACCAATAAATCTTTTAGAACAAGATTTGTTAACTCTACAAGTAATTGTCCAACACAATACTTGATCGTATGTCTATGTTGACCAACTAGGTTAATTGTACCAAATAACCCTAACCAGGAATACATAGTAGATTCATACAAGATTAAACATGCACATATGAGAACAATCTCACTATGACCCAATACGTACACATGTCCATATCTGGCAAATTCCTCTAAAATCCGCATATCTTACTCTCATATCTCACTAAGAATCTTGTAACTCAACTACCATAGAATTCTATTTCTCATGAGTAAATAACATATTTGGGAAATCTTTGAAACTAGGAACACATCCTATCTCACGAGTTTTCCAACCCACTTACAACTTAGCCCCAAATTACACTCATCAACCCCTCTCTGGTCCTAGTACTCCAACTAAGATTAGGTTGATTCAATACAGACATTCATGATCAAACTTACTTCTATCCCCGACACTCTGGGATTAGTAACTTTCGATCTTATCCAGTACTACGTATAATGATTTCCCATTTCAAATCATTTCTAGTTCCAGATTGTTCCACACAATCCCTAGAGAATTCCTCTTATTTGAAAAGTTCTAGCCTTGTATCTTACTTTGGATTTGTCTGAAAATACTTCACATTTCTACACATCAACTAGTTTTTTCCAAACACTGTGCAACCAACATATCTTCTTATAGGCTTTTACACACCGCTTCACCTCTCCTTTTTAAAGGAATTCCCGAATTTCTTACAAAAAGTTAACTGGAGAGATGACATATGAAAATATTTGAAAAGTCAATAATAAGTGCCTTCCCTAAAAGGATTCACTCTATTATTTTCAAGACTTTTCCCTTGAATAATATCAATACGAGTGATAGTAACATCATCCATCCGAGATCTATCTATGCATAAGAGATAATCTTGGTTTTTTTTAAGAAAATTGAAAACACAAAAGGCTTAAAAATCTATCCAAAAATTCCAAGCCTTATGCCTACAAGTTGTAGTTCACAAGATAACATTCCTTCAAGAAAAGAAATAACTTTACATTGGAAGGATCATATGAAAATTAGACTAATGTCTAGTACTTGAGAAATTTTTAAAGAAGTAAGGGTTCTATAAAGGTGAGAAATAGCTTTAAGGGTTTTCTGATTTTGTAAATTATGAGATGCCTCCAATGGGTCAGGACTATACCTCAAAATTTTCCAAAATACCCTTCAATTAACCAATGGTCTACTTTTTCTTGTATCGCGAATAAGTACTCAAATTTACCATTGATAATCAGATCTTTATAGCCCAAAAATTTTGTTTCCAAAATTACTGATGTCCCACATGTCGTAAATCGGTGGTCGTGAGTGCAACTGAGGCTCAGTTGCTCAGAGCGTAGGCTTGTAGGAATGGAAACGCAACAGTTAGCAGCGGAAATATTCAAGTAGAAGAATTCATACAGTTTGCGCAAATGAACGACGCAATAGTGAGACAAAAATTGCACTTTGATAAAATATCAACAGTGAGTACAATGGCTTGAAGTAATAACTTCAGCTTGTTGAGTGTGATAACGCTGGCTACAGATAACTCTGATTGAAAGAGAATTTTCAATAATTAACACTTCCATAGCTTGTTTCAGCTAATATAGAGATTTACAAGAGAGGAAATATCTTACAAGCCTTTAAGGCTATTTATATCAGTCTTTGTATATGTACAAAAGTTGGTAACCGTCAACCGCCTTTGGGATATTTGTTTGTCCAACTGTTTTAGGGTTATCCTCCATTGGCGAAGTCGATTAGCAAAATGCGAAAAAAAAAAGACGAAAGTGCCTTAAAATGATTTCTAAGGTATTCTGGCCACTTGGCCAGTGTGTCGCATTTTTCGCTAAGGAGCGAAAAAGGCGAAAAAGACGAAGGTTCCTTAAAAATGATTTCTAAGGTATTCTAGCCACTTGGCCAGTGTGTCGCATTTTTCGCTAAGGAGCGAAAAAGGTGAAAAAGATGAAGGTGTCTTAAAATCTCAAAGGAAAAAATATGTTGTCGGCCTTCGGTTTTTTTTTTTTTTAAGGATGCTCATTACTTGAACGATCCGTTTGGCTGAGCATAAGAAATATAACACCATACCACCAGCTCTTCTTTCCAAACAATCCTTAACAGCCATACTTGATATTCCAGATCCAAATAGTTTATCTGGATTTCGTATACTATGTATAAGCACATATCTGATACAACCAAAACATTGGAGAATCCATTTATTCTTGATGGTGGATACTAATAATCCATTTATGAAAAGGTGATTCAACAAGAAGGCCCCTACACATGGTTCCTAACACATTGTCAACCTCCTCTTGTTATTAATAAGCTTTTATAATCCCTCCTACAGAGAGCATGACCTCTAGAAAAAACTTCTTTTCCCGCTCTTACAAGTTAAGTAAGATCCATATGTCCAAATCATACCAAAATTTATAGTAATTCTCATAGTCATATATGATATTTCATACGAATACAATTAAATGAATTCTATTAACCAATTTTATTATGGAGATACTATGAGAAATTCAACTAGTTTAATCATATTTGTTATATTTCTATGTTTGGCAAATTGAGGCCAACTTTATATCAAACTTAGAGTTTGACTTTTCAAAGTTTATTAGTCTAAATTTCATTAGAATAGACACTTTTTGAAGTGTTGGAAAGTTAGAAGTCGAGTTTGAGTAGATTCAAATTTAAATGTTGGGTACATTGAATCTAGACCCAAAAATAGTAGGGTTTACATTTTGGAGGGAAAGCCAAGTGGCCAAATAGGGTTTGGACCTGTTATAAAAGGATGTAACTCATGGAGAAGCAAATATTCTCTCTTATATATCTCATTTCATACTTAAACATGGTTCTCTTGGGTTCTACTATCCATTGGTGCACTATATTTGTCATATCTTGCAATTCTATGTGTAGAATGATCTATATTTGTATTTTCAGGTTCACACGTGCGAAATAAAGTAGCTTGCTGGTTTTGTAGAGACATCAATAGTACTTTATGTTTTGATTCATGTTTGATCAAGTTCTATTAGAGTTTGCATTCTATTTTGTGTATAGATGCTAATTTTTCTACATTATTGGCAAGATTGGTGGGTAGCTTGTTTTATAACCAAAGATCTTTAGTAGATTTGGATTTGAATTGATCCAAACCTTTCACATGGTATCAGAGCTTGTGTTTCAGGTTATGAATAACGGAAATCATATCTATCAATGATTTGGTGAAGATATCAAGGCTAGAGTATGCTAGATTGGATTCTACACCAAAATCGAGTTTCTTGCATTTGTAGATTGGATCTTTTGTAGATCAAAACCCTATGAAAGGTCTATAAACTTGATCAATTCCGATTTTTGAATTCACATGTTGGATTTGGCCGATTTTTGGATCATTGGATTCGCCTAAGTGGTGGCTAATAGATTGCATATCAAATTTTCAGCATTTGTATGTAGATCTTGAAATATTCAATTTTGTGTGATTTTGTCAAAACCCTAATTTTGATTGGATCTCTAGATAGTGAGGTTGTTGGACTTCATTTGAGTGTGTTTCAATCTTAGGAACTGGCAAGAGTCATTATATTGAGGATAGATAAGATCCAAAATGTAGAATTCCTCTACAAGTGTTCACCTACGAATGAGCTCTCCACATTGACTTATACTTGGACGCCCTTGTTTTACAAAGAACCGTCAAAAACTCAAAACCTGATAATTTAGTTAAGTTACAAGCCATAGTAATTTAAGTACAGAACTTACTCACTTACAATAGTTTCCATGGGACGAACCCCCAATGGACCATATGACTTATTTTTATAAGCTAGTTCCATGGGACAGACCCCCAATGGATCTAAGCTAGAGTCGCTTTAATTCTATGACTTGAACTAATTTGAATTACCAGATGGCTAGAATATTCTCAGGGAATATTAGCCTACATTTCACACGTGTGAAGGATAGTAGGCTGCTGTTGTTGCACAGACAGGGACAATATCTTACTGTAATTTCATGCTTATGATCAGATCTTAGTGATTTATGCAATTCTAGCATGCTAAAATTGATGATTTCTATCTTGTAGACTAGATGTGCATCCAAATTTAGTCAAGATCTTGTTGATTCATTAAATGTATTTTGGATATGTATTTTTCACAAAAGCCGCCTATGACCATAAATAACTTCTAAATCTGGGAGACCTTGTTGGGACCCCATGGTCCAAATATGTAAAAAAAGTTCAATCTGTTGTGCAAACGTAGCTTGCATTGGTGACTTTCATTGGAATAGACTTGGAAAGGGGGGGCAGGTTGAGAGGTGATACTAGTTTGTACCAACTTCTTCAACTATTTGCATCTTTCATCTGTCCAAAAGTAATGACATCATTAAAATACTTGCATTTCCAGAAGTAGAAGATGCGAAGATGAGATCCAACCCTCCAAATGCTACTTTTTGTTATGTCCATGACCAGAATATAGGATTCAATATACTCCTAGTCTTGGATACCCGGTACTCCAGTGAATCAAGATCATTAGTTATGCCACATCATGCTGGATGTGACCCGCAATGTAATTAATAACCTTGTGAGGCCCAGACATAATAGTTGGAGTTAGTACAAGGTTTGGGACAGTCAATGGCATGTGTAGAGTATTAATAGCAATTGAATCTATCTATAGGGGAGTTGGGACCTTGCGTTACTATATGCACAAGGAGGTCTTAGGCCTATAGAAGGAGGACAAACTCTCCCTGCTCCATCATTGTTTTGGTGATTCATTGCCAGATCCTCTCTCTACTCTCATGCCTTCCTAATCCTTGGCTTGGGGGTGAAGCTTTTGGAGATTGAGCGGTTGCTTCTACTTGGTTGGGTGGGTTCTCCATAGTGTATTCTCTATTGTTTTGTCTTGTAAACAGTATCTTGAGGAGCTTTCCCTAACATTAAAATGGTCTATTAGAATTCCATGAAGCATTCATACAGAACCTTAGAAGTAGTATGGAATGAGAACAATGATTTTTTTGATTTGTAGAAGTGATTTTGGCTTCATACTTGATAGAGACGGAGCATAAGCCAACGACCATCAATTTACAGGTCTGATAGCTTACTGAACAGGTCAAGAGGAGCACTAGTTGTATCATTTCTCAGCATGATCCCCTTATGGATTGAGAGCAATCCACCACACAAAAATCACCAAAAAAGACTATTTTTTGGCTTTTTTCGGCCTTCTACAGTTCAATTCATAGAATTCTTGGCTCTAACTTTAGGGACAACTTCAAAATACTTTGATTCAACTTTTGGCAAGCTCTACAAAGCATTTTACAATAACCTACTATCCAACTTTATGAAAAAAAAAAAACAAGCAAAAATCATATTCTTTTAGCTATTTTTCGGTTTTTTCTTCACCATAAAGTGGAAATTCATTACATGCACTCTTTCTCAACCACATGAAACAACTTATCTTAGCAACATGCAAATGAAAACCGGGAGAATACACCCACTTGCAATCTTGCTCTCCACTTGGATGATAATACCAATTGATCCACACAAAAATTTCGACAAAAAGCAACACCACTCCAAGTTCTTATATCTTCGTAAGCCTTGCTCTGATACCAATGTAAGGAAAATAAGCAACTCTTCAAGAAATTGTTTATGGGCAAGTACCCAAGTTGGGAAAATTTGTTTTTTTCTGGTACTGTGCTAATTAGCGATTTAACTTTGGAGTGAGAATACTCCCTAGAAATAGAGTTAAATTGTGGATCCATAATTTTTTTCTTTTCTTTTTGACCTTCAAAACATCAATGGTTTTGTTTTTGCATTCTCAATGATTTGGTCATTAAGATTGGCAATCAAAAGCTTTCAGTAAGATACTTGTTAAAAGTTGAAATTCAGTTGAACTAATGAAGCAAATATTGGTAAAAAATGGAAGTAATTAAATTCTTTATTCGACATATGACATTTTATCGAATATAGTAAAAGAAGTACTGGAATCCAAATTTTGTGGATTTTCCATTTATCTACTTTCATTAGCTGCATTATAATCAATTGACTTTAACGGAGTAATGCTAAAGCCAATCTTTAAAAATTACTTGCTTATGCATTTCTGTAACACAAACTGAGGATTAAGCAACCTTTACAGCGACCTAAAGCTATTCTTACTGCAAAAACAACAATAGGAAGAGACTTTTGCATAGCAGTACACTGTTGAACTTCTGTTTTCTATAGAAAACAAGGTTCAGGTTTTAGGAGTTTGTAATAGCTGTAACGATGCCCTTATTGCATTTGAAATCTGCAAAAACAGCAGAAGGAATGCAAGAAAAGCTTTATGCATCAAGAAAAAATGATTTAAACTGTGGTTCTGGTGAAAAACTACAGATTTAGGCTCCAAAACAACGCCCAGCTAGTGCGCTCCTCCGTACCATTCCTGCAAATATTTTGTGAGAAAAGTGGTGCCCTTCTCCCTGCTTTTGTGCCGCCATCTCTCTCTCTCTCTCTCTCTCTCTCTCTCTCTCTCTCTCTCTCTCTCTCTCTCTCTCTCTCTCTCTCTCTCTCTCTCTCTCTCTCTCTCTCTCTCTCTCTCGGGCTCTTGCTGTCGCGCGCAGACCCTCTTATATTCGGGTTTGGTTTCTGAAAAAACCTGATGAGGGTAGGGCGTGAAGGAGAGGAAAAGAGGAAGGGGGGGGGGGGGGGGGGGGGGGGGGGATTGGTGGGGTAGTGTAACTCTTTGTTAACAACAAGTTTTGGTTGTTAAATAGTGAGTTGTAAGGCCAAGTTTGGTAGGAGGGTTGGAAAGGGGGGGGGGGGGGGTGGTGCTAGGGTCTGGTAGCTTTTTATTAATTTTTTGTTTTTTTTTGAAGTTTTCCATAGGCACTTCTTACTTGTTAAGAACTACAAGATTTATATGGCAGTTAAGGTTGAATCTAATTGCCTTGAAAATTGTGTAAATTTGATTTGGTTGCATCGACATGGGTTTTTCGGTAGTGTAATGGCTTAGATACCATTTGCTAAATTCTTTGGTATAATTTTAATAAGCACGTTGTGGTCTGTAAAAATTGCGTTTTTTTGAACATGGCTTTATTAAAAGAAATTATACCCGTAATGATTCCTAACTGAACGAGTTTTTTTCGGTTAAGAAAAGCAAGTGGTTATGTGTAAAGTTCTGGTAGGGGAGGCTTTTCCCGTCTTCTTGGAAATTTTCCTAGCATCACCTAAAAATGATGGACCCCCTGATTTTATAACAGCTCAACCTTGGGTGAGACTATTATGGAACTTCATAAAAGCTATAAATACCGAACCAACCAAATGCAAAATCATTTTAGACAATTATAGGCCATTAATTCAAAACAACTTGGGCTAAAAAACGGAATTTTTTTTTCCGGTGAGTAATGCATATAAGTTGTCGATGATTGGATAAACCGTTTGTCGCTGCACAACATCCCAAAGTAAACTAAAGCGAATTTTGTCGGTGCTTTGGGTCAAGCCTCAAAAGAGTGCAACCCATAGAACTGTGACTGGGCTGAATTCCGTAAAGCTTTTTTCACAGTTAACGAAATGTGTATTCGCTTTATTAACTGCAATGGGCAACCGAGAACAAGAATTCTTGGATTTTTTTGTGACCAAGGTGTTTTCTTGTTTTTTTTTGGAA
This sequence comes from Diphasiastrum complanatum, assembly GCA_029204225.1. Lineage (NCBI taxonomy): Eukaryota > Viridiplantae > Streptophyta > Lycopodiopsida > Lycopodiales > Lycopodiaceae > Diphasiastrum > Diphasiastrum complanatum. The sequence continues at coordinate 45,458,985 of CM055098.1, read as the reverse complement.
ACAGGCACGGTCAAAAAACGGCCCAGAAGCCTAGGATGGAAACTGTAGTGGAACGAAAAAATTGTTTCTTGATGTGCTTGAAGCCGTGGGTGTACCAACACTGTTTGTTGTTAAGAACAAGAAAAAGCTGGTTCATTCTTCTCCACTTCTTAATCTGTCACTGTAAACCTTACGGTGACCGTAAAGATTGTGGAAAAGGGCTAAAGAATGTTTGTTTGAGTTGAAGTTGGAATTTTTTATGAATTCCCAAGGACTTCATATACTTGTATTATGTTTCTGACACTTTGATCAGGAAATGGAGGGCCTTCATGGAGGAAGAACCTGTGGTATGAGACGCAGACAATTTCAAGATGAAGATCTGAAACTAACTGGATTTGTTGACCGCAGTAAGGCCGTAAATCTTAGTGATGCCAAAAATTATCGTCATAAAACGGGTGTTTTGTCGAAAATTTGAGATATTGGTCATGACCCCTTTTTTTAATATCTCAAATTTACAAAACCGAAAACCCAACAAGCTATTTCTTTGTAAAAGATATATTGGTGAATTCCTTGAACTTTAATTAACCAGTTTTCTTGTGATTCCTTGGAAGGTAATTATTACCCATTGACCATGGACAATGTCACAAAAATGATTAATGAAACCGTTTTTTAAAATTGTTTTCTCTACTTGAAAATTCAAATAATTCTTTTCTGATTTACGGGTCAATTCTCAAGCTTGGTAATACAGAAAATCTTTTGTTAAGTCAATGTGTTGGGACATCATTGATGGTTGCTAACAATGATGCAACTTTTCTTTTGGCAAGATTTTCTCGGATCTCTTCTTAGACTCTTCTCCTGGGCAAATCTCAAATGATCTGCACCTCTTGGAAACTCGTGGTGTTTCCTGTTAAAAAGGGGGAGAAGTAGGAAGAAATGAGAGTTATCAAGGAGAAGCATCTATAAGAGATTCCAGGAGGAATCTATTATAGATAATGGACCTGTTTTATAAATTAGAAATGATAGGATATTCAAATATTACAGAAATCCTTTATGGACTATAGTTGATATCAGATTTGAAGATTTAACAGGGGGGAAATTTAGAAAGTACTCTTGCAATAAGAAAGTGGCTGATAACAAGTCTGATTGATTTGTGTCAGAACTTGGTAATACTATTGCAAGACGGGGGTTTGTTGAAACCTGTTCCTTGTTGGCAATAGTCAACTTGATTTTAGTTCGGACTGAGATCCGTGGGTTGATGCAAGGAAGGAAATTCATGTTTATAATACATTCTTTCGAGTGAAGCTTTGGTTGAGATTTTGGATGTGAAATGGCACTCTTTGAGAAATATTCTCTCTTAGAGGATAACCAAGTTACAGGATTCTCGGTTATAAAAGTGTTGTGTACAGATCAGGAGTCATCTATAGAGATATGCTATGTAGTGAATATTTGTAGGATCATTAAAACCTTTTGAACAAACTACTAATCCTATGGATCTACAAAGTATTCTGTAAACTAAGTTTATTTGCATGCATAAACTGGTTGTTGGTACATAGGCATATTGATGAGAATTGTGTTCGAGACAATTTCTCGCTGGGTTATAGTAATTTCTCATTGAAAATTGCTTATTAACCTAGGATTGATTTAGAATCAGATTAAATGTGGTGTTTCGGTACCACACCTAGACATTTAAATATTTTCTAAATCCGATACAACTAATTGTATCAGAAGCGCTACTTTTGAGTTAGTTGTTGGAAATCAACAATATAATCTTAATTATAAATATTATGGTTGAGATGTATTGCTTATAAGTCACAACGTCTACGAGTCATTTTGGGATTCGTTTATAGATGTGTGTGCATAGAATACACAAGAACTTTTGGGCCTTATCTTTTTCCATTTGGAATAGATGGGTTGCTATCCCGAAAGACTCGGGAGGGTTGGATAGTTGTTTGCCAAAAGTTAGAACTTCACATAATGAGGTTCTGATAAATCTTAAGTTATTCTAGATTAGAACTTAAGAGGAAAATCTAGACGTATTCTAGATCGGGACCCTAACTTTGGAATGACAATTTGTGTCGTGTCTAAAGTAAGGGCGTTTTTTAGAAAACAATCCTTATATTGGCACTGTGTGTGAGTTGTAAAAGTCTGGAACTTTTCAGATGGATAGGACTTTGTGCACAGCTCATGTGTCTTTTAAGAATTGTGATACACTCTTATGATATGGTATGGTCTCAAGAATCTGGAGAGTTGGGATTGGTAAATCATAACTCGGATTTTAGGAAATACCTAATCCATAGGAGAGGATAGTATTCATACCTCGGATGAATAAACAGGTTAGTGGAATTTTGGTTCGACTGATCACCTTACCAAATCGACTATGTTTATTCGGGTGTAGACCAAGTAGTCATAGAGTGTCTGTTTAGGCTTTACGATACCAAAGTGACATTTTGAACATTCATGATTCGAAGTTCACTGGTCGCTTTTGGTCAGGCCGTATTTGCTAAACTAGAGATGACTCTAAGTTTAAAAGTTTTTTTGATCATTGGTAGTTGCCTTCTTTTAGTGAGTATAGGACAAGAATCCAATGAATTATGATTGACGAATCATAGTTTAGATTCTAGTTATACTTAATCGGTTAAAAGAAAAATTACCTGCATGATCAGAAGATCAGTTAAGATATCTATTCACATTTTCATAGCAATCTCCTCGGAGAGGTAGTCACCTTGATGGAGATTGGGTTATAGTAAGCATTTGGCTATCGGTTATAGCCCGTGCGTGTTTACATATAATTTTAAACCTATATCACCCATTGCGGTAGAGACTCGGGCGTTCAAAGTTCAAAAAGTAGCGCATTTCCTACATGATTGCAGGAAATGCTACGGATTGCACGTGAGAATGATACAATTCTGAAAAGATCGTCGAGAGACTTCCAAGTGGGGGGTTGGGTATTTTTGAGAATCTCGATGGATTCAAGTGTAATGCATACCGGCTAGCATTACTAATCATCCCCTAGATATAGAGGACCGTTTAAGATCTTGAAAAAGATCGGATCCTTAGCTTACCAATTGAAACTCCTAGAAGCATCTCAAGTGCATCTCGTGTTTCACGTTAGCCGTCTCAAGAAGAGTCTATGTGAAGGAAAGCATCTTGGATTTGGAGATCGATTGGACCTGTTGGATGAATCATTGGGTGTGTCTCCACTTGAACCCGGAAAGATCTTGGAAACAAGAACTAAACGATTGAGAAATCGTATAGTTACCGAGCATCAGGTTCGATGGAAGGGATATACGGACGATGACGATTCCTGGGAATATGAAGGAAGCTTAAGGAGGATCTTTCCCAGTTTTAAGTTCTGAGGATAGAATTTGAATAAGGGGGGAAGAATGTCATGCCCATGACTGGTCTCGAGTAGCGTATCCATGCTAGGGACCGGTAGACCAACAACCCATAAGTTAATTGTGACTATAAGGGAATTGGGGCCCTTATGTGTACATGGTCATTATTAATGGTTATAGGCCTAAACACTTGATGGTGGATTTGTATGAGTCTATCAGTGAGTCATTGGGGAACTGAATGACGTGGCCCAGATAGGCTGCAGACGTGTCCAGTGAGGTGTCACAATGCACTACTAGTGGTGCATGGGCCTTGGAGGGTATAAGTATACATATTGGGCTCTCACTAGTGTATGCTTGATAGCATGACTGGTGGCGGGATGCTGCTGGTGTGATGCCTCATTCCTCTCTGTGTGATTGATCTATAGCTTGGGGGCTAGATCCGTTCGATCTAGGTTTGGTTGGGTTGGTTTGTCCACCATCAGGTTCCCTTATGTTGCTTGTGTTTGGCATGCTTAGAATAGGATCCTTGGATTGAGGACTTTATAGTTTCTTAGTAATATTTCTCATTTGTGTTAGCAACAAGATGAGCTTATGCAAGAAAGAGTGGATCTTGCCCTCATAATACTCAGCACCCTATCTACCTTTGGCATTCTAGCTTCCTGAACCATGCTAGTTGGATTGAGCCTTAGTTCATGCTAGTTGAGAGGCAGCCACAGCTTGGATTAGTTGGAGCCATAGCTGGTTGGGATACTGTATAGCCAACATGGAAGCAAGATCAATCACAAAATCAACATTCTACACATAGAAAACCAAGATATTAAGAGAAATACACATGAGATGCACATAGAACCAAAAGAGATGAATTTCCTACACCAAAAGAGAATACAATGATATGTTCTCCATGCTACTACTGTTATTTATAGCTACTCAAATGTCATTTTTCCACTTTTTCTAAATGATAGAATCCCACTATCAATCCATCGTGGACCATAGGATGTGTTGCTTGAGTTTAAAAAAGAGAAGACTGTGAAACATTGTCAACTAGTTTGGTTTTTTATTTGGCATTTTGGAGGCCAAAATGAAATATCAACTTAGAATTAAGTTCATATTTGTCAGTAAAGGCCTAAATAGTGTTTGTACTATTTTTGGCAAGTAGATAAGTGGATGGGTTCATTGGAATTGGCTAATTTTCATACATTGCATCTAGAATAGAATTTCTAGGTCATTTGGTGAGATACCAAGAAATTACCATTTAGGACAAGTTTAGGGCAATTGGCCAAATGACATTTGAGAAGCTATAAATAGCAGTAGCAGTGTGGATAACATATCATTGTATTCTCTTTTGATGAGGAGAATTCATCTCTCGTGATTCTATGTCCATCTCATGTGTATTTCTCTTGATATCTTGGTTTTCTATGGGTAGAATGCTGATTTAATTGTAGATCTTGCTTCCACATGTGTGAAGGACAATATTGTACTGCTTCTGTACATACAAGGATAATACTAAGTCATATCTAAGTGTCTATGATCAGATAATTATGCATTTCTAACTTCTAGCATGGATAAAGAAAGTGATTTCTATCTTCTAACTATTTCTAGATGTGCAACCAAATTTGGCTAAGATCTTGTTGATCCATTGAATGTATTTTGGGTCTATATTTTTCACATGGTATCAGGAGGTGTTTCTAGCCCAAATCTTGTAGTTTCAAGTATAGAGTTTGGATCTTTGTGATTTTAAAATCATTTTAGGTCGAATACTTGTAGATGGTTTAGGAAAACCCCCCATCAATATGACAAGCATAAGGAAGCCGCAAGAGTAAGATTGAGCATGAATAGTATCAGTCATCTTGGCTTTGGGGGGGAACAACGTTTTGTAGATTATTTTGTGAGTAATTTTTAACCCTAAATTCATTGTTAAGTTCTATTTATAGTTGAAGTCAACTAAGTTATATTCATAGCTTAATTGCTAGCAAGTTTTTTTGATGCTACAGAGTACGATCTATGGCAGAGAGCCAATTGAAGAATATAAACTCTGCTACGATTGTAATTTCGAGAACATGCGCAGAGGATTGGATAGTAGAGACATCTTTTCAATTGATCAGGTAGACCCTAAGTTATTCCCTAATAAACAATTTTTGACTTTTAGTTGAAACTACTCTTTAGTTATTGCATTCAACTTTCACAAAGTACCTCATGTGTAGTTAAAATATGATTGCATTGCATTCAAATTTCACAAAGTACTTGTGATTGCATGTGCAGATTGATCAAGAGCAAGAGGAGCAGATTGATCAAGAACTTGCGTAGGAGTAGGGGATGGCAACGACGACGGAGGGGACTGGTGGCAGCGGCGGGGGGGATGACGACGAGGAAGAAGGCATTTGCAGAGGTGATGCCTTCTTCTCAGATGAAAATTGAAGCTGCACATGTAAAAATGTAAATATTTTTTTTGTATATAGAATACACATACATGCACATTATGATTTAGAATACGTAGCACACGTGAGCAATTTTGATTAATGCTAGTGCTCACCTCAAAAATAGCACAAGAATTCTCTCAAAAACGAGAGAGGTCGCTCACATATATGTACTCCCAACCAAAACAAATGGGGCCTTGCAGGTGGAAATGAGCACTCGTGGGACCCAATATTTTTTTTTGAATCCAAACTAAATGTCACTTGGTGACGTTCCTCTAAACCCTAAAAAAATGCTAGCGACATTTGTGCGACGCTAAAGTATGCGTCACACAAACGTTGCTAAAGTTTTTTTTTTTTTTTTTTTTTGTAAAATTCAACAAATGTTGTGGGGCGACGTACAATTGTCTCCCGACAACACTATATATTTTGCACAGAAATCAGACTCGAGAGTGTTTGCGACGTTCTTGCGACATTTGTAATTGTCGCCGCGCGACGATCCACTTTGTTCAATTTCGTGCTCGAATTTGATTCGACATTATAACAACGCTAAATCGTCATTGGGCGAGACTTACTTATAATTTGAACTGTCCGTCACGCGGCACCGATTCGTGACAATAATCGTTGGTGACATATTTAGAGACACGCAACGACGAATTATGTGTCACCGAAAGACGTTTAAATGTCGCTAGTTTTGTTATTTTTGTCGCTGATATGTCGCTATAACTGTGGCTAAGCGACGGTTCAGTAGCGACGCTTAAAAAAGAAGATAGTGACGTTTATAGGGACGATTGTGCACATTGTATCCGTTGCTACTATATGCATAAATGTCGCTGTGTCATTGGTGTGGTAGTGAGCTATAGAAGGCTACAAACTTCTCTATCTCACCATGACATAGTCTAATAGAGTGAAAGAAGACATAAAAAAAATGTGATATTTTCATTGAGTGTAATATCAATGAAAGCTAGTAGGCCAATCAAAAAATGGAAATTGGTCATTGGGTGAAAAACATAAGAAGGGGCAAATGCAATTAAGCTTGCAAAAGGCTATTCCTCTTGGACACCATAGCTATTGCTTAAGTGAGATCTAGGATGATGTTGTTGGATAACTCCCAACTTTGAGGTGAGTGTGGATTTGCTATATGGTTGGGTTAGGTGATTTGCTTGTCTCGATCGTTGAAGTTCTATTACTTAGTTCTTTTTATGCTTGGATTAGATCCATGTGAGCCATAGCGCCACATGCCCTCTCTCCAAGCTCTCATAGACGTTCTCACATTCTAGTATATTCAATGTCTACATAGTCTTTAGCCCACAATTTTACAATATTGACTATATAGTCATTTTGCAAATTCTAGACTACACAAAGTACTACTTTTGTTGAGCATGAGATTTATTTAGGAGTGTCGCTTATTAGAAAGTCAACTTCATTTGGCTAAATTTTTAAATTGGTCTTTAAAGCAAGATGCTAGTTTTACTTTTAGAAAATGTTGCTATGCCATTCATTATTGGTTGGAAGATGAGCCCAAGCGCTTGGTGACATGATTTTGACTATAAAGGGCGCGGGCCAGCTATTCACCATATTGAGAAAATTAAACTTTGTATTGCTTGTCCATGGCATTTCAACTGAAGAAGTCAAAAATTATGGCTCATGTCCAAATAAAAGAACTTTCTAAAAAACTAGTGACATTTTTAGAAAGGAAACAAAAATACAATCTAATCAAACAAAGAGATTCTCATATTCAGCATCTATGTTATTTTGTCAACTCTCAAGTGGACATTAGTTGTTCAAACATGTTTGAAATGTGGCATCATGATATGTTCATGATGAAAGAGAAATTTCCATGGTTGGATGAGGGGTAGGCCATTCCTACACTCTCAACCATTGGTTAGGTTGACACTTATTTGCTTCATAATTTACTACATATGTCGCATAGTAAGGGCCAAGGGCAAGCCAAGAAGATGCATAAGGCTCAAAACGTTCATGTCTTCGAGAGAAAAAAAGAAAAGGTCATGTCTAGAAATTTGATCATGGGCCTATGTGGGCAAGATCCCAGTTAATTCAAGCCCACCATTTCATAATACCTTTGTGTCATTTCAAAAGGCAATTAAGGGGGGGAGGCTCCGAGGGAGTCCCTTCCTCTTTGTAAAATCTGTTTTTTTTTTTTGTCGTAAATTTTTTCTACATACACCTTTCATGCGGAAGATGCGTGTAACAAAAGGTAAATTTTTTTATGTGCACCTTTTGACACTATAAAAGGGCACATAAAAAGCTTTTACCATGAAAAATTTTGCTTCAAAGATTTTGTTTTGTGAGGCTCCTCCATTTCCTTCACGAAAATGAGATCCAGGGGTTGGCTCAGTTGGTTTGCTTGGCATCCAAAGTTTCTTTGGTCCTAGGTTCAAGGCTCCCTTGGAAACCAAGATGCATTTCCTTCACGAAAATTTTGAAACTGATGTTAAAATGATGCACTACGAAAGGGCATGCTACATAGATAACACTCCAATAAGTGATGGGTTGGTGAATAGTCTTTATTCTACCTAAGGCCAAGACTTTAAAGGGCATATTCAGTGGTCCTTTAATAAGTGGTGGGTTTGTGAATACTTTTTCCCTCTACTCAAATCAAGAATTCTACAATTTCAATATTCCTCATGATGGTCCTGAGGCATGGGGTGGGGGTGAGGGTAGCATGAGGGTGAGGTTGCAACGACCCCACCCTCATCCAGCCAACCATTCCCAAAGGCTATAAGTAGTTCATCATGGTCACTATTTCACATGAAGGATTCTCTAGAGTGGGATGTGTGTGGGGCCATGCAATGTCCAAGTCCAGCTCAAAAGTAAGTGAAGTCAATCATAGTGATGAGGGACATGAAAAGTTAAAAATAGAATAACTTTTGTTATGTGAACTCATGAAAAAGTTAGAGGTAAGGATGAGCCATTTGAAGTTTGTGTAAGATGAGGATAGGCCACTTATATGAGCTTTGCTAATTTGCTAGCACTTTGCTATTTGGGTGCAATGCCATGTGCCAACACCAAATAAAACAAGAGCAGTAAGTTCAAATTTTGTCTCTTATTTTTCCATTTTGCAATTGTTGCATGGTGATTGTCACATCTTCCACTGCCCTGGCTGCTCGGAAGCTCTCACTATCACCTGCCTGTCTCTTTCTACACTCCAGTAGTAGAGAAGGCAAGGAGGTAACAATGCCTGTCTCCTTCCATCACCTGCCTGTCTCTTTCTACACTCCAGTGTTGAGACGGCATGGAGGTAACAATGCTCCAGAGAGTGTGAGGCAGACAAGGATCAAAACCCACAAAAATCTACTCTTAGTACAGTGGACTGGGTAGTGCTTATCTTAGTTTGACCCACCTGAACAATACTCCGCTCTTGGCGGATTAGTAAAGGCTTGATGTAGATTCTGAAGCTTGGATCAGTTGTGCAGGTGGAAAAAATGGTAAGCTGTGGATTGAAAATCGCTTTCTCCTCTGAAAGGAATGTATGTAGTTGGAAATTGGGTTTTTACGAAGGTGGCTGGAAATTGGGTTTTTGAATTGTAGGTTGTGTAGGCTGCTGCAGCTAGTACAGCTATTGAGGATTCCTTTTGGCAGTCGTAGGATAAATGTAGGATGGATGCAGGTTCAATGATTCAGTGCTTTGTGTTCATTAAGCGCAGCGAGGACGCATCTCACTGGTCAGAAGTGCTGTTCCTTCTAGCTTCGTTTAGCGCAGCGAGGACTCAGCTCGGGAGTCAGGAGTGCTGCTGTTATTGGTAGCTATGCGGGCAAGGCAAACATTGCGTAATTTTGAATACTGTGGGGCACAATGCATATGTTTGAATCAGCGTAGATTGATCTGAGCCTCTGCCGCAATTGGGTTCCATTGTATCAAGGCACTTTCCATAGAGCAACACTTCGAGTGCATTCCACGGTTTACTATTTCCTGGATTTGAGAGCAAAAGGCAACATCAGGCTAAAATACAGAAGCTATGATGGATTTGGTTGCACATGGCTGATCTCTACCGCTCGGTTTTTCGTGAATGACGTTACTTTTAGAACTTTGTCGCTCGACAGTTCTTCAGCCTGGCTGTCAATTGCAGCCATAACAAAGCACGTTCTAGCTCATGCAGCATGTGTCTCGTGTCGTCAGCTGGAAGCCTTTCGTGATGCAACTGTAGCTTGATTCGTTACTTTGGAAAGAGAGATAAGCCTTCATCTTGAATTTCTTTTGGCTCCAAAAAATGTTTTCCAATACAGATTCAGGTGATGATAGTAGCAATGACGCTAGGGAGAGAAGGCACTCTCTTTCTGGCAAAATACGCGATGAACTTGGTAACAGCAAGCCGCATAAAGGCAATGATGCAGCATGGGCAGCAATACGTGCGGTGAAACAGAGAGATGGTGGGATTGGGTTGAGGGATTTCAAGCTGCTACTGGGGCTGGGGTCTGGAGACATAGGCACGGTGTTTCTGTCGGAGCTTCGTGGAAGCAAGACCTACTTTGCCATGAAAGTGATGGACAAGATATCCCTGGCAAAAAGAAACAAGCTACCCAGAGCACAAACAGAGAAGGAGATTTTGGAGTCTCTGGATCACCCGTTCCTCCCAACGTTATATGCACACTTCGAAACCAATCAGTTCTCATGCTTGGTTATGGACTTTTGTCCTGGTGGTGATTTATATAATCTTAGGCAACTACAATACGGCAAGCGTTTCGATGAGGAGGCTGCAAGGTGGGTTACGCGTAGGTGGTAGATTGGTCAAGTTTTTTTGTTGGCAGTCCTTTAGTTGTTTTAGTTACTTACAGTTCTGTAGTTAAATTTGACAGCTAGAATTGGAAGAAAAACTCGTAGCCATCTTCGAGCTAAGATTGAGTGGTGCTATAGTGCAGGTTCTATGCAGCAGAGGTACTTCTGGCACTGGAGTATCTTCACATGATGGGTGTCGTGTACAGAGATCTCAAGCCTGAAAACGTACTCGTGCGAGAAGATGGGCACATTATGCTCTCTGATTTTGATCTGTCTCTAATCTGTGACGTAAGTCCCACCCTCATACAATCAGCCTCTACGCTACTTAAAGTATCAAGGAGATGCCGCGGCTCGTTCATTCTACCATCCTGCATTGCCCCATGCGCGTTAGAACCTCTCCTATACTGTGCTTCAGTGGGAACCAGCAAGCCCCACACGAGATGGAAAAAGAAGAAGCAAAGAGAGAGCTGCGAAGTGGACAACCGAATAGCTCCGCTACCTGAGCTATTCGCAGAGCCCACAAATGCACGATCCATGTCTTTCGTGGGCACACACGAGTATCTCGCTCCAGAGGTCGTCTCAGGAGGTGGGCATGGCAGCGCTGTGGACTGGTGGACACTAGGAGTGTTCCTGTTTGAGCTTTTGTTCGGCAAAACTCCCTTCAAAGGAAGTGAAAACGAGGTGACGTTGATGAACGTGCTAGCTAAGCCGCTCAGCTTTCCTGCAGGAGTAGATGTCTCTGACTCCGCCAAGGGCCTGATCGCGAGCTTGTTGGTGAAGGATCCACACATCAGGTTGGGATCTGCAAGGGGAGCATCAGAGATCAAGCAGCATGGTTTTTTCCGGGAGATAAACTGGGCTCTCATTCGCTGCACTTTGCCACCAGAGATTCCGAGACCATTCAATCTGGAGCAGCAGCTCTCTATTACTGGCACAGATCCAACATCTCAAAGAAACCATGACCCAACTGCAAAATCGACTGATTTTGAGCACTACTAGTGCGAAGTATAAAGCCCAAAGAGCTGCCTTAAATTTAATCGAGTACAACTGCAATAATCTGCACAATAATAAGTACGCAAGCTGCAGATCTCCAGTGCATACTCTTCTTTTCATGATCATGCAAAGCCTCTGAGTTACACTCTTACTAAGCTCCTGTTGCCCTTACTCGGCAAGATCTAAATTTTACAGGATTTCATCTTTCAAGTTTATTTCTTTCACAAATTCATCTCTGAAGTAATAGGTTTTGATGCCATTCTTCAGCAAGATTTGAATTCTACCGAGTTTTATCTCTCAAGTTTACTTTTTCACAAGTTCAGCTCTGAAGAAATGCTTGTTGCCATTTTTCAACATGATTGAAATCTCACAGGCTTTCAGCTCTCAAGTTTTTACTTCTTTCACAGTTTCACTTTTGCAATAAGGCTTGTTGCGATTGTTCAGCAAGATTTGAATTTTACAGGTTTGCATTCTCAAGTTTACTTGTTTCACAAATCACAATCTCCCATTCAAGGTGTAAGATTTTGTGCCATGTGGGTTATGGCTAAACCATCAGAAGCTATAGCCTTATTTAATTAGCCAGTGTTAAGAGGTACTGTATGCATTAATGATAGTTGCTTTGGTTTTGTCATATCACAAGGTGGGCCTCTCGAGTCTTGATGTGGATGTGGATGTGGACTTTGGTTCATGGTTATGAAAGAAGGGCCCATTTGGGTACATTTTTGTCCCTTCAAGCTGCACAAACCTTTAACCCATATGTAACATCATATTTGTGTCATGTTTCTTTGGTCTCCAGTTCTAAGCTTCCCTTGGAAACCAAGAAGCATATTTGATGAAAACCTTTGTTGATTTTGAGAAGCTAAGACCCTACCAACATCAAGGTTCTCAAATTGAGAATATAGATGAAGAGTTACATTTCCCTATCTAGAACTCTCCAAGGGGAGGGTTTTCTAATCCACTAATTGTTTTTCAATTTGCACTTTTTTAAAATTTAGATACAGGATGTTCTCTGATTCTCATGTATCACAATTCATTACATGCTCTTAGTCAATGTCATGAGAGGAAAATTTGAGCTATGTTTTTTGACATTATTCTACGAGATGTGGTTGAAATTCCAAAATTGTATATGATTATGCTAGGCTTCGCTTATCTTCAACACCTTGACAGGTGCTGGCAATGCTGGCACGCGTCAGGGCGCACCAGTTTTTTTTTTTTTTTTTTGGAAAAACTGGTTGCCTAGGTGTTGTGAAGTTGACTCAGGTGCACCCAGCGTGCCCTGTAAGACTCTAAGGGGTGACGCTCCCTAAGGTCCTAGAGCAAGTTAGAACGTCAAGGACTGAGCCTCCGACCAATGGTGAGCCAGTTAAGTAGTCACAAGTCATGAGCTAGCTCTGGAGCTCGAGTCATGGCCTAGTCAGGAAGCAAGTTGATTTTGCCGCCAAGACGGCTCCCGGGACCCATGTCCGAGAGCCAGACTGATTCTGCCAGGTTTGCCAGGCTTAATTAGCAAAATAAAAACTAAGTCCTAAAAAGCGTGCTTTACCAGAAAGCATTATATTTCAGGACAGAGGGGGTGCGCCGAATCACAGCAGAACTATAGGGGGAGTCCGGCAGACAGAAACTTGGGCAGCTCAACCAGTGCCAGGAATCCAGTCGCTAAGTCTCAGCTCCCTCTACCAGCACGAGCCAGGCACAATGCCCAGCACGTGTTGGTGGCCCCAAGACCGGTCAGTCTATGTATGAATATAACCTCTTTTTGATCTAATAAAGTTGATCCTTGGGGATGATTACCATTTCGGTTTTGATTAATGATACTGAATCATTAAATTGCAATTGCTTCAAAGGATATCTATAATCACGTTTGCAAAGATACATTGTGAAATTGTGCGTGCTCAAATTATTGTAGAACTTGTGATCGTTTTTGTGACTTCAATCATAAAATTGTGAATCGCAAATTATATGACTAGTACTTTCATGAATAGTAAATTATGGGATTCATGAATGCTGTCATGAAATCGTGAATGCACATAATAAAATTGTTGATACTACATCATGAGATTTATGAGTACTTTTGAGAACATTGATATTGAAATTGTTAGTATTGTGCAATAAAACTATGAATTCTTGATAGAACATATTCCACGTTTGTAAAAAGTTATTGCAGTGTCATGAATTTGTTATTTTGACAATCATGCAATATTTTGTAAATATTGATTGTGAGATAACAAGTACTCAAATATAAAAAAAAAATCGGTTATTGTAAAATTGTGAGTACAATTGTTAAAATTCTAGAACTATCAATATTGACACTACAATTTTGAATACTTGTGTAAATATACAAATAATCAATAATTAAAATTGTGGCTATTTTCTTTAAGTCCTAATTACCATCACAAAATAGTGAATGTTGAATTCTAAATCCAAAAGAATTTAAACTTAAAAAAAAAAATTCAAGCAATGTACAACATTTCTAGGACATTTGCATTCACAAACTGACCAATTAATTTTCATCCAATCTTACTTAATGATATTTTTTCATTCGAAAAACCTATAAATTTCAAAACACCATAATCGTGGCAAGGCTTTATACTACAATATTCTTGAGCAGGGTCCAAAAATAGGATGTCACCAACAGGCCTGCAAGGTTGATATTTGGCCCCAATTGATACTATTTGAATGCAGGGTTGTGGTCCGTACATGATTTAAGTTTGAGGCCTAACACGACGAAGTTGAGATTTGCATATACTTTCACAAACTTCCATTTTGTACATCAAAAGTTTGCTTAACAAATGGGCGCAAATATTACATCTTTCACATTTGGTGATCATGTTCCTTTTCTAGCATGATTGCCTATGGGTTCTAATTTTTGATACCCATTTCTTCTCTAAGAGATTGCTTTTTCAATTTTTCAAAATTTCCAAAGTAGTTTCGTCAAACTAGGCCCCCAAATTTGATAGTTACATGTAGAAACTAAGACTAAGTTTGCACTACATGATTGAATAAATGCATTCTAGCTGAAAAATTGTGCTTTTATGTAGCAGTTGAGTAATAAACATAGTGTTTCAAGCCTCCACAATTCTTTTAGCATATTTGTTCCATTAGTATTTGTACCTAAATTCAATTAAAAGCTTGTCATAGTTGTATACATACTCAAGGTGATAAATGATGATGTATACGTTGTCATATTTTTATTATTATGAGCGACATTGAGTAGTTTAGTCAAGATTTATCTTCAAATCTATCGTCATATATAAACTATGAAGAATGTCGAGTTGTAATGCAAGAATTCTTATACATACCCTTCTAGCTCATCAATGAATTATCCAAATAGAACTAGATATACTGGACAACATTATCAGACTCCCAACTTTATTAACAACCTTACTTTTGGCATGTGTTTTTAAATGGAAAAGCGAGCTATTTAAAAATATTTTAATATTATCTTTCCAATTGGTCATCAAATCTCAACATAGACATTGAGTTTAAAACTATCTTAGAGTTTAATTTTGGGTACAAGATCTAAAGCTTTCTAAAATAGACGAAGCAAAGGTTTATCAGATTACTTGTTGTTTTTTTGAGGGGGAGAGAGAGAGAGAGAGAGAGAGAGAGAGAGAGAGAGAGAGAGAGAGAGAGAGAGAGAGAGAGAGAGAGAGAGAGAGAGAGAGAGAGAGAGAGAGAGAGAGAGAGAGAGAGAGAGAGAGAGAGAGAGAGAGAGAGAGAGAGAGAGAGACAGAGAGAGAGAGAGAGAGAGAGAGACTAAACCCTTTATTCATAATCCAACAAGGTGCAATAAAGCTGAAAAGTTCATATAGTACTTAAAAAAGCACTTTAAAGCATCACCGATTTCAAAACATGCAACTGATACCTTCCACCATCCCGCAACACAAAACTACACGAGTTAGCACAGTGGGGAAGACATGTGTCAAAACTGAACATCAGTTGTTATCACCATATCAGGGCTTGTGCCATGTTGATCAGTATGTGGGCTATTGGACCATGATATGTATGTAAAGTTTAACCGTATAAATTTCAATATAGCTAAGAGGTTTGGTGTGGACAAACGTGTGGGCTATAGGACGTTTGGTGTGGGCTATTGGACCATATCATTTAAGTATATATTAAAAAATGTATGTAAAGTTTAACCATATAAATTTAAAAAAAAAACGTGCCGGTGTATGGGAAAATCCATGCCTTTCTAAACCTTGTGAATGTTGCCTACAACAACAAGTCATGCATTATTGACGATACTCCTAAGCATATCCATGCTAATTCCAGGTGTACCCACCAAAAACCTAATGACACAAGTTGTGGACACTTACACGAGCCTAGTATGTTGCTACCATGATTGAGAAGTATGCATACATAGGTATTAGGGTGCATCCGTGCCATGCTAAGTTTTACAACCGTTACACAAAACTAGTTATGTATTGCTATAATGCGTCTTGGGCATATCCATGCTTTCCAAGAACGTCCATGTCAATCCAGGGTAGGTCGAGTCATGTAAAGGACATGTTTCATTATAACTCATTAGGGTTAGATGGGACATTCACTAAGGTATTAGGGTGAATCCATGCCATACTAATCCTTATGCATAACATTTTCACATGCTGATAAGATTTCCAATGTGCCAATACACAATAAATCTAGGAATTGGAAATCTAGAATCTCTTGCTCAGAGAGGTCCTCAAGACATAGTACCTCAACCATCACTGCATCTCAAGCTATATCTTACAACATCTACCACCAACGATGGTAGATTCCATGTCACTATTCTTGTCTTGTTTTTGACAAGGGCAAGTTAGAGTAAGTATCATTACTCTACAAAACAAATGAAATATTGCAATTGTCAAGGAAAATTATCCATGTTGATGAATGCAAGTTTTGTTTGACAAGTGCTATACAATCCTCACTCTCTGTATAGTTTGTTTATTTCCTTGTTCCTCTTCATTCCTAGTGTGTGATTGATTTTTGCATGAGAAATAGCTATCGCACGAGAGTCTTCCATAGAGCATCTCAAGAACACAATTTCATTCATCTGTCCATCTTCAGATCACCTTGCAAAGAGTTTTCGATCTTTGAGCATATTGAAAATTTGAGAAATCTTTTTCACTTTCAAGTTGATTCCTACATAACATAATTATTTTCATTTTTGAGTCAACTACAACAAGATCGAAACAAATTTAGTTAAAATTTGTTCAATCTTTAGTCCAGTCACAAGTTAAACATGTTTCAACTACGTCTTCCACACGCCGATCCAATCTTGAGCATGAATAGTTACTAGCAACAACATCCCCACCAACAGATTTTGGGGTGTGGGGGGGAGAGAGAGTGGATCTGCTTGGATCCACTAGAGCAGCCACATTGCCAACAACACCATCAACAAGATCGACAGCCAATGTCACGAATCAAAGAGGATAAAGACAAGGCTAAGCAAGCAGATGGGTAATCCAAAGTGACTCAATCAGAAGAAGTATCACAGTCATGACGAAAATCCTTCAGAAAAGAAAAACACAAGCATTGGAAAAATCAGTCTCCTTCTTCAACCGGCCTCTTGCCATACTTCTGCGCCCATTCTCATACCTATCGTCCACACCATCTACCGATGTCACCACCTCCACCTCTACCGTCCATCTGTTTGTTTATCATCAATTCACTGTTCTTTTGAGAAATCTCCAGTTTTTTGATAAGTTTTACTGAAGCGACTAAAAGATCATTGCAAGTGTCTTGCGGAGACCAACTACCACCTACATTGGTTGATCAGCCAAAAAAGATCTAAGAAGCAAGCGAAGAAGCTAGAAGAAATAAAGAGAAAAATCCAAGAAGTTGAGGAGGAAAGGAAAAAACTTAAGCAACAGTTAAGTCAGATTGATCTTGATCAAAAGAGACTCTCTGGAGCAATGATGGTTGAATCCCCTCTTATGAAGCCCAAAGAGATCCAAAAGTAATGGATCAAAGAAAGTGCTGCAGAAAAAAAGAAAGAAAGTTGAAGACATCCGTGAACCTACAAAATAAAACAAGCTCCTCACCCAGCAAGCGGTGGTCGAAGCTCGACATTGTAAGGGTCCAAGGCTGCAACTGTAGAACTATTAGTTCCTTTACCCTCCCACCAAGCCTTCATCATGTTTCCTTACCATTACCAAACCGTCCACCCAAATCTGTTCCTACCACCAATTTATTGATGATGAGTGCATCCTCTTGAGACTGATAATCGAAGTTTGTACGACCCGCAAAACAAAGGTTTCCCTTGAGACTGGAACTTCAACTAAGAGAAGAACCACAGAAACACCCAGAAGCAAATGGAGGATACAGACCTCCCATAAGTTAGAATCTGCCCACAAATTAATAGTGAAACCATCCATGGTAGATGCAACGAAAGAAATAGACACGAGAAAAGCACTCGAGTATGCGAGTTGTGAAGCTGCTGGGAGTTCTCCAATTTTGAGAATGTCAACCACTTGCAGCAATAAGACATTCTGATTACATTGCGGCAAGTTGCGAAACCGATTTTGATAAAGACCGGCAACAATAAACACTTGGTTTTCTGCAAGCGAACGAGGATCTACGCTTCTCCAAGTGACAATCGAAAATGCCAATGCAAAGCGAAGCGACATCGTCCAATATAGGTTGTAGCGGGTCCTACAACACATTAGGGGTGGGATGATGTTGGCTGATTCTGACGAATCCCCAAGATACTCGACCAGAGCAACTCAAGAGCACCTCTCACCTTAGACCGAGGAGGTCTCTAAAAAAGATGAGTCTTACAAAGATTGAGAGCTGAGGAATACTAGTTAGTAATGACAAGCAAGAACTATGTAAGCCTCATGGAGAATCCCGAAAGATGGAATGACCATGTAGGAACTAGTATTTCTAGGCAAAGTAATAAATGCAAGTAGACCCCTCTTAAAGAAAGTAGAGTGAGCCACCTTTTGATGATGACCTCTAATGGAGAGCATAATTCCACTTGTAATTTGTAAATTGTGGAAATTCCACTAGGATGCCACCTAAGGAGCTCTCTTGCTTATTATAAAGACCCCCTCTTTGTGAAGAGGAGCCTTTTTGCATTGTATCTACTCCATGCTTAATAAGAAGATTTTTCATGAGTTTGATACTACACTAAGCTCCTTGATCATGGTGGTTTTCTTGAGTGATGCCCCTATGATCATGCCCTTCCATTCATATTGTGTGTGGTTGTGGACTTTAGAGTGGATTAGTTTTCTTGCTTTCCTAGTTGTGGATTAGTTTTCATTTCTTGTTTGTGGATTAATGTAGGAATCGACATTCAAGTAAACTAAATAGGCTAGAAATGTGGTGAAGATCCTGCATATTCTTGACATTCTAGTTCTTGACATTCTTGGGATGTCCAAGAATCAAAAGACTGGTTGGTTTCTTGATTCTTGGACCTCTAAAATGCTGTAGATTAATTTCTTGTTTCAGCTTTGTGGATTAATCCAAGTGTAGCTCAGTTTTAGTAATGTGTAGGATCTGATTCAGTTCATTTTTAGAGTAGGTAGCTGTAGAAACTATTGAATGTTCATTTGGGCTGCATGCTGATCTATAAATGAATGTTCATGGCTTGCATCTCTGTTTGAGTGTGAGTGCTTTCAAGAGGGAACGACCCTGAGTTGTCCTCTGACAGGCAGGACAAAATACTACAACGTTAATCTGTCCCTTCTGCCTGATTTTGGGCTTTAACAAGAAAGAATAACTTAAGCAAGAGCCCATTGTCTCTGCTGACAGACATAAGAAGAAGTAAGCAAAGAAATGAGTAAACAGATCTTCCCAAGCAAAGGATCTGTCAACATTCAGTGAAATAAAAAAGATCCGATATATCCGATATTGTCAAAAAAGAATGATTATCTATATTATAAGTAGGCAAAGTGATCAAAGATTTATCAGAAGGAGAAAGGGTAGTGGGTGTTCTAGGGCCTATAAACGATTTCCTATTTCAAATAGGATCAAAATATGAACAATCATCTAAATTAACGTTCGTATCAATTAAAAAAAAATCTATAGCTACAATCTTTGACTTTTTAGACTTTGTATCACTGGAAGAAGCAGCTTCAGAAGTGGAAGGGACAGCTTCCGAATAGTTAAAAATATTTAACTAAATAAAAAAAACAAATGCAGACTAAAAATCAACAAATCTACATTTTTTATTGTGAATTGGGCACTCATCTACAGACTTGAAATCTTTATGTAACTTGGTGAACATTCTGTCAAACTTAGCTTTATAGCTATGCTTGTCGAGTGCCACCAGGTCCTGATAATGAATCATGTCCTTATTCTGAGATTTGAATAACGGAGGACCGAGCAGAGACATAATTCTGAGATATATCTCAAAAAATGCCTCCACACCGGGACCCTCAGCAATAGAGGGAAGAATAAAAAGAACAGGAGAAAAAAGAGATTTGAAATACTCCAAATTATCAATAATACCAGATTCATGAAAAAAAGAAAGCAAACTAGAATCAAGAATAGACATTTTAAACAAAAACTACAGATGTAAAATTCCAAATATCGCTCTCAGGCGCAAACTGCAGGTCAGACAAGAACCTCAAGGCAATGTGCGCTCGAAAGAGATATTAGAAATCAGGGTATCGGATCCGAGCACGTGAACAAAGAGCAGATAAGAAATGCAATGTAAGGTGCACTTGAATGCGAGACTGGATGAGGCAGTATCGGTTCCAAGCGCAAGTAAGTTAACGGAGGGTAATCAGTGCAAATGGCGCACTTGAAATTGATATCCGGACAAGAAATCTAAAATTTGTGTGAAAATTTGAGCCGAAAATGACCTATTTATAAAAAAAAATTCACACGTGTGGAGGAGTTACAAAAAACACGTGTCCACGTATGATTGGTCAGAATTAATACGCTGTACATACAATGACTGATCTGACATCTGTCACGTGCGAGAATGACACGTGTCGAAAAAGGATTCATGCATGTGTCCCAGCCCACGTGGCCTCATAATGAGGTCATCATTGTCAGTACGGACATTCCACGTGCACGAATTAGATGACGACACGTGTTCTCGGCCGTTTTTTCACACGTGCAAAATTTTGTATATATAAGTCCTCGAAATTTTCATTTTTTTTGCAGAATTTTCGGTTTTCGCTCCCAATATCACTCTCAAGCGCGCTCTCTCACCATTTAATCGTCCACCTTCTAACAATGCGCTCGAGACCAATACCACTGTTAGTCCAATATCGCTTTTTTCTATTAGTGTTTGCATCTCATTTTGTGTGTAGATGCTGATTTTTCTACATTGGTGAGATTGGAGTGTATTTCTCTTTCTAACCAAATATTATTCAAGTAGATTGGATCATAATGATCTAAAATCTTTCACACAGTTTACATTACATAATTATTATGTATAACCCACCCATCATTTTTTGTCTCTCTCCACCTACCTTGCACCATCACATCCACTTACCACTCCCACTGCATTTCATTCCATGCCTATGAAAGTGCATTAAATTATCTATTCTCTATTTGCTAATCCCTCCAACTATTCAAACCATCCATCATGTTTGACAATCCTACTAAATCACAAGCCTGTGACCAAAGAAACCCATCATGGCTAGAGCCCACAAGAGTCTATGGTGCTCACATCCATCTTTGCTTAACTAACAGCTCACCTGGCCAAGTGGTCGAGGCTATTGTCCCGATTAAGAAACCTGTTCTTGATCATAAGGGAAAGATTTACAAAAAAATGAAAAAAACATGAGGCCTCATCTCAAATCAGTCCAAAATTGAGACTGATAGCTCATATCGGGCACGATCCTTTGATTACAACCCCAGGTGAAAGACGCCAATCGATGGCTCCACCAGATTGTGTAGAAATAAAAGTCTAACATAGAGTATTTACAATCTATCTCTTAGAAGCATGAAGGAATTAAAAACTACGAAGTGAGGGCATCATTCAAACAAAGCGAAAAGAAGTAAGAAAAAGTTTAAATAAAAAACAATTGAAGTGAGGGCAATTTAAGTGGTTGGTGCCTTAGGAGACTCCCATTTACTAGGGTAGGAAACAAGGTTCCATCAACGTTGACTAGTCATATGTGGCACCATTTCCATAAATTTTGGTCACTTTATTATGTGGCCCTAGCTAGACTTGAGTTTTTTTTAGTAACCTTGCCATGATACATGAGTGTTAGCTCACTGAAGAATAAATCCTATTGTTTTATCACTTGATCATGCCACGCCTTCCATTTCTTTTTCTCCATGTGAAGGGCATGGAGGGCTACCAATCGACTCATCATCAATCCCAAACATCTTTGGATAAACTTGCTGGTATCTAACCATTATTGAATGATTAGTTGTAAGCTAGGAACTATGAATTCGATAGGCATAACTGCTTCTAAGCCATAGACAAGTTCAAAAAGGGTGTGTTTTTATAGGTCGTACTAGACGCCCATAAGGCTGCTTGAAGCTTGTGCTCCCAATCTAAGCGACTATCTTCTATGGTCTGATAATGATCATGCATAAGATCTTGTTTGATGACTCTGTTTTCCCATTGCAATGTGGGTAGCATGGAGTACTTTTGTGATGGACAACTAAGAAGTGAGTGCCACAATCGCTAACTGAGTTCCAAAGGGCAACCAAAACATGTGATGATGTTCTCAATGTAGAGGAACTTTGTGGTGCTATTGGCATTGGACACTTTGATGACCTTGGCTTCCACCTATTTGGTGAAGTAATCCATTGCTGCTATTATGTATCAGGCTTGGACTTCTGTTAACGGTGGGGTGAATTAGGCCGATGTAGTCTATGTCCTAATTTTCAAAGGCTTTTTTTTGCTAGGATAGGCTGGAGTGGCATTAACCTAGCTCTCTTGGGCCTAGTTATTCATGTTTCACAAAAGCATACATATCCTTGTGCATGATAGGTCACCAAAACCCTTCTTGTCGGACCTTGCGAGTGGTTGTGGCACAACTTATTGGTCATACTTCATGACTCACTAGGCAAAACTTAAAAATGTGGTCTATTCTCATTATGTATAATTGCCTAGCTATGAGGCTATATAGTGCAACTTTGAAAATAAGTTACGTTTCTCCAAAGGTAGAGAGTTTAGGGTCAAGTCTTCTTTGAGTAAGATATTCAAAAATATCTTTCATCCATTCAGGTAAAACATTTGCATAAAAGATCGGTGCATCATGTAGTTTGTCATCGACCCCTACCTCTTCCTTCTTAGTGATGAGCCTTGAAAGGTGATGAGCCTTGAAAGGTGATCAGCCATATAGTGTTATTGTCCAGTTCTCACCACCATTCGAAATTCAAATTACTATAGTAGTAAGATCCATTAGGTGATTTTTCTAGTCATGCAAGGACAATTTACCAAATATAGGTCATCATTCATGAAGAACACAAACACGTTTGCAAGGAGAAAATGCTGAAATTTTTTGAAGATCATGGGAAGGGCTTCCTGCTCGGTGGTGATATAGTTCATTTCAATGAGTTGTCTAATAGTCAAAACATATAGGGTAATTTTTTTTACGCTCACTTAGTTGTGTTAGATGTTCTTAATCGCATATTTGGAAGCATTCGTATGGACATGGAATTCCAACTCCCAAATTTGGGGGTCATAAGATTGGTGTAGAGACTAATGTGCCTTAATCTTTTTGAAGACATTAGGGGCGTCTTGGGTCCACTTTGGTATCATTGTGAGCTTGTGAAGAGGTTTGGCCAAAATTGCAAAGAGGAGAATGCAGCATCGATAATTATTTGCATGCCTTGTAAACGTTTAGATATCAAGTATCATTTCAGGCAAAGTCATAGAGACCCCTATAAAAGGAGTAGCTCGCCCCTCTCCATCATTATTCATCTCCTTTTCATTTTTGCTTGCTTCTTGTTTTTGTCTCTTTGTGTGTAGGTACCAGGAGAAGGAAGCTTGGAGCTAAGGCTTAAGGAGGTTACACCCTACTTGGATTGGAACCCTTTTTGGAACCCCCCCCCCCCCCAAACTCTCTCTCTCTCTCTCTCTCTCTCTCTCTCTCTCTCTCTCTCTCTCTCTCTCTCTCTCTCTCTCTCTCTCTCTCTCTCTCTCTCTCTCTCTCTCTCATCTATGAAACTTGCATGTCATACCATTCCTTACCTAATGTCCATGCATGTCAGACTTGAAGCTTGCATGTCATAACATTCCTTGCCTAATGTCCATGCATGTCAGATTTGAAGCTTGCCGGTCATACCATTCCTTGCCTAATGTCCATGCATGTCAGATTTGAACCTTGCATGTCATACCATTCCTTGCCTAATTTCCATGCATGTCAGATTTGAAGCTTGCATGACACAACATCCATTGCCTAATGTCCATGCATGTCAGACTTGACTCTCAGTGCATGTCATGCCATCCAATGCTTAATGACTATGCATGCTTCATTCTTGATCATTAAGCTTTTGCATGTCATAAGAACCCACTTTCCTTTTTATGAGATTCTTTAAGATCCCAAATTTGTTAGCATCTGAATGATGTAGAGATTCGAGAATCCATCTGCCCAATGTATGTGTATTTGGCCTTGGGCCATTTCATCTTGCATAATTTACAAAAAAAAATCCTTCAGGGGGGGGGGGGGGGGGGGGGGGGTGGGTTTCCCCCATCTTGACCCCTCAGCAAGTCTCATGAATGAATGCTTTTGTGATTGAATGATGAAATTACTTTGTTAAGCTTTGAGTTCTTTTCGGATTTGTTCATCAATGTTTTGTTGATTTGTTACTTTTAAGACACAATGTTTAAGTCAAGACTTTAGAATTTAGGAGTCCTTCACTTCGAGTTCACAAATTGATTTATGCAAACAATTTGAGATGGTGGATCTAGATTAAAATATCTAATTGCAAGCTATACCTAGTGAGGTTGGTAAGAAGTTAAAATGCATTGATGATAGTGGTCCAGTTGATGTCACATTGTTCGTCAACTAGTTGGGAGCCTCATATATCCTGCCACCACACGACCATACATTTGTTGTGTTGTGATTGGTTAGTCAATTTATGGAAGCACCCATGATGGATCATTGGAAAATTGCCAAAAGAATTCTGAGGTACGTGAAAGGAACACTTAACTTTGGTCTTCTTTATTCGAGATAATATGGTTTGCCTAAGCTGCATGGTTATGTTGATGTTGATGCTGGTAGTATTGATAATAGAAGATCAACCATTGGCTATATTACTTTTAGTATTGAAAATGCTGCTTGTTTTCTTTGGTCAAGTAAAAAGCAAGATATTGTATCACTTTCTACAATAGAAGATGAATATATAGCATGGAGTTTACTAATCCAAGAAGCAGTATGGCTACGACAGTTACTCAATGAAATTGGTGACAAACACAAAAGGTGTGGATGTAGCTCGTGTAGCACAACAATTCAAGAAGTTGATATATTCACCAAATCCCTAAGTAAAGACAAGTTTGAGTTCTTCAGAGCTAGACTTGGCATAGAAGCTATTATTATGAAGCTTAAGGAAGAGGTAAACCTTTGAGAAATTTTTTTGTTTTCTACTCTGATCTTGACACTTTGACTTCAAATAGCTTTAAATTAAATTTGAAGTTGTTATGCTAGCATGGAAGCATCTTCCATGGATCCTTTGTACGTAATTTGTAAATATTAATCATTGAGAGAGAGGAGAGAGAGAGAGAGGGAAGAAGGGAGGAGAGAGAGAGAGAGAGAGAGAGAGAGAGAGAGAGAGAGAGAGAGAGAGAGAGAGAGAGAGAGAGAGAGAGAGAGAGAGAGAGAGAGAGAGTGTGTGTGTGTGTGTGTGTGTGTGTTAAAATTACAATGCTTAACGGTTTTGCTTTTACGGTCTCTCTCTCTCTCTCTCTAGACTATTAGGCTCATGGGCTAGTGCCTAATCAAAGCCCTAATCAATATTTAGCTTGTAGTTATGGCTTTGCTAGACCATCTCAAATTATCAATCACATTGTCAAATTGGCCAATTAAATGAAATCTCGAGGCATAATTAGTTAGACTTTGAAGGACTAATTTCCATGTATAGGATAATTCCAATTATCCTCATACATCAGACATGGCCATAACATTGATGATGCTTGAAGATGATGCAATTCTAGTGTTAAAGCCTCCAACCAATATAATGTGGCCTTCTCATCATCTAACCACATTCATTTTCCCCTTCAATACAAGGTGGTTATGCATGTCATGATCTCTTGATTCATCATCTTTGATTCTAGTCAGCATGGATAGCAATAACACACCTTTCTTTCCAATTTGGATAATTGGACAACCTATTTCAAAATGCTCCTAAAACAACTATCAACAACATCTATAATATTCCCACCGTCTTTTATAACTTTGCATCAGACGGTTTGAACGGAGAAACATTTGTAGGGGGCGGAAGGTAATAGGACTGGGCGATATTCAAAACTTATTCTTGGGAAAAACCTTGTAAATAAATTAAACTATGCTTTCCACTAGAGAAGGGGGATGTAATATCCAAGGAACAATTTCTAGGAGTTGAACTTCATTATTCTGATTTATGTCTTAGGCTTTCTCATCAATTGTCTCAGTTGCAAGTTTTTGAACTCAATGTATCTTGATCTTACATTACTCTATTGGATTTGCTAACAACCATATCATCATGCAGACGGACAGTCATAGAGTCACCTTTGATGTGAATGAGCTTCTGAACCATCTTCTCTAGTTCCAAGTTTTCCATATCCATAGAGTAACTCACATACTCTGCTTCCATCTATTCTTTCTTCAAAGCATGATCAGTTTCCTCAGTTTCCATATGTTCATTTCTCATAGTCGTAATTTTCTCTTTAATGTCCTTATGATCCATGGTCAATGTCCATATATGACCATCATTATCTCATTCACAAAACTTCAAACTTCTTTGAAAAGGTCTTCCTTTAGTGGTCACTGTTCTCCTCTATGATCGGTTCATCTACAGGTGTATCTCGCTTGTTACTAGATCCTGTTATCATCTTGTCAGAATGCCTGCAGAGCCGCACTTGACAGCTGCCTGCACTTTCACCTCTAATCGATTGTCAGAGATGTAAGGGCATGTAAGAGAGCGCCTATCCCCTTCCTGTGAGCGCCTGGCGCAGTATCAGCCACCTCTTGTAAAGCTTCTGATAAAGCAGTTGCTCACTGACAAAGCTGCTGCCGTGATTTTTAGAATCGCTGTCAGATACAAGATTGATCACTACTCGTAGTCTCATGCTAGGCATTTGCAAGAGACAATCGCTATGCTTAGTCGTTCAGACCTTACTACAACAATATTGTGATGTGTCAATCATGGGCAACAAGTGCGTTTGGTGGACCTTGTTGTATCACAATTTTAAGAGAGGATTGGTGTCAGAGATCCGCTATGGCTGCCATGTGATCGTTTGCTGCAGAAACTCTCGTACCCATGCATGCATGTATACATATAACATAAGACGTGGTTTAGGAGTAGGATCAACCTCCAGGTATAGAGAGTCAATCGGAAGCTGCCATGTGCAATTTTGAGGTGGGCTACCTCTTCCATCTAGGCCTGCTGTCCCAATAGCAAGCTGCCTTTTGACCTCTAACATTTGATTGAACCCAAAATATGTGTGTGTGTGTGTGTGTGTGTGTGTGTGTGTGTGAGAGAGAGAGAGAGAGAGAGAGAGAGAGAGAGAATGTACGCTATGGACAAAATGTGAATATGGCATTTTGATTGGTTAAAATGTTTAGGGTTTTTGACTTGCGTTGACCGGTTGACCGTTGACCCTCATCATGCCTATCAAAGATAAACACGTCCCACGAACTGCAGATCGCAGCTGCCAGCGAACCTGCCATCCTTTCTAGTTTGAAGATTTAATTAGAAACTAACACCTGCCGCTGCTATATCAAGAGTGTTGCATGCAAAGACTTGATATGTGGAGAGAAGAACGTTCCAGAGATTCTTTTGAAGCGAACTGGGGGCAGTGCCAAAAGGTTGTTTTTGCAGTGCAACTATTTGTGATTTTGGGGCTTTTTTTGGTTCTGTGTTCAAAAACTCCAAAGAATGTCAGTTGAGAGAGAGAGAGAGAGAGAGAGAGAGAGAGAGAGAGAGAGAGAGAGAGATGACATTTTTTGAGGGTTGATTGAGCACGTTTAGGGCTTCACAGACCCGACGAGTGGTGGTGCACAAATGGTTAGACATGTCAGCTTTTTTCTAAAAAAAGAAAGAAAAGGCAAGAAAGATTCTAAAAATATT